>CM056998.1:46055448-46465448 GCA_029891345.1 Dryococelus australis
GGACTCCAAGAGGGTGGCAGAATTGTCACTCGCTTGGGGCGTGATGTGTCAGTGGTCCATCGGTGGTGGAGAAGATAGGCGATAGAGGGTTCCACAGCTGCCTAGCCCCCAGCGGCGTCACCTCACTACACTGATGAGCTCCTGGAGCGAAGGATCGCTCGGGCAGACCTCCTTGACTGACAGAACAGCAACCGCATTTGCAATCAGGGACACTGTGGCCCTCCATGCGTCTGTAAGAACATTAAACAAACGCTTAATAGAAATAGGTTTATGTTCTTTTGCAAGTTCCTCTGGCGCACGTTTACGCCTGACACCTTCTCATCGTCGAGAACGTCTCCGGTGATACCGGGAAAGTATGTGTTGGAGAGGCAAATGGAGAGCTTTGGTGTTCAGTAACGAGTGCGGTTTCTGCCTTGGACAAAGTAGACGTGCGGGTGAGCGGAACAAGCCATCGTGCTATTCTCACCCGCCATACCGGACCCACGCCTGGGATTATTGCATGGTGAGCCATAAGCCAAACATCCTGATCGCCTCTGGTATTCATTCAGGGGCGAATGATGAGTGCATCGTGCACCCGTGACGTTTTCAATCCTGTTTTCCGACCACATCTCGACACACTTCAGGAACCAATCTTCCAGCACGATAATGTACGTCCCCGTGTCGCTAGTCCAACACAGAATGCTCTACATGGTGCATGCATGCTAACCTGGTTCGCTATATCTCCAGGCCTCAGCTTCATCAAGCATGTGTGGGATATGATGGGACGGCGCCTGACATCCAGCCTAGTTCCGGCAACGACCAGCGCCCAGCTCTCCAAGAAGTACAGCGAGTGTTGGATGCTGTGCCCCAGATAGACCTTCAGCATTTGTACGACAGGTTACATGCCAGAATTGCTGTCTGTGTAGCCAGTCGGAGTGGTTACACTCTTAATTAAGATGTCTGCTATGTGTATTGCATTTAATGTTCTGAAAGCCCTACGCACTTGATGTTTTCGATCAATTCCATATACCACAGCCTTCTTGTTTGTCAACTTTGGGATGAATATGTGTATTCATACAGAGTGTATTTCCACTAGTGTTTATTTCCATCTTCTATCAAATATTCTTGCTCTTTTCTGTTGTACATTGTATCCTGCAATTATCTGTACCATTTTTTTTGTGTTGCACTCATGTCTCTGCTTTTGAGTAAGATATGAAAAGTTTGCTTGGAAGAGCCGCCGCTCTGGGATGTGTTATCGGCTCCAAAATCTTCTCCCCTCACAGCGCAAAGAGCAGCTTTTCCTAAGCCATCCATTCCTCCTTCCCAATCTTCGCATCATCAAAACCAAACCATCGCCGCCTCACTTGAGCCGAGACCCTTATGTGGCACGGCTTGCTTTGACTCAGTGCAGGCAGACGACGTGAAAGGCAATCCCTCACCTCTCTATCACTGTTTCTGTCTCTATATTTCTCTCTTTCTCTCTCTTTCTCTTTCTGTCTTCTTTCTCTATCTCTCTTTTCTCCCTCTCTCTTTCTCTTTATCACACTTTTCCTCTTTTTTCGTTATTTCCCTTCATTTTGTTTCTCTTTATTTCATTTTCCCTTTATCTTTCTCCGTATCACTCTTTCTTTAGTTTTCCCCTCTCTTTTTCTCGTTCTCTCCCGTTATTTTTTTTTCTTTTTTTTTCGTTCTCTCCCTTTTTATATATTTTTCTTTATTTTTTTCTTTTTTCTCTCTTTCTCTCCACTCCAGCCACCAGGGGAAAATATAGGAAACGTGGTAAAGATGAAAGTAATTGGGAATTCAGTCCTATTCTTGACACGTCATCAACAGTTTGCACTACCCAGTATCAATAAGCTACTGCCTTTTTGCAAGCAGGAAATAACACACAGTGAAAATTAGATTTAAAAAAAGATATTCAACAAATAATAAATCGTACATTTTTGTAATCAAAATTTTCCGATAATACCTCTGAAACTGAAATTATGACACGAAAAAGAAGAATTTCTTTATAATGGTGAATTCGTGCCTTAAGTCTCCATATTAACATGCATGGTGGGGGACAAATTGATCAGTATAGCCTAATGTTCAGTTTAAATATTTTTCATTTCTGTTTTAAGTATGGTTTTGAGAATTTGTGGCCAAGTGTGAGAAAGGACGATAATGCCTTAACTTCGCCACAAAAATAAATAGTATCGTTACTATCATATTTTGGTTGAATATAAGCATTAATATTATTTTTGGTTAGCAAGATGACTCTTACCGCCAAGACTATTTTGCTTAAACTTCAACTTGAAAGTTTACAGAATGACTCCTCGGTGTTTTCATACAGACTTAGTATCACTAATATGGTGCTCAATAAGAGAAAAAAATTTGCAGACTATAAATTTGGTGGTTGAGTAAGAAGAAAAGGCTCAAGGGATAGGGATTTTTATCCTAAAATGTACTTGAATTAAAATAAATTAATTTTTATATGGTCACTGGAGAAAAATTGTACATGAAAAATCACATAAGCGCCCCCCGTCACCCGGGATATTGCATTTTTTTAATTTATTTCTTCCTGATTCAAATTTAGGAGGATTTATTGAAAAATGGATGTTAGCTAATTGCCTTGCCCATCATTACGGAAATAATATTTGAAGTACTAACGCATATTTATGCAACAAATAACTTAATACAAAACGTTATAAAGCTATTCAAGGTGAAATGAGCACTTTTGGAAGCCCTTCTTAAGATCTACTTTTATTTACGTTGTGTATTCTTCCGCGTTATGTAAGATTAACATTGTCATGGGCCTCATCACTTTATTCATGGGTCTGTCAAGTGAAACTGTGAAATTATTTGAAAAGGAAATATCTAACAGTTCTGCTCATTTTTACACTTCGATGCATTAAAAAATAAACAGAGAGCGAAATAAAAAAATTAAGTTATCAGAAAAGGTTATCTAACACTCTTTATACGATGTTAAGATATGGAACTACTTCCCATCCATCATTACCAACTTTACTGGGCAAATGTCACTCAGTGCGCCCATTAAAATATATGCAGGCCGAGGCAGTGACTTTAAGGTTCATTTCAAAAGTGTTCACTTTATCGTGAAAAAATTTTATATCAATTCATCCACACCTTATAATGACATCCAGGGAACACCTGTTAACAAACAGGTACAAAATTTTGCACAGAGACTATGACATGTAGCGCTTCTAGTATAATGAAACACTTTCAGTAATGACCATGATTTTTCTGATGTGGCACTAAAACGATTAACTTCTGTATAAGGGATCGTGCAGCCTCTTAACAGAGAGCATGTAACAGAAAAAAATAGCTTAATTAAGAGAAGAACAATTTTAGGGAATTGGGATTTACTGAAATGAACTGCTTAATGAGAGGCACCAAGTCTAGAGAGGTGATGAATACTATTCAGAACAGAACTTGGAGATATAAAAGCGGGGTAAGTGTTTCGACAGAGTTCTTATTAGTATAATTAATACAAACATTGCGTCTGTTGAGAGGGCCTTAAAAGAGAAGCAGAATGAATTCAAAGCCGGCAATTTTTTTGATAAGAGTGGTCGGCAAAATAGAAAATGTAGAGAAAAGAGAAGATGCTTCTGTTACTTTGCAACATTAATCTCTGGGATATTTAAATTACCATACCTAAAGCTTGTAAGGGCGTAAGTGGGACTCGAAGACTAGCTTGTTCTTAAAAAGTTGCGTACACCGAAGCCGGAGGTGGGACTCGAACCCACACCCTTCTGGCTGGCGGGCAGATTATGACGCAACTGTATAGTTACGTTGTGGAAAAATATTATCAAACTGATTCTACATAATGTCTTTCTCACTTTGCGTTTCTTCACAAGGTATGGTTTTCGTACATTTTATCTAATCAATGCTTTCCTGACAAATTGTTGGCTCAGATAATGCATATTACCATTCAGCAAAACACAGAAGTTAAAGGGCCACATTATATTTTGGCAACAGGCAGTAACGCAAAATGGAAACCAATCTCAGCGAGCTTTATAAACTGCGTTTAACAGCTCCTATATTCCATCAATACAATTTAAATCTCATACCAGTTTCGGAAAGCATATTCGAAACGGTAACCTACATTTTTTTCTTTTTTTTGCAGAAAGTTTAACTTGACATTTCAAATATATAACACTATTTAGCAGTACTTTATTAAAAAAAAAAAAAAAATCCTATGCGTCCTGCTGTGTAACACTAGTTGTTATTACAATGCAAAGCCGAAAACAAATTTTTTTTTATACCAGCTTGATGGGTTTACTTCCAGTGTCAAGTAAACATCACATCGACTACAAATTTTCAGCCAGCTTATATGATATTTGAGTTTTCCTAACCTTTACTTGCCACATGAGCTCAATGTCGTAATACATCAGTTGTAACGACACAAGTGTGATATTCGCTGCATGGCAGTTTGCGTAAAATATTACACCGGACGGTTTTCGCTTCAATACCTTAATGTTATCTCTGACTTGTAAGTCAAATATTATTTCGGTTTTCCACAGCTTATTCATTTCTCATAAGCAATTCGATGGCAAATAATGTATCAACAGTAACGGAAAGTCGCTTCTTTATACACCTCTTTCCTTTTGACTTCATGTATGAATTATTTTTTAATTTGTATGTAAAATTACAAGAAAATTCCTTTAAAAATTGGTTTTTGCTACTGTCTTCGTGGCCTCTGAAACTATCTGAAGTCTCAAACGCAGGCAAAAATAACGATTATTAGGACTATTTTGTCTACAAAAGTGTGCATTACGGTAGCGAAGAGAACGCGACAATTTTATCAACAATGATTACTAACCAGAGCAGTCTTTTTACCAGCAAAGTTGCAGGTAACTGGACTACAACGTTATCAAAAGACACCCACATCCAGGACATGTAGCCTGCGTTTAATCTCGTTTCTTTCGTCGCCAGATGTACTGCGTATGTTCCTTCAACTTGACACAGTTTTTATTTATTTATTTATTTATTCGTATTCTCCAGTTTTCTTTTCCTTTTATTTTTCTCTCTTTTCTCTTTTTCTTGTTCCTCGTTGAACTGCTACCTTCTCTGGGGTAACCACATTATTTCTGACTTTTGTGATCTGAGTTTTCTATTTTTATGCTGAAGAGCTTTCGGAATGAACAGAAGATGAGAGAGCGTGAGCATCTCAGCTGTACTCGCAGACGTGCTTGGTTGATTACGTAGGATGAAACCTTATTCATTTGCAAAAGAGGGATTTCATGCTCTTCAGCGATATTTCCATCTTTTTATGTCGTCGAAATACAAAGGCTATATTACGATAAAAAATCTAATTACCATGAAATGCTGCAGGGATTGCCGGTTTATTGCTGTTAAAACACAATCATATTATAAAAAAAGGCCAGCAACATGATTTGGTTGAAACCACTTACTTGATAGCAATTTGAAATCATCTACGAGTTTGCACAACTGAGTTTAGTAGAGCCAATGTTGAGTAACGTGATTTAAGTGTTACGATATGTCTAAATAAATAAGTGATTATCTTAACGTTGAACAATTTTATACACAGTAAAATGAGATAGGTGATTAATAAAATTAGATTTTGCGTCGTCATATTAATGGTTTCAGATGTATCGCAGATGTTCTAAAAGCAATTCAGAATAAACTAAATCTAATTTTTATATTAAACACGATGTACCTTGGGGTTCATTTTTGTAAACCCTTTCGTGCTGATACAACATACGCTGTAATAAATTGTCTTTTTATCTCCTGGTCACATTTCAAGTATATTTACTGTATTTTATGAATATATATATATATATATATATATATATAAATTTTTGAAGGGTTGTGTTAAACATTTAAAATCCCGGGTTTATTCGGTATTTCCTACCTGCAAAAAGGGGGGGGGGGGGATTTGCATTTTTGCTAGTGTTAGCCCGTGCATAAGTTTTCGGAAATTACAACTCATTTATAATCATTGTACCCAACTGCTGGAACGAAGCTTTATTGTTTAGTGCTTCTTAACCAATGTTTTTATATTTTATTATAAAAAAGTGATTATTTATCTTTCTTTTCTTCTTAAAGAAGGTGTTTTATTTCAGTTCGTAGTACCATCATCATTTTTCCTGCTATTATTTTACATGATTCTGTATTTCAGATTCTAATTCATCAGTACAAACGATGTAATAACGCACCCAAATAATTTAAAACTCTTCTTAAAATAATTCGATTGATGCTCTAAGTATGGTATGAAAATATCACCACTGAAAATTTAACGTAGTTTTAAGTTTTTTTTTCTGACAGCGACTTCATTGTTTTCCACATTCATCTAAATTTTTTTTTTAAATTTTGTTTCTCTTTTGTCATTCTGTGGGTTGCGTGCTGTGTCATTTGTTTATTGTTTCTTTCTCTAGTAACAGAAATATTATACACAAACTAAATTATTCAAAATCTCATCCTTCGCCAAGCCTTTTGCGCAGCTGCGTTTCTAAGGTAATTAAAAACTATTGTACCAAATATATTTTACGTCATAAAATAAATTATGACTACATTTAGTTTGGGCAATACGTTATATTTATAATCTGTGATTATTAATTTCGTTCACCAAAAAATTATGTCAGAATAAAACGATATATTTTACGGTTAGGATACTAGTGCACTTTAATTCTCACTCGCCACTGCAGTGCGTACACTTGGCCAACTATTTTAAGTTTTTTTTTTCCCCCTCTAGATAACAGCGCATTTTATAATGAGGGAAACTATAGTTACACAAAAATTGAAAGCCCTAGTAAAATTCCATGGTAAAATCCATACGATTACACGCTAATAACTTTATAAACATGTGTATAGGCTGTTCACGGTAAAGTGGAAACTTTTTAAGGCCCCTCTGATTTTTTTTCCTTTCATCCAATGTCCATCTTCCTGCTGCTTTTTAATATAAACATTGCAGTGTGGCCAATAAACACAGTTTACACATTTCACCACCCACAAACTCTAATGTTTAGGCTGCAATAAGATATATTTATTAGTAGTTAATGCCTGTTGGGAGGTCCTTAAAAAGTGCTCACTTTAGCGTGAACAGCCCCTATATACATATATGGTCAATGTATTAAACGTTTTTTTTTTAGCTGCTGTTATTTTCAAACTGCAGAAAACACCGTCTGCGAGACTGTGACTTCAGTTGCATCTCATATCAAGGCACTGCTACATTGAGCCGCTGGATTGCTGGTGCAGCGCCGGTCCGGTGCTGGTCCGGCGCCATTCTGAATTCTGATTGGCTTTCCCTGCTGTGACGTCAGTGCTGGTGCCGGTGTGGTGCCAATCCGGTGCTGGTCAGCTTTTCTTTCACCAGCAACTAACCGGCAGCTGACCAGCACTTCGCACGTGATTGGCCGTTATTCGAGCCACGACATGTCCGTGCACCAATGAAATCAATATCGTAACTTTGCGCTGGCCAAATAAAATAAAATGAATAAATTTGTAACAGAAGATACCTACTGTCGCTAAATTCCAAGACGATTCGTTATGAAAAAGTTTACTATTATTTCGTGCGTGATAATTGCCGAAATAGATTGTAATTTGCTAGTGTTGTTCAGTCGATAAAATAAACAAACATTTAGAAATTTGCCATCGGGAAAACTTAGCCAGTGCAAATACAGTCGAAAAAAAAAAACTTGGAACGAGTAATTATGCTAAATATCGATTGGAAAACGGAATTAGTTAGTGAACTTTTGCGTTTACTAATAGTAAAGGAATGATCAATTCGTTTCCAAAGGAATGCACTCGAGTACTAATTTGCAGTCGATTGCGGGCAATACACAAAATGTAAAAACAATTAATAAATATATGGCGAATGCTGCGCTATCTGTTGCAAGTCGAACGAACTGCGCTTCACCAGCACAGCAGCGGCATTTCACTGTAACAGCGTGATCGACAATCCATCAGCACGGTAACAGCAATCTGCCAGTTCATTGTAGCAGGGCCTTCAAAGTGCTATCCGACTTATTACTCTCATTTTCGCCAAAACTTCGAAACTGACGCAGCATCATTTTAGTTTCTTCTCTTATCCGAACTTACCTATCGCCTGTAAACATTACATTTCATTTCATAGTTCAGTTTGCCAGGCTAATTATTACTCTAACGTTTTTATCGGTGTATTTTAAGTTGAATACGCACCAACAAAAATCAAAGATTCTTTTTCTTTCCTATTTTAACAATTTTAACTAATAGCGCATTCTTTATATAGGGCGTAGTTACAGTCCTTTGATAAATGAAACTTACTCCGCAAGCCTTTACTAAAGCATTCCATTTATTACGTGTCCGGCAACTGCAGTGTGAATACAATTCCCGTGGAAGACCTGCCAACGCTTAGGATTGATTGCGTGGAAGTGGCGAACGCTAAAGGCGCTATCCTACAAAGTCCTACGTGTCTAGCGGTCTATAATGGAGAAGGATGGAGGACTCACACGAAATGAAGTTTCGACCAGGTTCCCTTTAAACTTTCGCCGAACGTAATTTCGCCTCTCAGTTGCCACGTCGGACATATAACAAGCCACGATCGCTGCGGGAGACTACGGTAAACTTTTAGGGGCGAAAATAAGTTAAACTTTGCTGTTCGTTCGAACTGAAGCTAAGTTTTAAGCGCGACCCCCCAGTACACCTTTCATTTCCTCATTGGTTGGTTGGGGTTACCAAACACGCCCTCTGGCTGACGTGCTTCGCAAATTAGCGATCGTGATTGATGCGATTTCTTCGATAGCTACTCTGGAACGACGCAGAATGTTTACCAGCCAGTTATGATTGGTTCCGACATTGTTCCGGCTTCGTAACTCCATAAAAGTAAACGGGTTTTGTAACCTTAGTATTGCAGCAAGAACACAGGTCAAAAGGATATAGGCTGTTCACGGTAAAATGAGCACTTTTGAAAGCCCTCCTTAAGATCTACGTGTATACACGTTGTGTGTTCTCTCGCTTCATGTAAGATCAACGTTGTCATGGACCTCATCACTTTATTCATGCGTTGGTCAAGTGAAACTGTGAAATTATTAGAAAAGTAAATGCTGTAAAGATCTGCCCATTTCTACACTTCGATGTATTAAAAAATACAGAAAGCGAGAGAAATAATTTAATTTATCACAAATGGTTACCTAATTCTTCCTGTTTGACGTTAATGTATGGAACTACTTTCCCCTCCATCGTTGCCAACTGCACTGGACACAAGTCACTCATTGCGCCCGTTAAAATATGCAGGCAGGGGTTTGGCTACATGGGTATTTTGGCTACCGTGGGTAATGTTCACTCTATACTGTAATTTGATCTAGCTAACGTTACAAGTCAATTACGTATCTTACAAGAGATATATCTACAAATTTAATTCTTAACATTCTGAATGTCGCTGTAAATATCGAAGGAGAATATAAAACGAAATTTTAATGACTATAATCGCCCATTGAATGTAAAACTTGACATGAAGCTAATGGTCGTGGTGATTATTTACCATACTTAGGTTTACTCATCTGACAGCTTGAAATGTGTCAGTTAAACGATGTTACCTACAACAACATACGTAGATTACCAATACCTCAAATCCAAAAAAATTTTTGCTTAGAAGCTCAGAAAATTGTTACACGTTTCTCTTCATGCTTCCAACTAACGTATGAGTTAGCTACTAAAATCACTACGTCATAGCTAAATGAACGTTACCGAAACAGAGAGAATGTGATCGACGTCACGTCATACTACGCACATTTTTTTTTTTTTTTTTTACAAAAGATGCTTGCATTATGTTACCAGCGTCTTTAGGTCGGTCGAGCAAGGTGTCATAGTGGTAACACATCGGACTTGCATTTTGGAGACCCCGGTTTGATTCCCGGGCTGGTAATTCCGATTTCGGTTTTCGATAGTTTTCCGAAATCACGCTAAGCTAATGCCGAGATCGTTCCATACTGCAGACTTTGGCTGCTTGTTTTCCCGTTTAAGCTTGGGCGAGCCATTCGTTTCGTCTCAAAGCACCTTTCTCTTAGCAATTATTTTTTTTATTAAATACTCCGCAAATGGCGAGGGAAGACGAAATCCACGCAAGTGATTTCCAAGACAAATACAGGAGCATGGTTAGGGAAATATTATCTCCTTTTATTGGTCATATTTGTAGTGCATTATACTCTTATAATTTCGAAATACGTATAGAAGAAACTTCACTTTATGATTGTCGGTACCACCCGAATAGTTTCTGGCTACCCCGTAGTGACAGATACCCCGAATTCCGCGATTATTGCTATCATCCTGTCGCGTCTGTTAGTTTATAGCATCAGGATTGAAACACTTGCGCAGCACATTGGTAAATTCATTTCCACAAGATCGTGGTGCTTGCAAATATAAGACATAATTTTTATTTTCTTCGTGAAGCCAGTGTCGGCAACATACGAGCGAATTCGCACTTGGCTGTCCAAAACTTTTGAAAACCACGCTGGCTTTAGTGACAACAAACTTCGTTGAATAATCGGCTGTGTACATACATTAGCTTGTTATTTGAGTAATTTATACTAAACCCTACATTTGTTAATTATAATAAATAATATTTGTAACCCTATAAATTGCACTTAAAACAAATTGCATTATAATTTCATCCAGCAGACGGTGACTTTTGTGAAGGATGTTTCGGACGAATTGCGAAATTGTTATCCCGGGAAATAAAGCATGCTTGTACCCTTTTTAAAGGTGGCTTTAGTGAAGTTAAGATTTTAGCTGTCCCACGGTTGTCTCTATGCATGAATATTGATCCGTAAGGATGTTGGATAGTGAAAAAGGCATTATTTTACTTCTTAACTTGCGGGTATCGTCTTTCCGAGAAAATTTTAGGTATGTACGCACACACTTATACATGCATACACGATAGTGTATATATATATAACACATATTCACATGCAAATAATCCTTTGTTTTCCATTATAACATACCAGGATCAGAATTTTTTTTTTTTTGGAAGCAGTAAAAATTAATTCACTTGTATAAATGACAAAAATAGTATTAGAAATTCTGTTGGCTACTTAAGGTGAATTTATAACCTACAAGAAGTTATGCTTACATTATTTTTAATATTTCACATGCAGGAACATTTTTGAATATTTTTTCAACTATTACTGTTTATGAATCTTCGTGAAATAACTTTGACGTGCACATCGAAAAATAAAACAATTCAATAGCTTTCATTTTCTCTTATTTCATTTTCATAAATCATTGCACTTATCCTTTTGAGCGTTAGGCAAATCAGCCTTCATTTTGCCATAAGACTGTGCAGATTGTGTTTATATATATATATATATATATATATATATATATATATATATATATATATATATATATATATATATATCATGTACTTAAAGTCAACTGGGGTATTTGAGGGGAATGTTTTATGATTACTTTTAAATTTTGGCTTTTCAAGAAGCCACTCGATACACTTTTGCGTGTATGTGTATATATATATATATGCATGTGTGCGTGTATATATGTATATGTATACATGTATACACACACACACACGCATACAGGCAAAAGTGTATCGAGTGGCTTCTTAAAAAGCCAAAATTTAAAAGTAATCATATATCATTCCCCTCAAATACTCCAATTAACTTTAAGTACATGACATTTACTTTCTCCTCAGCTAGATGCCGCTAATTTTTCCCCTCTGTAGAGAAATCTGAGCTCCTGTTTGGAGAATGTAGCGGAAGGGTTTAGTTCCAAGGCTGGCGAAGGATCCGCGTCCTGGCGTGCGGGCCATAAATAGCCACCGAGTTGGTGAGAGGTGTGGTTATCCCCCCCTCCCTTTCTCAACATCCACACACCAGGTCTCTGAAATACTGCGACCCCACCGGCCGCCGGCTATTAGAAGGAGGTCATTATCCTTGGGCAGCGTCCACGTTATGGGCGCAATAAACCCGGGGGCCCTCTCGTGTTCACCTGATCTCGGCCCGACGGTCACAAATTGCGGGAAGCATACCCCGTCAGGTGGTGCCCTCTTTCCTAGCCCCGTGCCCTGCGGGAAACATACTCTGCCACGGACTACCCCCTACTATAACCCCGTACTTGCGTAATGCATACCCCGTCAGGGGCTTCCCGCTTTCCTAGCTCCGTGATCTTCGGGAAACATACTCTGCCACGGGCTACCCCCTTCTATAACCCCGTGCTCTGCGGAAAGCATGGCCCGCCAGGAGCTGCCCACCCTCGCCTCCGGTTTTCCATGTAATAAACGCTTTATTTTTACACTACAAAAAACCGTTGAAATGGTTATTTTCTTGGCAAAGTACATTTCAAACTTGCTAATAACCGTTTCGAAATACATTATTTACAAAACACGCTGTCTTATGGTTCATAACTCCTATTTGCAACTCCTGAACATGTGTTGTTCTTTTGCAATCGTTGGACATGTTTGTTTGCCAATGACACGAAATAATTTGCAGAATCATTCAGTAAATACGACACTTCACCAATTTCCCGATACGAATAAACTGCGGTACTAAAATAAACGATGGCGCTTCACGACAGTACCGAAAATGGCGGACCACTATACACGTGTCGATAATATTTCATTTCACGCTTGAAAACACACTAAAAAGGCACTCCTAACAAACCAACTCTGCTTAATGAAAGCAAATACAAAAAGTATTAACTACCGAAAAAATATCCCGATATCATCAGTTAGGTACCTACTCGTATAAGAGTGACGAAAAAGATCGCATGTAGTACAATAGTATTTACAAAGCTGGGAACATATTACTAATTGTAACAGTCAGCATGCTCCGCCATATTTGCTAAACATAATTTTTAACCAATTCGCTGGTAACAAAAAAATATTGTACAGTACTTTAAAAACATAAATTAAACCATGCATTTCGTATGTATGATTAATATTTTGAATTACAAATTTTAGTTCTGAGTACTATTTTCTTCCATAACCATAATTAATATCGCCAACATAACAACGTACATCCAGTAACAACTCATCAGCTGATATAATACTTTGCAAACGAGAGCATAATTGGTCAAATCAACAGCCATTGACTGCGCATTGCTTGTACCCTCCAAGGAGTAATCGAACACCCCTCGATTTCTTAGAAAAATCGTTTTTTTTTTTTTTTTGGAGAAAATTAAATTAATTGGTAGCACAAGTGGGAGGCACGGTGTATTTAATACCGGCCCGCACAGCTCTCTAGGTCAGTTCAGCGACCTCGAGGGGTTAAGCTTCTACCATGAGATAAGTATTACTTTATTTTGAATCACCAATGGAGGCTCCTAAAGCGAGCAGGTCATTTATATCACTGGACGTTAGGCAGGGGCCATGACGGCCGTTAAATAATTTTAAAGTTTTTTACAATTTTGCAAAATGTTGGCCTTTTAGCCAAAATCCAATACTGTTACTTTTGTAAACAAGTTTTAGTGGCTATGTCGTCACCAAGACCCAAATTGGTAGTAACCACTAGGAACCATGGGTAAACTTTGGTGACCACTTGTAAGCATTTTTCATCTGTAAACTATTGTAAACTTTGGTGAAGATTTTTAAACACTTGCCAATAATCGTCGACTATTGTCTCAACATCTGGTATTAAGTGGAAACTCCTTGATTTTATGCCTTTTTAAGAGAAACTTTACGAAGTTTGGGGCTTGTTCCAAAAATGAAATTTACTCGCGGAGTTAAGGCTGGCGCTGCTTAGCAGTTGCTCCCATCCACTTGGGATTGCGAGTCAATTAGAACTTAATTTCTGTTTGATGACCAGTAATGTGTTACCAAATGGGGTCTTTCCTAGTGTAGGAATTAAACATGATGTAATAATGTCAATGGTAAATGTAGGTACGACAGAAATATAGCAGCCATTTGTAACTATGGTAAATTGGGGTCACCTGCTCAATATATTTTGTGATGGCCTTTTGCAGTTTGTATCAACTGATTGATATGGCCAGTAAATATAACCTGTATAAGTATTAGCTGAAAATCAGCGAAAGTATTGGTACCTGAATTTGGTTGCATTTTATCTATATTTTGTGCAACCTGGATTTTATGTAAATGTTTTTAAATATAAATTTATTATACACGGGAAAGGAAAATTATAATGTTAACCTACAATATGAAATGTAAGATAACCAAGAAACTATTCCATATGCAATATTTGTAAAAGAAATGTTAATGAAAAGGAAAAAAATTGAAAGAAACATTAAAACAATAAAATAAACATGACCATACTTCTTTGTTTCTATTACAGATCGTTCCAAACATTTAACTACCCTTTACACTGTACAGAAAAATGGTTTTTGCATGGCTTTTGCCATGCTTGTGTTCTGATTGGTTTTGGCTAGGGTTTACGCCACGCCCTTGGTGTAGGACGCAACAAGGACAGAAGTTGACCTGCAGTAGGTTCACTGGCATTACGACTGTATAGGATTTTTAAAGAGGACTCGTTATTTTATGACTTAAAAGTAAAGATAAAGGTTTACTGAATGTCCTTAACATTAGTAAAATATTTTCTCCCAGGGTAGTCGAACCTAAACAGGCTGTGTAAACACCTGTTCTAGCAGTTTTGTCTCCCAGAAAAATACATTTCAGGAACAATCGTATACTTGATTCATGGATGCGTACGTCAAAATCTACTTGTTTTTTTGTTCCTAAGAATAAATAATTTAGAATTATGCAACGGCGTAGTTTCTTTTTTTTATCTAAAACTATGCGCACCTTTCGGTGGCCTATGCGCTGCACATAAACGATAAACGATTGGTCCGCGGAATTATTATTTTTAATAAATATAAAAAATCGCTTTGCCCTCAATATACAGTTAATTTTAACCTGTGTTAAGCCTTACCTCAATCAAGCACGATAATCCTGAGGATTCCTTAAGTTACTCTGCCATATTGGCGTAATGTAAGGTAGAAAGATTCCATTGTATGTTTTTACGTAGATCCCACACGAATTCACGCAGTGTCTTCATTTTTGCGCATCCTGTCAAATCTAGTTGAACTTCTGAAAGCGGAAAATGATCGACTTTACTTGCAAAATATTATTGTTATTCTAATTTAACTATATATACAGAGATTGTTTTTGACCAAATGGAACAAACGTCTTGAGGTGATTCTTTATGCAAAACGGGACGAAAACACAATACGACTTATAGTCTAAAGTGACTGCTGAGGGAGGTACGTACCCTTATGCAAGCGTTTTTGGAATGCTTGTATGGACATAAATAAGAAATTACGCGATATTAAACAACAACATTTGGTATATCATTAATGTATACGAATCTGTTTAACGTGTGCATTTTTTTCGGTAGTATTATCCCTCTGACATTAGTAAAATTGGGCGTGGCATGAGGGTAATTTTCGAAATTTTGTTAACATGCATTTAATAGATATTTTTTGGCAGATTAATAACTGTCTTGTTCAGATTAACAAAAAAACGTAGTCTTGGTGTAATGCTTTCAGACCAGCGGTTGTCTTTGAAATTCCCGTTTTTGTTAAATGTAGAGTAATAACGCTTTGCAGCAATGCAACCTATTTCTTAGGCAAAGCGGCTTGTCTACCGATTGGCGCAGTACAAAGTTAACTAATCTGGTGCAATGTTGACGGCACGCCCAATATGGGCATTGCGAGCCTGCTATCGACGAACATGTGTTGTTCGTGTACGGCAGCGTGCGCGTGGCAGCGTATTCTCATAGGTTGCAATGTAAAAGTACACCTCGCTAGAGCTCGCCTACGTGCATTTAGTTTACGGATCTACTCATTGCAAAGGTAAGATCAGCGACACGGCTGTACGCAGAGAGGTTTTCGCAGCGTTGTCATTGCGGCTAACCACTTCACCAGCTGGTTCGGGACAACGGTTAATTGCTGGCGAAGAAGACACAAGACCATGTGCACCTTGAAGACGATTTTCTAGAGGCTCTGAGAAATGCGCCGTCGACTAGAACACGTTGTTATGAAATAACATTGTTCGTTGTTTCATACGTTAAAGGGGCTAAGGGCGAAGCTGAATAATGAGTCATGATTAGGTAGAGCACAACAGTAAATGATGGGGTTTATTGAAAATAGTGATCATACAATATCTAATTAAGTGATTATTAATCGAGGGAGCTTAAATGGAATATCATATGGCGAATTACGTTTGTTAGGGAATATTTACCACACGCCACTACTATTGCAATCTAATTGGAAAGTCCCCACCTTATTCATGATGCCGGAGGTTGATTCTGGGAGGCGATTAACGACTGCCGAATACACCCATCTCCAGGTATTCTCGTTGCGATCGCCCGACAACAAAATATGCCGCGCCCAGTGTGACGCTGGCCTATATCGGGCGCGTTCTTTAACGTATTTGGCCCCGATTACTGGCCGATTGAGGGCGTTTACTGCAACTGCCGTCGCGAGGTATTTACTGCAATCACGCTCGTGCCCTGGTTAAATGTTTGAAGGCGCGATCAGGCAGGCCGTCCACGCAAGGTCTGATCACTTCATGACAACGTGCAATTGTAAATGTTGTTACGGAGAGCAATGCGAAAGTGTGGCCCATTCTCTATGAGTAGTAGTAGCTGCTGCGCTATCACCTTCAACATCTACATTTGTTCCGGAATGATTACCCAAGACGACGTCACTTTTGTGTGTGGTTTTAGCAACAGCGTTCTTTGATAACACACTTCGAGAATTTGGCGTGGTTCGCTGACGAGATAACTTTCAGACAACACGTGATCTTCAATAGCCATTCAGCACACGTCCGGACTGAGGAAAATCCGCATACTACGACTGCACGAGCACATCAGGTGAGATTCGTGTGGTGTGACGTCATCGACGACCACCACGTAGGACCAGCTCTAGGTACTTTACTTCCTAATCGGTTGACCGGAGCTGTGTACCGAGACTTTTTGTCTGAGGCATTACTTGTGTTATTGCAACATGTACTGATTGTTGTTTGAGATAACATATGGTTTCAGCACGATGGTGCTCCAGCACATAGCAGCGCCACTGCAATTACACACCTGACTAATATTTGGATTTGGTGTCGCGGTCCGATCGAATGGCCTGCGCGTTCACCAGACCTAAGTCCGCTTGATTTGCTTTCCTTTGTGGCCATTTAAAGAGTTTGAACAAAAACCCTGTGGAACGAAAAGAGTAACTTTTTACCGCAGATCATGGACGCCTGCGACTTAATTAAAAACATGCCAGACATGTTGGGAAGAGACTGGCAATCCTTGCTGCGGCGTGCTTTGCAGCAGATTATGGCAACATACGTCACGATATTTGGCCCGATGAAGTACGGGACTATTATCTGTGCTGAGTACAGCAGACCACCATACATTAACGACCGCGAGCCAACACTCTGTTGGGGGGGGGGGGGGGGGGGACTAATTTAGAGCATTTGTTTGCATAAAAGTGCGAAACTCTGTATCAACAACTCGCGCACCTTCAGTTTTTTTTTCCCCAGCATGCACGACCTGCCAAAAGTATCAGTGTTACCTTTGTTTTGTGTTTTCAACCTCGCTATTATTATGTGCCGGGAATGGAAGTCTCTTTCAACTGTATTATAAATATTTTCTTTTTCACCAGTACCAAACTTTTTTCATAGTGTAATTTGCAGTAAGGGTCATAACATGTATGTTTCTTCAGTTCGCAAAAGTTGGTGGTATACAAATTGAAAGTAATTGTCTGTCTTCCTTAGGTGTTTGTCTCATGCTTTCATCCACGCGAACTTGTATGCCTTTTAAAACCATGCATCGTGATTAAATTAAAAAAGAAATTGTCCCAAACTTTGGCTTAGCGAAACCTACTGAATTTGTGTACGAACTCCTTGGTAAAAAAAAACGTAACACTTGACTGAACTTCACGTTGGATGCGGTCGATATAATGATGTGATTATTCACGACCCAAAATTCCGAGTCGTTCGTGTTCACGACTTCTCTCACGACATCGCATAGTAGTGTGAAATATCTGATCGCGAAGATGTTTAACACAATGTAGTAATTTCACTGTTGTGTTAAAAGGCCATATTATATTTCTGTTTAATTTAATTTGTAATCTTTACTGATAATCATCATCAATTATAAATATTCAGTGCTTTATCATCGCACGACTATAAGATGATAGGCTTACATGTAAGAAGTTTTGACACTTGTATTCTAAATATCATGGGCCACCTTTTTTTTCGCACAAATATTTCAAGACAAGTTGTGTTCCGAAACACTTTGGTTTTGTGATTGGACAATTTAAATTGTTACGCGCCTTATCTGCATGCACGCGAATTACGGACTGTCAGTATCGGAGATACGTAAATTCCGATCGGCTCACTCATGTAACAGACACACTTCACACAAAGACAAGCGGCCAATAGCCAAATGAAGATTACAAATATGTACATATGATGTTGAAGTCTAGCCTTCGCGTAAATCTTTTCGCGAAATCAGGCGGCTCTATAAATATCACAAACACCCTTGTTAGTGATAAGTGATCAAGAAAGACGAATAACTACATCAAGATTAGCAGTCTCAGAGACTGTAGTATCTGAATTCACCGGGTTTTAATTTATTTAGATTTTAAGATGTGGAAATGGTTTAAGCGTGTGTCAATTCATTAATACAGTACTTCTGAGGTCAATTTATGAAGAATTAATTTAATAAAATACAATACGTTTTAAAATATAGTAACACTGCTTTAACTACATAGTATGTGCTAAGAAAACTACATATTAGTCTTGAGGTCTCTCACCTACCATACTGAAGTACAATGGTGACAAAAGTATTGCGTGCTTAACTTTTACCTACAGGAACAAACGATCAGAGTTCAAAAGTTTTCGTGTATTTCATAGTGACTTGGAAAACATCAGAGCTTAATGGCTTTAAGATTATTACGACAATGTATCTCATTCCCAAAAACATATTTAAACGTCAAGCAGTGTGTATTCATTGTATACAATAATGAAAATAATATTCCAGTAAATGTAATTAAATATTTGTATTTAAGATTTATTTCTTATATCGGGTTTATTGCGTGTCATAGCATTCACAACGAAAAGAATCCTTACCGTTTAGAGGTTTTGTTCTAATGAAATTAATCGTTCAAGCTTAGTAAAATGTTGACATAAGAAAATATTGTAAAATTATTATAATTAAAAGAAACTATTACTCACGTGAAAAGTTTTGAATTTTTCGCTTGCTACAATTCGCTTGCCGAATTCACATTACAGTTTTCTCAGCATTTTAATATATGTTTTCATATATTATTAGGGGATGTATAATTATTTGATTAATCAATGTCTGCTCTATGATTTGTTGTTTAAATGTGTGGAATTTGCTTAAAACTGTGAAGTTAAAAATACAAATATTAGAGGAAATAAATTTCAAATGACGCGCTATATTTATGATAGAGGTGGGTTACCAACCTTTGTCTAGATAAAATTCTGTGCTGCTTCGCTTTCTTTTTTTTTTCTTTTTTTTTTTTTTGTCACGTCACTTTGTTAACTATGCGAGGAAGATACATTTTCGTATAAATACGAACCAACGTATTCACAGTAAATGCAAAATATGGCAAAAGCACCGAGGAGGGAATTTTTGACATGCACTGTTAACAAGGTAGTCTGCGACAAGACGAAGGATAATTAAATACTGAAATTGTTCTGTTGCTAAGCTGGTAATAACCTCAGTTCACCAGTTTATTTTTACCTTTTCTTATCTGCCACCTATATGGCATGGAGAATCGCAATATATATATATATATATATATATATATATATATATATATATATATATATATATATATATATATATATATATATACCTAAATAACTTTGGAGCATCTGACACATGTCCGATATGAGTCGGATAAACAAAGAGAATTGTAAAGACTAAAACAAGAAAGAAAAACGAAATAACTTGTTGGTTCTTTCGTCTGAGAACATAAATACGTTGGGTACGAGGTTAGATTAACACATTTCAAATTATGTCTTGGAGTAGATTCTAATTATACCTCATGGAATATATTTATGCGGCGTAAAAATTAACAATTATTAGGGCCTCACCAATAATGTTTTAATACGTAAACATATTTGAAAATAAATATGTATGTTTATAACTACGCACCGAATTAATAATCACAAACAAATTAATAGTTATTCTTAACTGTAGTTTTAAACTTACCTCAGTACTATAATATGCACTCCAATTAGAATTGTTCTGATTCTGAAGTAATACAAAACTCGAATAGTTCAATCAGTTTTCCAAGAAGTGCCTTACCTTCGTCGGAACTCCGTTCTCTTAATTAATTTAGGATCTTATCCGATATTATTATACACAGCCATAATATTTTAATTCGACTAGTGGAATTTGTTTAATTAAATCTTCTTAATTATATTATCGTTTGTTTTCCGCCATCTGAAATTCAATTTACTGTCACAGAAAATTGTTACGAGGAATATACATTTTCCTGGATTTTATTTTCAAATACAAGTTTTCTGTGCCGTGTCAGAGTGTAATTCCCATTATGTTAAAGGGATTTGTACTAATTATTTAAACATTATGTCCTCTTTCTGTGAATTTTATTGTTAGTTGTGAGGTGTGGTAGCTAGAACGCTAAAATAAAAGTAATTAAACTGTGTTAGTCGTTCAGCCGTGCAAGCAGTTTATATATAGCACAGTTATATATCACACACACACACACACACACACATACGCACACTTAGGTCTAATGCAAATGAACCGGAATCGATTTTTTTTTCTTTTTCCATCTAACCCGATGTTGTGACCAGATTTTTTTCTATTAATTTTAACTCCAAAATTTGTGCATTAATTATTTTAGTGCGGATATTCATATCATAAATCCAGATGGCAAAAGGAAAAAAAATGTTTTTACAATGATAACTGACTTAAGTTCGTTCGAGCGTATTTTCCTCGCATTAAGCACGGGCACGCCGCGTTTCAACGGTAGATATATTTTATGCGCAATGTAAATATGACCGGTCTGATTGGAGTAAAAATTTTTTTTTGTGTCTGATACGTTTGTGTTTTTCAGACTAAACGATTCTTCCTCTTCGTGTATTTCTATTTGTGAACTGTGAACGAACTCAGAGAGAGGTGTTTGAATGTTAACTCTCGTTTCGCGAGCAGGAACATTTTGTTGAATCATGTAAATGACAGGAGATGTTGCACTCTATGAAATTGTTCGGAAATATTCCACACCAGTGTATACGTATGGTGAGAAAGAGCGGTCGGAAAAGTTTTCTCCCATTCATCCATGGTAGGGTTCCTACATTTGCTCTGTAAACAGTCAAATGCATACGAGAAGTTGGCAATCAAGAATTGTATCAGTACTAACATTCTTAAATTTGCAGCCTGATATTTGGTAGTACTTCCATACAATGTGTAGGTTAAAAACTTTCATTACAATTTAGGAAGTTTACTAGAAAATTTTTACAGTGTAGGTTGATAAGTTGTGGGTGGTGTTTGGGTGAGAGGCGCTCAACGCCACGCCGGTGAGGGTGAAATGAGGTAAGGCTGGAGCAGCGGCGGAATACAAGGTTGGAGAAAACGGCGAGAACCCAGAGAAAATGCCCCCGGCCACCGGCAACGTCCGCCACATGTTCCACGTGCGGTGATCAGCGTGAACCCGTCGTGAGTCGAACCCGTGTCGCCTCGGTGTGAGGAGAGTAGTCTAGCCACTACACCACCGTGTCCCCACGGTAAAAGTAACGAAACAGAATAACTAAGCATACAGAGGCGAAAAAGCCTGTGGATTGCGAATACCGGTCTTGCGTGTCATAGGAATGACACAACGCATTTACAAAATGGCGCTGGGTCACCCGCCAATCAGCGCATCTAGTCCAATCGCGGTACCTACAAACTTTTTAGTTTAATACTTCAAAATGTCATATACCATGAGAGTTTTATACTTCTGTTAACATTAAAGTATCTTATTTTTGGTTAAATCGAACTTAACACTCTGAGGTCAGCAGACATTTACAAGACAACCAGGACAAGTTATAAGTGAGTTACTTATATCCACCACTGTAGAAACAACGGTTCTATTGGTATCTGTGTACCCACTCACTACCCTTCTAGTGGCCAACATAACAATGGAGACGCTTACTGTACTCTACAGCGTTCATTATTGGCTGGCCATCAGTCACTAAGGCGCTCAGTTGATTTTATCCCAGTCAAATGTCTTTATCCGTGTAAGATGTTTGACAATTACACCTGTCCTTTTGCGGAAATGAAACACAAATATTCTCGTAGTCAGGAAAGTTTTGTGAAGCCCTGCTAAAGTTCTACTTCCAGGATATTCTTCAGCCTCGTGCGAACTAAGCTTAACCAAGTATAGAAAATCGCGCCAAAAATTCAACGCACCGCATTCGTACGCACATAGAATAATAATTTTTCGCTAAGAACCCTTCCCTACTACGCGTAACCAACACACATATTTTCTACCTGTTTTTATCCGTATCAATTTTAATTTTAATACTATCCCATGTAGCAAAACACATATGGCCAATTTATGGTTTACTGTCTGATGCCAAGCCGGCCAGGAGTTGGCCAATAGCACCACTAAAAAGCCATGCTCTGCCCATAGCTGTCCCAAGTGTGGTGAACACAAATCGACCAAGAATGGCCCGTATGATTACAACAGCAATGGCCCATCGATGTACCACTTCACAACCACCAAATGACCTACAGATGGGTACCCATACTTTCACCAGCGATACGTATAGGTAATATGCAATTAATTGCTAGATTACAGTTTGTAAGCCATTTATGGGCCACTAGTAGTTCACCTACACTCAACCATAAGTTTCATTCCCATCAACATTCCATCAGTGTGCCATGAATGGCATGCCAAATGTCCTGATGCCAGCAGTTAACCATAACAGGGCCATTAGTGTAAACCCATAAGTATTCCGAGCCAGCAGTCATCCAGCACTGCCAGCAGTAAAACCACAGTCGGCCGACTGTGGCTCGCTAGATGGGAAAATTTATAGATTAAATATTAGAAAACGTTTAATCTACGCAAAAAATACGATTATTTTATGTTAACGGAAGTATACATGTGATACATGACATGTTTAAGAAACAGACAAACATGTCATAAATGGGGTGATTTTTCAAAGGTTTGATTAAAAAAGTACGAAGAAACCGCAAATGTATTATAGATTTCCATGGAAAATATTAAATGCGTTACCATGTCACCCAATATAAATAAAACGCGCAGTATTCTTGTAACGATTACCGACAAAAAATTTTGTTTTTTTACTGGGACATGCATGACTGGAAACTGTGACCAAAATTGTACTTTTACATAGACGCCTGAGGGGCGTATCTGAGTTCGTCAGGGATAGAGTTCTTAGTAAAAATATAGAAATGTATTTGATCATAATTTATTCACACAGCTACTACGTGCAGTATTAATCCACCTATCTTCTCTCGTACTCTTTTTAGTTCTCAATGAGCGCAATATTTAATGTATATTTTTGCTCTGATTGACGTCTTTCTTAATGTCTCTGGTTATAGTCAGTTAACTCATACTCTTCATTAATACGCTTCCAGTCTGGCTGTTGAAATCATCTGTAATGTCTTCCACTCACGCATCTAGTTCAATAGTCCAGACTTTCAGCCGCACTCTTCACTGCTTGATACTCGCAGTCACAGATTTCCCTTCCGCTGGCCACTTCTCCCGCTGCTCGTAGTCTTCCCTGAAACTCAGCCACTCATCCGTTCAACAAATACAAATCAACTCTCTCGGCCCAGAGGCCCGTCGCCCTACTTATACAGAAACTCAATACAACCAAAGTCAGCAGCGCGCGCCGCAAAAGGATTACCGCTTTGGCTCGATTTTTGGTAATAGATACATGGCTCTTGGTTTAATACGCGCCTGTAATTTAAATCATTTCATTAACTTGCAACCGCCCCTATCATATAACTGATGTCTTTCACTTCCACTCGCTTGTGCGTAACAGTACCATACACCGTACCTTGGAAATAAATAATCTTTAGAAGAGAGCCAGAACACAAAATGTTCTAACAAAATGTTTACATAAAAACCTTTTCATACACAATATTGCAAATTAAAAAAAAAAGGAATTTCTTCTCTTTTGATGACGGCGATGACGAGGTAGCGGTCCCGAAAGCTGTTTGGATCAGCAGTCAACTTCACGTTGATGAAAATTGTGGTGCCCGGAAGGCGACTGAACAGAGTGATTATGCGATGGGTTGCCATTGCATTCTGAAGAAAGATGATGAGACAGGACCACCAATAAGTTGAATAATTACACGGATCAGCGCTGAGAATCGAACGCGTGTCGCACCCCGTCCCCACTTTACCTGAGTGAGAAGTTACATACTGCTCTCTGTTTCATGAAGGTTGTCATTACTCTTTAAAAAACCAGGAAAAAATTCCAGAGACATATTCCCGTGCTCGTGATGTTAAAGGCATGTTAGAGGGACTATATAGTGTCATGCAACGAGAGTCGTTTGGTGAAGCGGGTTGCGCAACGGAATGAAGATACTCGGAGCATTGTCGCTATTGCAATAAATAATAATTTTGTTACAGAATCGATGGTTTTGAAATGTACGGAATATAATACCTCGTGAGCTGACTCCGGCAGTGCCAATGTAACATCGATGGACCACCTACGTAGTGTCGCCAGCAGGACTACCTACATGTCGGCTACATGCGTTCGGAAATTTGGCTACAAAGAATAAAACCAAACTACGTTCCGAACCTGAAGCATTTTTACACTACTATCCATACTAAAATAATCCCTATCATTAA
Organism: Dryococelus australis; assembly: GCA_029891345.1. Classification (NCBI taxonomy): domain Eukaryota; kingdom Metazoa; phylum Arthropoda; class Insecta; order Phasmatodea; family Phasmatidae; genus Dryococelus; species Dryococelus australis. Next base: position 46,080,193 of record CM056998.1, read on the forward strand.
ATACATAACACTCATTTACAAATGAGTTAGTGACGCATTGTTAATCAGAAACTTCAAAGAATAAATTCAAGTCTTGTCGTTGCGAGCATACTGAGCTGCCATGCGGTGAAAATAATCTCCCTGAGAAGTATACGATGATGGTAACGTTTTAAGTCGAAAGGACAGTGTAGCTGGTGATTCTTATAGGAGAAAAGGAGAAGAGAAATTTAATATAAGTACGTAAGTTATAAAGAACCTTAATTTGGCCACAGTTTAACATACGGCCACACGCAATGTGTGACGAGCTATACAACCTGAAATTAGGATACACACAGTCGCGTAGTTACGGGAGAGGATATGGTTGCCATGTCCCTTCCCAGAAGCCAAAAACATATTTTTCAGTTAAATAACAAATGCGTGTTTTAACCTGATTAGACAGCCTTGTCTTGCATTGCATTTTCCCCACGCTATTATTGTGAAGTGAAAAAATCTTAGGCCTACACATAACGCAAGCCAATTTTCATGACAAATACTTAATGTTTCTAAGTTCCTTCGTTCGTTCCTGGGGGCTACCATTTTTATTGACCCACGGACATGAAGTTCGCCACTTCTATACCAACGAGAGAAATCATCAGTGCCGTTCTTAATATGGAGTGTAGGCCTAAATATCAAATTCTTCGTATTGCGTAAGTGCGAGACAAAAATTACGTGTAGTTACCACCTCATAAGGTACCTTTTGTTCCCTTCCATGACAAATGTTATCTAAGCCACTGGCTACAGATGGGCGGAATCGACTACGGTTGGGGCCACGGTGGCGCAGCGGCTAGAGCTACTCGCCTCCGACCGAGGCGAACCGGGCTCGATTCCGGGCAGTATCGCTCCCAGATTTTCATAAGTAAGAATCATGTCGGACGATGCCGCTGGCTGGTCGGCGGGTTTTCTCGAGTATCTCCCGTTTCCCCTGCCATTGCATTCCGTCACTTCTGCATCACCACCTTGCTTCATTCTCGTCGGATATCAACACCCCGATGTTATAGCCGCCCAAACCGCTGCACTATCGTGTTTTTCATATCGTCAAATATCACCATAAACTGCAATTGTGTTGTGTTTTTGAAAAAATTCTTTTTCATAACTCGTGTAAATAAAATATATGTGCATACGAACATTTGACATTTATTTTTTTTACTCATTTTTTTTATTGAGTATCACAAGTATAAAACATAATGTCCGTGCTAAAGAGGTAGTGAGAGGAATATATATTCGTCTTTCATTCCCTCCCCCTCCCCGATCAATCGCACTATGACCCCACTGGGAGGAAATGCAATAACCGGAAGGGTGTGTTTTCAACTTATTTTCCTCAGATTCTACGGGCCCGACCTCTGGTTGTAAACTGCAAATACAAAGACGTATTTTCGAGTGCCAGATGAGAGCTTACTGAATAATTTTTAACGCATAATTATTTTATTGTAAACCCAGCTTAACACTTTAAAGTGTTAACACTTAACAATTTACATTACGCTCGAGTGTATCTCGAGAAAAAATATTTTGAAAATATCTTTGTCATTGAAAATAAAACTAGCATTTTCATGCAGTCTTTGTACTGCCTGTGTTTAACACGATCTTACAAGATACGCTACAGCTCAGTAGCAATAACTTTCCTGACTAGAAATATAGTTTTATTAGATCTCCGCAAAAGGACAGGTGTGATTGTCAAACATCTTACACAGATAATGACATTTGATTGGGATAAAATCAACTGAGCGCCTTAGTGACTGATGGCCAGCCAATAATGAACGCTGTAGAGTACAGTAAGCGTATCCATTGTCATGTTTGCCACTACTAGAAGGGTAGTGAGTGGGTACACAGATACCAATATAACCGTTGTTCCTACAGTGGTGGATACAAGTAACTCACTTACAACTTGTCCTGGTTATCTTGTAAATGTCTGCTGACCTCAAAGTGTTAAGGCGATTTTCATTTCGTAAATGCTTGCGTAAATTAAAGCAATGGTAAAGGACTGTTGTGCGAAGATGAAACACATAAATTGGTGATTAAATTAAATCTTCCAGTTAACGACGGAGTACACAGGCCGGTCGCAAGCGCCTCTCATTACACTAATACACGATTGTCCTAGATGCAACTCGATAAACAGTACGGTGCGGCGCTACTCAGTGACGCCTTTTGCCTCGCCAGACCTTCATTGGCGACACAAGAAACACGACGTCGAGGCTGCCGAGAACATTGCAAATTATACTCTGTTCACAGTTAACACTTTGATAACTATACTCAAGGGCAGTTTGGGCAAAACTTGTTTGAATATTTCATTCCATATAAAAAGCAAAACTGGCCCGGGTATATTTACATCAATTATTATTTCATGAGGATTTTAAATATGAACTAACACATCAACAACGATCATCGTAAAGAACGACAAATTTCTGTAGAGTTACGGAAATCGACACGGTGGGATGTACATCGTGTTGTAAACGATAGGAAATTTGGTTGGAAAACGTTAAACTCGGCATTCCATTGGTTGGCAGCCTGCCAATACGGAAAAACTGATGTTTTTACCAGTAGAGTGGCGTTAAGTGACAATAGGGAACAATACAACATAGCATCCCTGCAGTGATATGGACACAGGTGACTAACGTCTAGCTTGTCTTTAAAGCTGGTAAAAGTGTGCCGATCTCAAAGTGTTAAGTGAGCACTCTTGAAATCAACATTTGAAAAATGTCTGTGCCGCTACCTACATACATTTGAATGGGCACACTGACCAGCATTCGCGCAGTAAAGTTGGTAAAGGCGGAGAAGTAATTCCATTGTCTTGAAGTTGAATTAAAACTGTCAGGTTGTAATTAAAAAATAATCAACCCCTTTGATAAGTCAAAGGTAACCTGCAGTGTCGCTAACCTCAAAACCAGGAAGTAGGCATCGTGCGTTCGGAAATTCGGCTCCAGATAACAAAATTAGGAAACGCTCCAAAACGTGAAAATTTGCAAACTGACATTCATTATATACGAAAATATATTGTTATTATTAATGTTATTACTTAGCAGCACTGCTGGTTAGGAACTTCATAGAAGGAATTCAATTCTTATTCAAAGCACTGTGAGCATAGAGAATTATGTTTCCATATGGTGAGGATGTTACCTTATGGCGAGAACCATCTTCCTGAGAATTGAACATATTTATGACAACATTTTAAGTTGAATTCCTGGAGTGTTGGCGATACTTTATAAATACGTAACACAAGTATATACATTACGATAAAATGGTCACTAAAACAAATCTCTATTATATTTTGACATTCGGCTATAGGCTGTTCACGGTAAAATGAGCACTTTTGAAAGCCCTGCTTAAGATCTACTTGTATGCCCGTAGTGTATTATTTCACCTTATGTAAAATTATCATTGTCACTCTGTGCGCCCGTTAAAATATATGACGTTAGTAGCAGTGACTTTTTTCTTAGATTGATTTCAAAAGTGCTCACTTTATCGTGAACAGCCTTTACACCCATTCTGCTACAAGTTATATGACCTAAAATTATAATGCCGGGAATCTACCCTGAACCGTCTTGGTGGGAAGCGAGTAGTCTACAATAAAACAATGTAGTTATAAAGACAATATTTTAGTAGTCTATAATATTTTTTAATTTGGCAAGCAAGGGGCACTTTAAAATAATAATAGCAGGCGGTAATTTTCTGTGCCTTGAAATTATTTAATTGATTTTTAAGAGCCTGAACGAGATAAAAAATGCCACAAGGGAACTTACAGTCTGCAAGTCGAAGATTTTTCCGATACGCCGCAGAGCTTTGCTTAAACTGTGATCTTACCAACGCTTTCCTTTTATTCTTTTTCCCAAATTAAATTTCTTCGTTCGGTGGTTTTTTTTTGGAAGCAAACCGTTTTACATTCGAATTAATTGCTTTTTGACTAATTTTGTTTCTGTATTTCCTTTCGATCTGGAAGAACCCCTTTTCCTTTCTGTTCTTTTGTCATTCTATTTCCTTTCAAGAATTTATCGAGTCTTTACTCAGCATCCAATAGATCTCAAATAGGAACGCTTGTTTTCAATTGCGTTGTTAAGGTTTGCTCGAAGTCCTTTTCCATTAAAGGCCAGACCTTCCGTACCATGCCAGATGTCTTGAGCTGAAGGTAAGATTCTAGCTTCACGCAGATATCCGACATTAATAACATGATACGTTTTTCGAAAGATTACAATTGTTGAAAGAAAATTGACAAGCAAACGCAAGCAAGCATTACTTTTGCGTAGCCGTCCCTTGTATTACGGGGATAAACAATTGGTTGGTGGACAATAATGTATGCAATTTTAGACAAGGATTCTTTATCTAGGTGTCTCTTACTTGGGCTCTAATTACTCTGACGAAATCTCGGGCATTACTCTAGTTATTTAAGATATAAATAATTTAGAAAAGAAATCCATCTACTGTGTTTTGCCAAAACATAGGAGTATCTTATGTACGGCTTTTACACAACGTTTATAGGTTTATTATTTTCAGTGTAGTAGCTTGTACGTAGATATTCTAAAATGGGAATAATGTAATTTGGTATGATCGAAACTTGCGTACATGCCCGGTGTTCAGATAGCAAGTATAGATTAGGTGTGATGACAGGACTGAGGTACTTTCAGTGTAGGATTTATTACCAACTTACACAAACCCTGGAGGCTCCTCTGGGTTAGGAACTCCGTTCCGCTGGAATATTCGTTGTGATGTTCTCTCTTCAACACACTCTTACCTTAGAGAGAAATGCTAGAGGACACATCAACACCTCGGCGTAGTTAATAGAAAACCATAACTCGATTTACAGATGCTACTAAATGAAATACTCGCCATAAAAATCCTAATTCGATTTAATTCAAATTTTTAAGAAAAATTATACCATCATCTGACATCTGCTTCAGACAATAAGATTTGTAATGACTCTCAATGTTCATAAAATTGAATAACTTAATTTACGTTTGAAAGTGTAGGTACGTGGCAGTTTGTAGTAGAAATGTATCATAATTTATAAAAATGAAATAATTAATTGTGGTGACCGCAACCGAAGTAGCAAACCCTGGTAAAACTTGCCATTTTTCAACCAATAAGCTATTGAGAATGAATATCTGCGGGGTCGTATTGGGCATCAAAATACTTAGCGTCCATAGCTTACAAAAAATGGCTTCAGGGTAGCTTCACTCCATTAAATTAATCCGCGGCCATCTTTCCGAAAGTTGATTAGATCTTACAAATTCCGTAGTCGTCTCGCCGATCGTCCTCCGAGCGTCGCCCTGCAGTTCTACGATGTCGCTGGTCTTCTGTGCAACCCCAAAAAGCTTCCCTCACTTTCGGGTCATCGAACCCTGGTACTCCGATGTTACAGTCCAACCTTAGTATCACTCGAAATCGAGGACGTCGAAACTAAATTATTATTCTAGACACGTATGAAGCCCGTACAGACGTCTTCTATTCTTCTCACTACTCAAGTCTTCACACGTAGGCTGTTTGCTACACCTCGATGACGAAACTCGGACTTTCCCTTCATAAATTAAATTAAATTCTACCGGGTCTGCAACATGGTCACAGCCCTGCTGGCGGTTCCAATCGAAAGCAAAATGTCTCCCTCTAACTCTACCTCACAAGGCCTAGCTCAATTCGACTCTCCAATCGTGGTGCGGTTACTCCAGTGCGTCACGAGGTTGCTCTGCCAACCATCAACAACGGCTCATATTTACTGCCGCGTGACTGAAAATCAACACACAACAGCTGGAAACACTTATAACAGCGAAATATATGAAATACTAGCTGACCCGTGCGACTTTGTTCGCATGATTTTTTTTATTTGTTAAAATAAAGCCCGCCATAGTTTCGTTAAGGTTTTGTGTTTAAAATAGGAACATTTCATTAAAGTTTAATAGAGTTATTAAATTACCCCTTGCCATCGCTTCTCACATGTTTTATGTTAGCATGATATTTAGGACTTTGAATTGATCTAGCCTCTTTTTTTATTGGGTTCTCTACCCACTGAGCTACTGCGGCACCCTTATTGGTTTGTCTAGCCACTGAGCTTCTGCGGCCCCCTTATTGGGTGCTCTACCCACTGAGCTACTGCGGCCCCACTTGATATATATATATATCCACTTAGAATAACTCTAGCCACTGGGCCACTACGGCTTTTTCGAAGGAAAGGTTTACAGCCCATAGACAAAAAAAAAGGAGAAATGATGATTTTTTTAACAATGCTTTTTTATGCAGTAATCCTAAGAAAAGCTTAATCCAGTACCTATTTACATCCCTGATCATCATCTTTTCCGAAAACGTTAGAGATATCTCGATGAAACAAAGACTAAGTCGGTCCTGGGGTTATTATCTATATACTGTGTAAATTTGATGTCAATAAGTTACGTGCTTTTTGAGTTTAATCCGTTCGGACAGACAGACACGAAAAAAATGAACATTATACATGGCTTAGTTATCAATTATACTACATGAAAAAATAATTAAAAGTGAAAAATTCGAAAATCACAAATATACATCTCTATTTTACTTAGTAGTATATATTAATAATTACATAATTATATAAATGTAAAATACATTATGTGGTTAAACATGACGCGAAAATAAACATTATTACATATAGTAAACAGTATTCAAATTAAATTAAATTAATTCAGTTTAGTAACTGCATAAATAATCATAGATGGCGTAACGCATAGTAAGGTGATTCAACCACAGGTGTTACACGTTGTTGCTTAGAATATTTTCTCAAAATTTTGTTCATGGCACAGCATATACTCGTTCCACTTTTATGCTTATGTCTGTTGATACACTTAGGTAAATATAGTCATGATTAAGTAAAAAAAAATTACAATAAATAATAATAAACTATACATTATTGAAAAATGTTGTTTTAGGAAGCAACCCACTTCTTTCCTGTTCTTGTAATAATTGGAAGCACCATTTTGAAATAATAACTTATTTTTACGAGTACACGTTTTTTTAAATTTGAACTTGAATATTACAAACATTCTCGTTCAGTGATTGTATATTTTGATATTCATAGTAAAGCATATAATATAATTTCTATTTAATGGCTCTCTCATTATAAAATAATATTGTAACATAATTAATTTTATTTTACTCTTACTTACATTGTGAAATTATATTATCCGTAGCTTAGTAGATATGATAAACGTCTGACATATAAATTCCGGCTAGTAATTTGAACAACACAGTACAGCGCTGATAGAAAATAGAAAGCCATTGACATGGCGCATCTTATTGTGACGGATGTGTGGCCGTCACAAATAGTTTTCGTTTGTTTGAGGTGTGTACTAAGGAACTCTGCTGCTTGCAGTAACCTGGTGCGCCGCTACCCACAGTGATGAGATGTGTGACGGGTTGCGGTCCGCCGCCCACAAGGCGAAGAAGCTGTTATTCTAGTCTGTAAGAACCTGACTGGTTGTAGCTTCCCGACACGGAAGCGGCCGGGAAATATGTATCAGTATAGAGGTCGCGGCGTGTGTAAAGACGGCGCCATGATCGTATAGGGGGCGTTGCAGTGAGCGGTCTCAAGGAGGGGGAAGGCTAGTAGTAGGTATGATTTCGAGTATAAACGGGCGTGCGCGAGAGGGGTTGGGCATAGACGCACCCCGCCGGCGAGCGGGAAAATACCAAGGGTAAGGTGGAGCCCTCCTTGGTCAAGAAGAAATTGGGTGTCGTCCGACGAGAGAGTTAATTATGAACTACGTATTAAGGCTGCGAGTAAGTCTTAGTCTCTGGAGGAGCAGTGTTTGAACTTGTAATTTTCAGAGTCCCCGAATGGACTTAGAATATTTTCACTCATGTGATGTTAACCGAACTTAGTCGCTGGAGTAGTGATAATGGGACTTATGCTTTTGCGACACCAGATAGTTCTTCACTCGTGTGCTGGGTGAGCTATGTGGGACTTGTAATTTACGAGGAACAGTTTGCGAATAAAGGTGTTTTACATCCTTAGTAGAAGGAATGGTACAGTTCTGTATTAGTAGGAACCGAAGGGAGGAAACAACAGAGTAAAGTATTTAGAAGTCGTTGTGTTGGAAGGGATAACAGAGTTTTTATGGGAACTTGGACTGAGACTTGGAGTTTGGTATGTGTGTGTGTTTTTTTTTCCGCTGGTTGGCAAAGCGAATGTCCTGTGGTGGAAGTGCGGACCATTCCTGGTTATTGAGGGGAGAATATCCTCGGCCACCACAGGTTGTCTTGGTGTGTGTGTTGGTGTGACGAAGTCTCCATCCAAGAGTTCTGTAACCGGGTAAAGAGGTTAAACATTAGAAGGGAGAGTACTTAAGACCACTCTCTGCAGTGTTTTTGGATCGAAGTAGGTTTAATTTATGTCTCCAAACTGTTAAAGTTTACCAAACAATCTAGGGTTCTATTTTGTAAACACTCGTGTGTATTAAGATGAGGTAGTCTTGTAAACTGTTATTGGACCCTGTACATTGTACAAACTACAAATAATTTTTGTAAATGTCGAGTGTATTGAGAAGAATAAGTCCTGTGAACTGGTATTGTTAGACCTTACATTGTTCAAGCTCAGATCTTGCATTATCGTTACATTGTCGATGGGTGTGCATTAATGGTGTGTGTTTTGAATATAGGTATAATTTTGACTTTTCAAAGAGTGGCTTCTAAGGTAGTGTTGAACTCCTTTTTCCCTGCTTGAACACGGTTATCGCAAGTGCATTATTAACACTAAATTACACTGATGTTAGTAAACTTGACAGTTGGATCACGTTTTGTGTTTTCCCTTTATGTCTGTACCTCGCGTACGTACAAAGAGACGCAAGGATGGTGTGCTGGTTGGTAGTGAGCCTGTGGTTGAAGACTATGGTTACATTATGTAGTCCATTAATAGTTCCTCCCAACATTTCTGAAGGCCTGCTAAAGTTCTATCAGGATGTACCTCCGCTTTATGCAAACAATACTTAACTAAGTTAAAAATCTCACTAAAAGGGACAACGCACCGCATTAGTAGGCAGTCACTTTAATAATATTTTGCATGACAACTATTTTCTTTCAATGCTTTACCAACACACTTATACATTATAAAACAATGCTAAAATCAAAGAAGTAAGAATTTATTTTGGGACAATAAAATATTTTGCTATACTAACCTTTTTTAAATGTTGAAAAATCAATAAATAATAGTTTTAAAATTGAATTTTAAGAATATTTTGATTCTGGATGCTTCAAGAAAGCACATTTAGTAAAGTGAATTTAATTAAGACCTTTTTAATAATTACTCTGGTTGTGTTATAAAAATTAGTAATAATGTTTAAAAGTATTTTTAATTAAGATTTTGTGTAGATCCATGCAAATTATCTTATTCGTAACTATAACTGAAATAAAGGTACATATAATAAATTATTAAAAATACTTCTTAACGTTAGTCCCAATATTTTGTGACATGCATTTAATTATTATTGTGGTTGCCCTACTCGACGAAAGTTTTCATGCAAATGGCGTGTTCTGAATCATATAGACTGGAAAGCTCTTACGTGTAGTTATCTTTTGGCGTGTTCGAATTTGATTCTTCTCAAAAATTCAACTGGCTCATAACTGATCGAGTAACAGATGTTGCTTGTATATCTAGCTCGGTGACATCTGCACATTGTTTTTAAAACAACATTTTCGAAACATTATCTTCACGCAAATTCATTCATCTTCGTGTTAACACTGACTTGTATGTATTCGTAGTGTTGTATCGGCAGCTAATTATAGAAAAAAAACTTTTGGGGTCTTAGCATCTTATCATAGGTTCATCATTATAAACTGAGTACTTACCTGCTAAAGATTTACTTCCAAGCACATTGTGTACTCTTACACAATATGTAGAAATTAACATTGCGAAGGGCCTGGACACTTCAGGTATACATCAAGTGAAACTGAGAAGTTGTTTGTTAGAAAAGTTAATATTTTACAAATTTGCTTACTCTTGCCCTTATATACAATAAGAAAATTAGAAAGGAAAACAAATTATTTCCGTAATCATAAATGTTAACCTGACGGTTTTAGATCGATGTTAAGACGTGGGAACGACTTTCCCTACCGCTGTTACCAACCTTAATGCGCACGTCACTAAGTTTACCCATCAAATTATATGCAGGCAGGGGCATTTTTCAATGGTTCATTTCAAATTTCTCGAGTAACCGCGAGCAGCTTATATTATATATAATATATATTCAGCCAGTTCAATCGTGAGATGATGTGGCCTCTTAACGTAACGAATTCAGGTAGAATTTCGTTAGTCTTCTCCAGGTAGAACGGTCTTGGGCGATTCTCTGCCAGTTAATTCCAACAACCCTGCATATGTCTTTGTCCCAACTGTCTGGTGGTCTTCGTCATGGACTCCATTCCAACATTTTTGTCCATCTTTCGTCCGAGCGACATGGTCGGCCCATTGCCACTTCAAGGTGGATGTCTTCTCCAAGATCTCTTTGACTTTAGCAACTGTTCTGATGTATGTTGCTTTTTTTTTTCTCTAGTAAAACCCACCGTTGACCTTTCCATATCTCTTTGGGCTGTTCTAAGTTTTCCTTTTGTAAAATCATTGAGCGTCCAGGTCTCACAGCCGTAAGTCGGCACTGGAAGAATGCAATGGTCGTAAACTGTTTTCGTTAGATTTATGGGCATATTTGATTTGAGAACAATAGCATGTTTTCCAAATGCTTGCCATCCCAGCCTGATGCGACGGAAAATTTCTGGTCTTACATCTCCTTCCATATTTACAAGCTGGCCTAGATAAAGATATATTATTAATGTTTATATCCTCCGCTGTGACCCATTTATTGGAGATACCTTTTGGTTTTTGAAAGATTTATGTTCAGGCCAACTGCTTTACACTCGGAGGCAAGATCAGAAACCAAGGTTTGGAGTTCCTCAATGTCGTTGGCCAAGAGTACAATGTCATCTGCTAAAATAGTCTGCTATTGATTATAATTCCTTTTTCTGCCCATTCTAATTTTGACATCGCTATCTCCAACACAGCTGAAATTAACTTCGGAGAGATGGGGTCACCTTGCTTAACACCTCTTTCAATGCGGAAGTCTGTAGTTGGGACACTGGCAAAGACTGAGGAGGTGTCATAGGTGCAATGGAGCATTCTGACATTAGCAATGTCCACGCCCTGCTCAGCTAAGGCTTGCAGGACAGCCTTGTGAGTTACGGAATCGAATGCATTTTCGAAATCCACACAAGCTACACAAAGCGGCACCTAATATTAGTTTTTTTCGGCTAATTAATTCTCGTAGGGCAAGAATATGATCGATTGTGCTAAGGCTGCTGCGGAATCCTGCCTGCTGAATGGGCTGGGTTGAACCAAGAATGGAACTAATTCAGTTTAGTAAGATCTTTGTAAACACTTTGTACAACACAGACAACAAGCATATATGGCGATAGTTTTTAATGTTATGAATATTTCCTTTTCTGTTTAGAAGAATGATACTAGCTTTATTCCATGCTGATGGGATTGATGCATTGTGTATGCAAAAAAAAAAAAAAGAGAAGACTTAGTGATTTTATAGTTCCTTCACTGACTTCAGAATATCAACTGAAAACCATCGTTACCAGCAGCCGTTATTTTTTTTTATTATATCTACAGTATAATTTACTTCAGAGGGAAGTATATATGGCATTTTGGATACATTAGAGACGTCGGAGTATATTGGAGTTTCTTCTCTACTGCCATATAGGTTACTATCAAAATTTATGATAGTCTAAAATTTCCTCTGTTAGTAATTCTGCCAATATTTGCATAAATTGCTATTATCTGCTTTTTACCAACTATGAGCTTTCACTTTGCTCTCTTTACACTCTTTTTCTTCTCTGGACTGTTTCTTATGACGTCCTTATTGCACTTCCTTAAATCAACCTTCATTTCTTTCCTCAAAGTTTTGCACAGCTCATAACTTTGCACATAATTAATCGAATCTTCATTTATCTCCTCTTCTTTGATAGGTCTCTTGTTTTATCACCGAAGTTTCTTTATTGGACGTAGTTATGAAAGATACCGCTGACTTCTTGCGCACTTGTGACTAACGTTGTTGCCAGATCTTCTTCATTTGTTTCAGGAAGCTTCCTCTGGAGCAACTGTTGAAATTTATTTCTATTTTGCTCCAAGTTTTTAAGATTAATAATTTCGGTCTTATTTCTTTCTGATCTTACATTTATTTCAATCCTTTCTCTTACCAGTCGGTGATCGCTGCCAGTGTTAAACTTATTCAGAACTAAGACATCTTCAACAATGTGAGGTGTATTCAAAAGAACAGTCTCTCATTTTTAATATTGAAGCTGGGGCTTCTCCATGTCCATTTTCGGGAATTATGCTTAATAAAAACATGTATTTGTTATAGGCATTTTCGACTGTTCAGTGAATTGCACCAGTCTCTCTCCTGTCATTTCTCTCATCAATTCCATAGTTGCCCACCACCGAGTCACCCTGCTTACAGTTGCCGATCTTGGCATTAGTCACCAATAATCGGTTGAAGGTGACAGTCACTTCCTTTCTCACAAGTTTCCTTTAGATTTTCATCAAATGCCTCAATCTCCTCGTCTGAGTGGCTTGAAGTGGGAGCATAAACCTGCACGATCTGTATTTTGTACCTTTTGGAAATACCCAGGACTAGTCGAGCTATTCTGCTAGATGTTGCTTCAAGCACGGATATATTATCAGTAATCTTCTTATTTATTAAGAATCCAACTGCATTCCGCTTCCTTTCAGCTTCACCGCAAAAATAAAACAGATCGCCAGAATTTAGGAGACAGTCTTCACATTTACGGCGTACTTCACTCAGGCCGACAACACTCCGATTGATCTTGCTGAGTTTTTCAATTTCTTCAATCCTGTCATTTCCCAATAGTGAATGACAGCTGTAAGTGCAGACTTGCAATGATTGAGTTCTACTGGTACAAATCTACTTATTTGAGACATCAAAGTTGCTCCCACCCGGAGATCCGATTGTGGGGCTATTTTAACTCCGGAGAATTTAACATTGTCATTCATCATGAACTCTTTATATATATATTTATGTATACATGTAATATATATTATGAAGTGTCGTAATAGTCAAATATTAATGTTTAGCTATTTCACATAGTCTCTCGGTTGACGCATTATGTTCTGGTCAGCACAGTTTTAACAATGTTCATAACTTCAATGAGGTGGAGTGATACGCAGCGGGCTGTAAGAAGAAACTATCCTGGGCTCTGAAAAAATGTATAATTAACCGCGAGCCGGCTATATAGCCCCGGTCCACAAAGGACATTGAAGGCCACGGCAGCCAACCTGGAACCTCGAGAGCGGCTCCAGGTTTTGCGTTGCCGCAGGGCCACAACTTTCTTCCCGGGGGGGGGGGGGGGTAGTAATTTCCAGCAGTTGATGCAGGAATTTCGCCTGCCGGCGGAGAGCGGGGCCTGCTATCTCATTTCCAAGGGTCCTCTAGGACCTGCAACGTCAAGAGGGCTATGTACCTGCGCGTTCGAGGTCAAGAAGCGAGGGAGCTATACGGGCGACACTAACAGGCACGCCTAGCGCCTCATCGCTCCTACGTGCAAGGTGTGCAGTGTTTCCGTCCGAACGCTTTACTGTGTAAACTAGATCTGTAACTGTGGGGTTTTATTAGACGCGATGAATGTACACAGATCAAACTACCTGCGTGTAATCGTACTTTTCTCTTACCGCTTAAAGAAACTCCATAGGCAATCTTTAAAAATGCTATATTTCACGAATTGTTTTCTCCATTAATGCACTTAACATGATAAAAGTGAAAAGATAGCGAAATACACAATAGTTTAATCCTTTCTGGCAAAACTTCGTATTTACAGAGCATTTATTTACCGATACACGCGTTTACGCGCAAACGATTTCACAGAAAACGTTTCAGTACATAGGATCCTTAAGCCCGCGGGAAGACAGAACACTGGCAGCTACCCAGGCTAGCCGCAGCCACAGACTAGTTCAAGGGCGTTGGTCACAAACAACATATTTGTTATTTAATATACTGCTCAAGTTGTAGACGTCATCTGCAACTTTTTTCTTCGCGGGTTTTTTTTTTTTAGATCGTATTCTTTTTTTTTTTCATAACAATATGTCGAAGTCAAACATCCCTACATAATGTCTCCCTCAGCGGCTCTCACATTCCTACATAATGTCTCCCTCAGCGGCTCTCACATCCCTACATAATGTCTCCCTCAGCGGCTCTCACATCTCTACATAATGTCTCCCTCAGCGGCTCTTACATCCCTACATAATGTCTCCCTCAGCGGCTCTCACATCCCTACATAATGTCTCCCTCAGAGGCTCTCATATCCCTACATAATGTCTCCCTCAGCGGCTCTCAACGCCTTGTTGTTAACAATTTGAATACAAGCTTCAAGCGTAGCTCAAACAACGCTACTTTGAATATGTCTTAATCCTTGAAAATAAAACTCTCACGCATACAGATTCATCGTTCCACGATTGTTTCAACACATGAGATCATTACAGCTAAGTGACAATAATTTTCCTGCATAAACACGTATTTACTTGTGCAACCATACCGAAGGACGCGATCGATTGTGAATCTTTCTATATAGTCCTTTCGCAATAACTTTCAACTTTTCTGAAGTCCTACTTTAGTTCAACTTCCTGAATATTCCTCAGTCTCATGCAAGTTGAACTTAACCGAAGCTGTAAATCTACACCAGAGGGACAACGCACCGCATTAGTGCGCGCTCAGTGTAATAATATTTTGCATAAGAACTATTTCTTACTAGGCATTACCAATACAAATTTTTATCCCTGTTTTATTTATATTAATTAAAAATAAAATATTACACTTTACAGATAAAATAACATATAATTAAAAGTTCAGTTCAGTAAAATTGTAGGTACTTTTCCCTTAATACAAGTATAAAACGCTTGTGATACGTGCCATATTTAGGAATCAACCAAGAACGTCACACATGGGCTGACTTTTCCAAGGTTTGATTCAAAAAGTGTGAAGAAATCCCGAATAGGCTATACGCAGTAAAATACATTTGACTACAGCAAAATCAACTTGGCACTTCACTGGCTGATGTCCAATCAGTTATGAACCTTGTAGAGCACAGTAAGCATATCTGGTGTGGTGTAAACCAGTGAGGTAAAGCTGTTCACGATAACGTTATCAACCTTATAAAAAAGCCTTTGCTCCTACTCGCATATATTTTAATGGGCGCAATGAGTCTTATGCGGCTAGTATAAAGTTGGTAACTATGGAGGGAGAGTAGTTCAATGTTTTAACATCGAATTAAATGTGTTAGGTGACGATTTGTGTTCACGTGAATTATTTATTTCGCTTTCTGTTTTATTTAATGCATCTGTGTGTAAATGTTAACAGACTTATAAAATATTCATTTTTATAATAATTTTCACTTTACCGACGCATGAATAAAGTGGTGAGGCCCATGGGACTGTCAATTTTACATAATGCGGAAGAATAGTCAACGTGCATACAAGTAGATTTTAAGCAGGGCTATTAGAAGTGTTCAGTTTACAGTGAACGGCCTATAACTGAAAACACAGTGACAAACATAGTTGGTGTCCTGCAGTAATTGATATTAGAGACTCTCTCTCTCTTCTAACTTGTCGGAGCCAAGGTTGTGTAGTAATTAGACCACGTGCCTCTCACAAAGGCGCACCGGGTTCGAGTCCCGGCGGGATCACTCCCGGATTTACGCACATAGGAATCCTGCTGGACGATGCCGCTGGTTGGCGGATCTTCTCGGGAATCTCCCTTTTCCCCCGCCCTTGCATTCCAGGCCGCTCCATAGTTACCTCATCTCACCTTCATCGGCTCTCAAAACCAAATCTCTCCGTTCTTACTTATTTGAAATGCCAGTAAATTCACTCACATATACACATACATCAATATGTTAACCACCGACCAAAACCTCTCAACTCATTTGTTTTAATTTTTTTTTGTGGAGTTTCACTATTTGAAAACCTTATTCTTCTTCGGTTGTGATATTTTCCATTGGTTAGGTATATTTTGTATTCAGCATCGGATGTGGATAACACACAGCAAGGAAAAAAGATAGAACGTACCGTTTCATATTTGGCCGAATGCTGTTAAACTTGTCATTTAGTGTCGTGTCAATAACAAAAATGCTTTCACAGTTTTTACGTAATGACATATCTGAACCACAGTCTTCCTAACTTTTTTTTGAGCAAGGCAGATATCTTACTTGGATTATGAGTTTTTTTTGTAAAATTATGCTACGAGCTGCTTCAACGCACGTGGTTTAGTCACAAGAATAGAACATTTCACTTTTTTTTTTTTTTTGTTGAATACAACACAATTGTTGAAATTTTAGTAATATAGTTAGAGACCTGAAAAATTCGCGAGTTCGATGACCTGCAGTCTAGCCTTTACAGGCTTATGCACAAATCTGTCGATATTAACTGCACATTGGTTGTCTGCTGTCACTGTGGAAGGCGACGACTGGGCAGCCGTTCTCCAGGAGGTGTCAAACATCGTATGGACCAATTGCAAAAGTCACATCAACACATGTATTTTGAACTCTAGCTTGTCTCAAAATGAATCCGCGAATTCTTCAGGTCTCTAATTATAAATATGGTTTTAACTGAATATATCTGAAATGAAGAAAACGATGATTGTGAACTCACTTCATTTTATATTTCTAAACGAATTGATTTATTTGATTTCCGGGTCCAAAAAAATTAATGTACAGAATTTTACATGTGATTATGCGAAACTATGGCATCTGTTTTTTACTCCCTCTAACTATTCGTTTGACTTCTACATGTTAAACGTTTATTTCACATAAAAATAAATAGTATTATCCCTTATTTTCATTAGGGATATCCCTCAATTGTCCGCATGAGACTGAGGAAGATCTTTGGCCCTTGTTAGTCCGAATACTAGTGGTCCAGTTTTCACTCGATAAATTGCTTTTTCAGTCACTTAGGGAGACATTTAATTTATCACAGAGTTTCACTGAAATAACTCGGAATTCTACAGTTATAAAGATTTGCATCGCTGACGGATATCTAAAAAATCCCCCCCGAGAAGGGGGTCATCTCTCTTCCTGAGTACAACTTCTGCCAGTCCTCGCGTACAAGGCTGGTGAGATGGTTTTTTTTTTTTCTTACTTCTCCAGTGGAAAAGAAGACAATAAAGTTCTAATACCTTTCTTTTATGATTTGGGGGGAGCGCGAGGCATGGTTACGAATTTCATCAGCGGATAAAGAAGTGTTGGTGGTGGTTTTGGGAAGGGGGGAGGGGGAATTACTCCCAAACGTCCGCAGTGGAAATATAAGGCTTCCAAAAGTTATTTGTTCACTGCCGCTTGAGAAATGAACGTGACGTCATATCCTTATTTGTCTTCGTTTCCAAACAAGATCCAGCCAGCGTAAGCATAAAGCCTGATACAGTCGAACATATTTTACGAACAAGAAGGTGATCACCAAAAGGTAAACTAGATTGCGAACACCTTCTTGTAACAAATCACTAATACAGAATTTAAAACTGTTTATACTCTCGAATCAACAATATTTGAATAAATGAATGCACGGGAACTACATAAACGTACAAAACGTAAATTCAAACAAACTGCTTGCACAAGAAGGCGAACGAAAAAAATAGAACAGTCTCTAAATGATTCTAGCAAGCACGCAAGCCCTTGCATGCAAATCACTTGTAAACAAGTTAGCCAGTCACACGATGCAAGTTGACTTTGACAAGAAAGGTGTACACCTTCTTGCACAAGAAAGTGAACCATGTGTAAAGGCTGTTCACGGTAAAGTGAGCATTTTTTAAAAATATATACCGTTGAAAAATGTCGCTGCCCCCACGTGCGTATATTTAAACGGGCACTGTGACTTCCAAGCGCCCAGTAAAGCTATCAACGATGGCGAGAAAATTGTACGACGTGTAAACGTTCGATTACGTGTGTCAAATAAACACTTGTGAATGATAAACTGCTTTATTGAACTTTTTAATGCATACAAGTGTAACAACAAAATCAATTGAAAAGTATTTTTGTAAAAATTTTACAGTTACCCTTGACCGACGCACGAATAAAGTGAACAGCCTATAGCAGGCTTAAGGTTCGTTGAACCCGCGAGGAATATTTTCAGTTGAAAGTGTACAGTGACTAGCCTCCGTTAAGAGCTCTGCTTACTGTCTGCAGTCACGCAGTTCATATGGATATTCAATTTAAAAGAGATCCCTTTTCAATACGCCAATTTTAAGATGATTCTTTCTAACAAAAAAAAAAAAGATTCTACACAACTTCCCAGAGAATACAGCCACCTTAAGAAATTTCCCGAAAATGTAATTTATTGATAATTTTTTTCCGTAAAAGTTAACTTTTAATGTAAAATTTAAAAAAAAATAAGCATAATAATTGGCAAGATTTCTTATCGTTCTAATAACGTAGAATACTTTTTGATGTGACAACGTCTTACAACTCAGCCCCTTATGTTCAGAAAGTGAGCGTCACGAAATGTTGCTCTCGGGTACGTGGCAATTAATTGTTGAGAATGAGCAGTACGGTAAAGGTAAATGTACTATAGTGTAGGTGCGTCCTTTGGCTTCATACTTAACGCACAAACTTATCATTTTGACGTCATCAGGCTGCGGTGGGAGCCGCACTGCGAACCTATGATTTCGAGCTGATTAATATGCTTAAGACCGCTGTAGCGACCGAGCGGCTCATCCGCTCGGAGAAATTCTGTTGTCAGCTTGTGCGTGAAAAACGAGTAACTAAAAACATAACCACTAAGCATAAATAATAAACACACATAGTGACTTTATAACCAATAATCATCATTCTCCTTGCAGATTACACACCAAAATAGTTCAAAATTACGAGTTTGGCGAGAAAAAAAAAACACTAATGACATTAACAACATGAATATTGGTCGACAAGACAAATCTAATACTGAAAGTTTAACTCGGCTACCTCAGTCCATCCCGGAGTTATATGAAGAATAAGTTGACAACTATACGCTGCAGCGAAATGCGGACGTGGCGATTGCGTCGTCATCACATGCCACATCACGCGACGAATCTAAGACTAAACAACAAAGACACAATCGGCGCAAAAGCAAAAAAGCACCAAGGTAGATTGCAACAACACAGAGCATTAAATGTAAAACGAAGGAAGAAGTCAATAGACACGTCTCCAGCAAACACCTTGATGATGTTTCATTTTATTTCCTCTCGCCAGCCATAGACGTCGTCACGTAAAAATACCTGCGGCCATGTAGACAACACAGCCCAACCCATTTTTATATGACACTGTTATCTTTAAAACTCGTGCACTGAGAAAGAATTTATTTCGCATTAATTATCCATGTAAACTTTGTAGCTATAAGCTTGTATGGCAGTGCCTTTAAGTTTTCTATTATAATCGTGCTATTTATTCACAGAAATATAATTTTACAAGGATTCCATGCGAATGTTAATGAGTGTAAAGAAACGTAGAAATATTAAATATATTATCAAAGACCGTAGAGGAAAACTGTGATTTTAAATTCCAAATTAAAAACCATCAAAGCTCAATGGATGAAAAATTACCATAATTAAATTTAACTGTTTCCCATTCGGGAATCAAACAAACGTAAAAATTTATGTTGAAATTGCTTACATTCTTGTCACTTAATTTTACTTTCGAATGCTTAGGCCTCGAAAATAAAGAGTAGATGCGTGTTTACACCAATTTATTACGATTTTGAGCAGATTCACGGATTTCAACTGTGCACTGTTCCCGAGCACTATTACCGATATGTGGAAATTAATTCTCATTTAGTATGGAACTTAGTGTTCGGTGCTGTAAGTATTCTGTTATCTGCTGTCTGTGCAGAAAAGTTTAAAAGTATTGTGATGATAGCTTCTGGTTAATTCTTCGTAAGAAACATTCCGGGGTTCGTGAATAAGACGCGCCATTTCATTTAAAGAACGAAACCGGCTATATTTTCTTTCCTCCCGATTCGCGATCTCGACGTAAATAAGTTTCTTACGTGATCTCAGTGGGATTACAACAAAATCCACGTCTTTCAAGATATCTCGGCTCCACGTAAAAAGAGTTTCGTTTCTTCGGCCGCTATACGAATACCAAAATGGACAACATTCTTCCTGATATAATTTTTTTTTTTTAACACGCTTTGCTGATCAGTTAGCATACGGGACGTTAAAATGTTCCTTCTTTTTTGACGTCTTCGTCTTAATGCTTTTAAAGGATACCCAGGGTATAATTTTTACACTGACCTAACCGGGGATGCCAATCGTAAATGGAATAAATATGTCTCAACGGTGAATCGAATAGTCATGACGTTATTTTTCGGATTACCTATTTAGCTGGGGGCCACGGTGGTGTAGTGGTCAGACCACTCTCCTTCCATCTAGAGGAACCGAGTTCTATTCCCGGCAGGATTTCGTCAGAATGTAGAAACCGTGCCGGAGGGTCTTCTCGGGGATCTCCCGTTTCCCCCGACCTTACATTCCGACGCTGCTCCATAACCACCTCTCTTCGCCCCCCATCGGCTCTCAAGATATCGCTGTTAAGAATTGCCGGGATATCTCCACTCCACTTCACTTCACACTCCAGCAGGTTGCTACTGCGCAGCTTGGGTGATCACTCTACCCCGTATTGCCTACAAGTTCTGAGTACGTGTGGCAGGCCCTGTAAAAGCCATGCGTGCAGGAGAAATGCCTTCCTCTCTCCCAGGGGAAAGCCAGATCTGATGTACCGCCCAGAGACATGATAACCAGCTTCCCTCCCCCCTCCCACATCTCTTTCCTCCCATCCATAGATTGGAAGCGGTCCAGTTCGATCTCCCGATCTTAACCTCGTTGCCCGTCCGTCGACCATTCATCAATCTGCACTTCGTGTTTCCCCTCCCCTATCCTCCCCCCCCTAACCGCAATTTCACCCTTACCATCATCGTCCTCGCCCCTCTCCCACCCGCAACCATCTGGATCGTCACTCATCTCTGTTGGCGGTGTGCTCTGCCCTTCCGTGGGCGAGTTAGATGGGTAGGGGGTGGATCGCAATCGATTCCCATGCGCACATCATTTCCAAGTTTAGACACCCAGCAACGTCATCACGTGCACATGTACGCGTGAAATACACGAACAGTATTCACCTTCTTTCTTTTTCCTATTACAACTCGGTGTAAATGAGTGAGAATTTTTCCCACGGAGCGGAACCGTAGTTTAAGTATTGTTGACTGAACACTTTTGAATGACCTGCTTGGGTTCTGCTTTCAACACACCGCGTATCCATTCGCAGCGTCTAGATATTTACATTGCGATTTGCCCAATGGATAATATTATATTGCTATGAATTAATTACAAGAATAGTTATTACTGCGATCACACTTGATATGAAAATAAAATACCTAATAAACATATATTTCATTTACAAACAAAATACTAATTTTTCGTATTTCTACTAGGCCTTATGTTATTGATTTACTAATTTTTGCTCCCTCTCACATATACGATAATATCACAATGTTTATATTAAAATATACTTACTTATGGGGAGGGACAGGCCTACGTGTCAAAGGTTCTTTTCAAAAGTGATTCAGTCAATTTTCGATCAGCTATATGTTGAAATACTCAGTTTATTTCGCGTGCATTGGGCTTAATAATGCATGAATAATTTTTTTTTTGAAAAGAACTAGTGCCATCTCGGGTTTTGTCACTAGCCTTTCGTATTGTTCGCAGCTAGTTGGAATGTTGTACAAAATTAGATTGGGTCAGCTTGCACTCTCTGGAATAATAAAAAAACACTCGCACAAACACACACACACACACACACACACACACACATATATATATATATATATATCGGATGAGCGGCTCGAATAAAATCAAATTAGAGGGTAAATTAATTCCCTTTTAATCTGAGAGTAAAGTAAAATACTAACGTATTAAATTATTAGTCTATTAGATTAGAAGGGAGCTAAAATATATTTAAGTGACTTTACTACAAATGCGATACATTTTAAATCGCAACTCGTACAACGTGTGTATAAAATTACACACTGCCAATGAATTATGACAAATTTTCTATGATTGTGAACTAGACGTCGTTAATGAATGACATTTATAATTGTCAATTAATGACAGTCGAGCTTCATAAATACGTTTCGGCTTTTCAGCTCAATATCAATTTTAACTTCAGAAAAAAAGTTTATTTTGATATCTGTGTGTGTTTGCAAAAATTATACTGATAGTTTTGTAACATTTCAGATTCTCGGGGTTATATTTACCGTTGATCATAGACTTTTTAATTATATATTCTTACAGAGCGCTTGCTTATGTTGGTCATTCATTTAATATTATCCCAAATTAAGCATAATTATATGAATTAACAGTATAATCTTTGGTTATTTTAATAGTTTTTTGACATAGAAATCACGTGTAAGTAATTTCCATTTGTTTATATACAGCATTCAGTATTAATATTTCGATTGTTATTTTTCATTTATTTCCTAGAGAGTAGTCGGTATAAAATATTTATTAAACAAAAGTACTAAAGAAAATTATCATGGTTGTCTTTCGTCCCGCCATTACTGATTGGCTGAGAGACGTGTCATGGTCAGACACAGCCAGTCGGAGTACAGGAGACAACACAAGTAAAGCAGACGTGTAATAGAACAAATTTTTTTCTTTAGAATAGTTAACGCCACCTCCAACGATGGACGTGGACAAGTGAAAGGAAGTTTTAATGGTAACAGAATTAAGAATATATGTTATATTGAACCAATCACTACAAGATGTTTTATAAAGTGAATAATAAAATGTTGAAGAAAAAAGGCATATTGATTTGTATTGTGTTCGAAAAGTGTCATTAATAATTTGTTGAATTTGCTGGAAAAGAAGATCAAGTTAAAATAAGAAATATTTTGAAGCTAAGAAATATTGCATATCTGATTTCCTTTGAACACGATGCCCAAGATGTTACAGTTATTTAGTG
Source organism: Dryococelus australis (assembly GCA_029891345.1). NCBI lineage: Eukaryota > Metazoa > Arthropoda > Insecta > Phasmatodea > Phasmatidae > Dryococelus > Dryococelus australis. Next base: position 46,103,191 of record CM056998.1, read on the forward strand.
AATTCTCTGAACTATAACAACTTGGCTTCACAGGAGGTACAGAATATGTAATAAAACGGGCTTGTAGGATGTTCGCTTCTAACGAAGCTGGCTGGTATTTAAACGATTAATGTCGATGCGTGTATGATTAGATTATCAACATCAGTTGCTCTTCAGCTATCGGAAGTTATCTCTTCGAGCGCAATCTCGTTTAATTAGAGCTGGGGGCGGCTCTCTGAAGCTCGTTGGGAGCTGTCTGTAGTGAGAAACTCTGAGAGCCAAACGCGGCATCTACTAAATGCCAGCTACAAACACGTATTTCCTCTCTACTGGGTAAATTATTGCATTCCTGAGATCTTCTGTAGTGTCAGGTTATACTTGCAAGCACTTCTGTGAGGTACTAATTAGATAGTGTAGGCCCAAAATATACATTTATCGTATTACAGGCTGTACACGGTAAAATATGTACGTTTGGGTAGCTCTGATTAAGATCTACTTGTATGCATGTTGTGTATCCTTCCGCCTTATGAAAAATTAACTTTACTATGGGCCTCATCACTTTATTCATGCGTCGGTCAAGGAAAACATTGAAATTATTAGAAAAGTAAATATATTTTCAAAATCTGCTCATTTTTACACTTCGATGCATAAAAAAATATAGAAAAAAGAGAGAAATAATTTAAGTTATCATAAATAGTTGCCTAGCACTTTTTATGCGTCGTTAACATACGGAACTACTTCCCATTCATCGTTACCAACTGTACTGGGCGCATGTCACTCAGTGCTCCCGTTAAAATATATACAGGTAAGGCAGTGACTTTTTCCTAAGGTTGATTTCAAAAGTGCTCACTTCACCGTGAACTGCCTTTAACTGTATTACTGAATTCACGTTTATCATAAACGTATAAGTACAAAAAACATCATTTAATTAAGGAAAATGTAGATGGTAACAAATAAGCAAGCCCATTTATAAAAGTAGGGATAATTGATATTTAGATATAAATAATAGCCCATGAACGTAATAATTCATTGGACACTTATACTAGCCTACAGTTACTTTTTTTTTTTTGTTCCAGGCGAAGTCTTATTAAGGGGGTGCTTGAACTTCGCCGCATAATGTTTGAAATACACGCATTCTGGCGAAACTATTAATAGTGCGTCCTGTGTGATGATCTATGAGAAGAATACACTCTTCATACGAAGCCTGTTGAGTGCTTTCAATACGTCTCGCACATTATAAACTCTATTTTGAAGCACTCTAACATAGGTAAAAGACGAATTTTTCAAAGCGCTTTATTTTGAATCACACACATTTAGTAGGCATAAAAATACTCGTAGGCACTGCAATGAATCTTGCTACAATTTTTCCACCAATAAAATTATAGTGTCGCCGTTTGAAGTCTCATAGGTACACGCAGCCCGACGTGAACACTGCAATGTAGTTCAGCGTAGCTGTTAACTCATTGCTTGCAAGATTGCGGGAGGAAACGAGTTTCTACATTTCGTTAAATGTATTAAGAATTTTTTCCCCCCTTTTATAACTTTTAACGTGTTAATTTTGTAAGAAACAAGTAGAAAAAAAGAATTTTTTTAAATATTGTAAGTAAATGTTAACCAATTTGCTATTTAACATCAATGCCCAATTTGTATTAGAGCTTAAAATTGTAACATCTATTTTTTTATTATATTTATTAACTTTAATAGGTTTTACTCCAATAGTTCTCTACTTTTGTATTTTTATATTTCTGTATTAAGCCTTATGAAGTTTCAATCTGTTTATATTTCTCATCTAAGGCAAACTGCAGACAAGTATATGCGCAACACTTTTTCTATCATATTCATTAAAGTTTACTGCATGCATGTGGTTGATGATAGATAGGCCTATCACGGAAAACTGCATGAAGAACGCCATAGTGGCCAAGCATGTTTGTAGGCTACATGCTATATCATATCTGACTCTCGTTCTTGAAATCGTAGATTCGACAACACCCTACTGCATGAGGGTATTTTCACACGTTATTTTCCCCTACAATTATTCTGTTACGTGCTGCAGCTGGCGCCTCAATTGCCCCTCGCCGTAATCGGAGACTCACCTCGCCCTCCCCTCTTCATGGAACGATGCGTTCGCTGAATCCTGTTTTCCCCCTTCTGGGAATCCCGTGAATAATGGACAGCGGCGAGACTTCCTCTCGCCTGCTGGAGTATCCTATACGTTTAGCGACGACGCAAGAATTATCTGGCGAGACTGGCTGGCGCCTCAGGCCGCCACCTATAATCTTCCCCAACTCTCGTGATACGTCTCGGAGGGCTAAGACACTATATATACTGCCGCAACCTAGCGGCCGGCAGTCTTTGATGGAGGACGTCTGGCGAGTGTGCGCGAGTGAAGTGTGGTGTGGACGACGACTGGAGATTGCGGGACGACGGAGAGTGAGGTGTTCGTGGCTTGAATGGACGAGAGAGCGTGAAACCGACGAGTGAAGCCTACTGTGCGTGAGGGCTCTTGGAGGAGACTAGAACATTGCGACTGGCGGGACATGGACTGAACTGAGGTGGGGCTGAATGGAAGCGTGATACTGATTTTATTGTAAATATTCGAACTGTCAAATATGCACGCATAAATTATAAAATAATTGAATAGGTTGATACACTGTTTAATGGAACTGATCTTTAATTATTTAATTTCATTGATTTCTTTGTGGTAATTATAAATTTTAATAATTGGTGTCAATTGTGAACAGTAAGTGATTTCAATTTATTGTGAGGATTTGAGTTCAGAGAATTTTGCTGTAGTTATTGTAAATAAAGTAAGGAAATTGCAAGTAACTATTTTATTTGAGTAAGACCTCCATCCCTTAACGAACTTGTTTTAGCAAACTTAATTTCTAGAGTGAAATTGTAACAATACTAAGTGCCTTATTAGCGTTACGCATTTTACTCGTCCATCTGCGTAAACCGCGGTGCTGGAAAAATAGACGAGACGAGTTAAAATCGATAATCCACAAAAATTTAATTGCAGAACTGATTATTCCGCTTTGTTGAGCAGATATCGCTGAGTGCTGGTTATTTTGTATGAAATGCTAAAAATGCAACGAAGTTAATTTCAGGTACGTAATTGGGCCTGCCGCAGCTCCGAAATAAATACATAGAAAAAGTCCACAGCTACAATAGTCGTAATAGAATTACTGACGGTGTACGGTTGTTCTGTGATTGCCGATAAAGTCTGTTCATGATAAAATTAACACTTTTGAAATAAACCTTAGAAAGAAGTCAGTGTCCTTACCTAAATATATTTTTAACTGGCGCAGTGAGTGGCATGCGTTCAGTAAAGTTGGTAGCTATAGGTGGAAAGTAGTTCCATATATTAACGTCGATTAAAAAGTGTTAGGTATCTATCTGTGATAACTTAAAATATTTCTTTCACTTTCCGATTTTTTTTTAATGCATCGAAGTGTAAAAATGACTATATTTGTTGAATACTTAGTTACTTTTCTAATAATTCCACAATTTGATCTAACCGACGTATGAATAAAGTGATTGGACCCAGCGCAATATTAATTTTAAACAAGGCGGAAGAATACACAATCAGCATGCAAGTAGATCTGAAGCAGGGCTTTCAAAAGTGCTCATTTTACCGTGAACAGCCTATACAATTATATATTACATAACTAATGTTTTTGTAGTTCCGTTTTAATAGTGTATTTAAATTGGACTCAGATATTTTGTGGACTTTCACCACTGCCGAAGCTGATTGCGAGAAATGCAGCAAAGAAACAAAACGTGTAATGAAGAACATGTAATATATAAAATGTGTTGTTTCTCTTTTCGTAATCAACTTCGCCAATGGAGAAAGTCCACGAAATTTTTGAGACTGTAAAATTATAATTCCATTTAGTACGTCTCTTCAGCGCCTTTTTACTCTCTCAGGGGTCACTGCTTAAGATCCGGCTTCACCTATAATGTAAAAATTCTTCGTTTTCGCGTTATAATTTCAGTTTTAGAGGTATTATTAGAAATGTTTGACTATAGAAAATTTACAATTTTCTATGTGTTTACTACTTTTGTATCTATCTTTTACTGTTTGTTATTTCCTGCTTTCAAAACGGCAGGAACTTACTGATAAAATATTTATATGTTCCAGACTTTTTTTTACAAGTAGTTAACAAGAAGTTATTGATATAACTAATAAGTCTACTTCCTAAACATGGGTGTAATTGATATGTTGATACGTTCTTAAAAGCTTAGTTTGTTGGTAGGACTTAAGTTCTCTCTGAAAGGATTAACTGGATAGTTGCAAAATTCGCGGCACTTTGTAGCTGCAGACTAAACTCCAATACGTTGTATGCTTGCTTGCCTTCTCCCATTGGCCTAATACTGGTATAAGATGCCCCATCGACGCTCGACGCTTGCAGCCAGTAGTTACTGCTCAACAGTTGAACAACCAATATACAGTGGATAAAACACGCAGGTTAATGACGCCGCACAGTTGGCAACAGCCAATGAAATTACGAATTATTGTCATGCATGAATAGGGCTGTGAAGCCTATCATGGTACCAAATAATAACGCGAATTTTGCAGGTCTCGAGCCATAACATTAGAAATAAAACCAGAAACGCATGCAACGTTAATAAGATAATAGCAAATACACACGTGCCTCACCCGGGACTTGAATCCAGCCAACCTCGTACAATATTGTAGCGTGCAATGCACTGAATTATGGAGGTCGGATTCGGAACATCAACCTCGGATTTAGTCAGTCAAATGTTTCGAATTATAGGGTTTACTAACTCAAAATATTTAGATGACCGTTATTTAGAAAATAAGTAACTAAGCCACTTAAAAAATGTAAGATTGCATGGCCTACCGTAGAGCTAATTGTGTGGAGAATTAGGTGAAAATCGGTTGTTTGGTCCTTGAGGTATGCCATAAAAATTTTTATCTTATTTGACGCTATCATACAAAATTTCCAAAGAAAAAGAGGTTTTATACCATGCTTGTAATGTCTACAAACAAAATGTGGTTGAATTTGTTTAAATTGTTTAATATATGTGGCATGGGTTGACTGTTCCCCGAGATATGAGACAAAAACTCTATTTTTATTGGTGGGGCTATCATATAACATTTCAGAGGAACGAGGCTCTGCATAGACATATTTGATGGTTGTAATATGCACTGCCAGTGCCAAAATTCTAAATTAAGTAGGAATTTGTTTCGCTGATGTAATATATTAACCTAAAATATTTATATTAGCCACAATTGTGAAAATAAGAGCCTGGCCTACTTAAAAACATACAGTTTATACCACATGCGGCAGTACTATTTGTGTGCTAAATTTGATAGGAATTGGTCCACTGTTTCCCGAGATGTCACATAAAATCTTTGTTTATTCGCATAACAATATGTCGGACAAAAGATGTTGCATGTATATACAGTAAATAGTTGTAATATCTACTGCAAGCATACAAAATTATGTTGTAATTGATTTCATTTTTTCGACGATATAGCATTCTAAACTAAAATAGCTACATTCTTAAGACATGTCACTCAAAATATCAATACTTCAGTACTGTGTGTTTACCAAATTAGGTAGGAATCGATAAATATTTACCAAGACATGACATAATACATTTAATTATTCGTATGGCGCTATTTTCCAATACGGCTGACAAAATTAGTTATATTGTTAGTATATATGATTATTCTAACAGATACTCTCATTATACAAAATTTGGTCGAAACGGTTTATATGGTATACCTGCCATACAATTTAAACTTAAAAAAAATTCAGTCGCCATTTTTAAAGAAAGTACCTAAAAAGTAAAACCTCTTACTTTTACTTGGTCTATCATAGTATTCCTGCCAACTTGGGTGAGAATTGTTGGAATAGTTTTCGAGATATAATAAATCATTTTTCTTCATTTGTTGCAATTTCTCAAAATGGCGGACTAACAACAATATGCGTATTAAAATTTAATGCTAACACGATGCTCTGCCAGTATACGCAATTTGGTTTAAACCGGTTGAATGGTTTCCGAGATATGACACGTCAACCTAAACTTTAAAATGGCCGTCATTTTGAAAGTAAGTGCCCGACGTAATCGAAAACTATAAAAGTCAGGTCTCCGTACTAAAGGTCATATTACACGATGCCAGATTCCGTAAAATCTTGTACATGGACCGCCATAGCGACAGTTATACCGGTTAGCATGGTACCCGTCGTGGCATTTGCAGCATTCTAAGGACAGATTTCGTAACAGGTTTGGTAATAGGACACGTCATATTTTCCGTGACAGGTTCCACACCAGCTTTCGTACCTGGCCAATCACGTTACAGTTTCATAGCGTAGGGTGCTCCGTGGCTACTACTTGAAACGCGTTGATGAAGAAACCAAAAAAAAAGGACGCCTCATTGATTATATTTCAAAGAGTTTCCACCCCACGAATGTATATTTAAAATTTGACAAATGCAAATAACATTGGCGATGACAACTTCTACTTACTGTTTAAAACCGTCCTAAATACTTAAAACACTCGCTACACTATGAAAACATTATTTAAAATATATATAACCTCATTTGTTGATAAAAAGCTGTTGTAATAACTGTTAGTACAGTGGTAAAGTCATGGCGCCTGTGATAAAGCTTAACATTTGGGCGTGAGTTCGTAACTCCGTTTATCACTCGTTCCCCCCCCCCCATAAAAATATTACACACGGATAATAACTTGATTCGAAAAGAATAAGATAGTTTGCAAACGGTTAACAATTTTCGTCACAATCAAAAATAACTCTGGTACTCTCGTGACTTCGCATAATTTCCAAGAAAATGAATGAATCTAAACCAGTAAGCAATGAATTGAGGTAAAGGCCAACAATAATATAGCAATATTAAGATGTGGTGGCTAGTTTTTGATAGGCCTTTGCAAGTTACTGACTCGTAGCAGATCTACGAACGTGATTTTTATTTACTACGAACTACGCGCTGCGCACCCACCGAGGGTGTCAAATGCTAGTACGCGAAACGCTGTCGTGTAATGAATCTTCTATGGCGGCTCATATAGCGGCTGGTTTGTCGCCTCATGCATCAAGCCTTGCAGAAGCTTGTACAAGAACCAAGTATACGGCAGAAAGTATCATGTAATATCGGTTTAAGTACTATATGTGTATCAATTTTGGTGAAATTCGGTCAACGCGTTCAATGATTGAAATGGGTAACGCACGCACGCACGCATACACACACGCACGCATACGCACATACATACATACACATACACACACGCATACGCACACAACCACACATACAGGCGAGTGATCTTGTAAGTCTTTTTTTACTTCGGAAAGTAGGCTAAAAATAATTACGCACAAGAATTTTAAACAACTCTCAAAACTAAAATTTTCTATAATCGTAGACTGTCAGTAATTACTATTGCTACCTTTGCGACATCACAAACGAGTCCAAGCATGGCGAGAACGCGGCCGACGTTTGTTTTATAAACTAAAACTACAGATAACGAGGACAGTGGCGCAACGGCGAAAAGCGCAGTGGGATACAGGAGTTAGTAGAAAATTTGGGTCTGGATGACATAGAACATTGAGGCAATTTCATCGGCAATCGTCTCAGTATATGTCTCCCACGTCCACGCGACGTGGGAGAGCCAATAGAAGCAGAGGATTTCGGCGAAGGCGGGGCGTGAACGAGAAGTGTGGTGGTCAGAATAGCAATGGGCCAGGGTGTCAGTCGGCGACGGCCCACAGAGGTATGCGGGTTCCAGTCGGCGATCGGGGCTGAGTGCCTTTCAGCTGGGGTGAGAGAGCTTGTCCGTTCCATAGACCGTTATCCACCCAGCTCTGTCCTTAACCTATCCCAAATCCACCTGTATTATATCACATCACAATAATTTGTTCATAATGTGTACAGTAAAAAGGTGTTAGTAAAATTAAGTAATATTTGTTAATTGGGAGTTATTTCATAAACACATAAATCCCTACCCTAATAAACTATTACCAGACTCTCAAGTTTATATACCCTCAAAAGGGAGGTATATAACATCATGAATTCGAAATTATGACGCAATAACCAGACACCTGCAAAATTCGCGTTATTATTTGGCTTCAGGTTAAACTTCACAGTGCTGTATTTATTCAGGCCGGCGTCGTTTCTCCATTGGCTGCTGTATAAATGTGAAATCACGCCCTTTCTGACTGAAATGAGGGTGATTGGGCTACACAATTGAGAAGTGTTCATTTATTGGCTCAGAGTTACCCAGGACTTATCAGACACATTATGCTCCAATGACAAACGTATTGCAAAGGTACACGTGTTTAAAGCTTAACGTGTCCCCAATTAATAACGCGAATCATGCAGGTCTCTAGCGATAACGAAGAATTCCTTTTCTGCGAATTGTGTGCAACCTAGCTTCAGGCCGGGAACACACGGCAAGCTCAAATTATGATGATACATGGAGAGGCGTTCGGCAGCACATCCAGGCACGTGCCGGGCCCGGCACGGTGCAGGCCTAAAACGGGCCCGACAGGGAGCCCGGGGACGGGCGCCGAGCGTTTTCCGGTGCAGGTCATTTCAGAACCTTCCGTGTAGATGCGCCGGGGCGATAGATATGCGGGTCGGCTCCGCCCTTATCCCCCCCCCCCCGGAAACCAGAGCCTTTAATGGCCAAAACAGCTCCAGGTAACTTGCGTAGCACTTCCCAATTTTCTGAAGCCTTGCTAAAGTTCCGCTACCAAGCTACATATTACTCCCACGCCTCATTCAAACAAAGCTTTACTAATTCTAAGGATTTAACCTGAGGGAGAACGCACCGCACTCGTGAGCACTCGGTTGTAATAATATTTTACATAAGAACTATTTTTTTCTAGGAATTGTCAAAACACCAACTTTCTCTCTGGTTTTATTAATATAGAACATAATTGAAATATTACAGTTTGTAGATATACATTATAAGTAGGGATAGGAAAAATTCGCGAGTTCATTTCAGGACACGACAGGCGTCCAACACGTGTACGCTGAAGTCACTTTTGCAATTGGATCACAGTTCATTAGACACGCCCTGGACGACTCTGAGCCAATAGCACACTTGCAAGGAAACAAGTAGCGAGAGCCATACTGGCAGGTGTGGAGCAACACTGGCTACTCTCTCTCTCTCTCTCTCTCTCTCTCTCTGGGCCAGCAGCCAATGAAAAAACATCTGAGGCTCCCGTGTACACAGGACTGTGGAGTCTAGCCTACACGACACTGAACTCGTGAAATTTTCCTATCCTTAATTATAAGTAGAGCCACGATTAATTCGCGAATTCATTCGGAGGCGAGGTAGGCTCCAAACTCTTGGAGGCGAGGTAGGCTCCAAACTCTTGTTCTTTTCTCTTAATGCTGTGATTGGACGACAGTTATTTAACTGTGAGCCAGTACTAAGTGCGAAGCAGTAATGTGAGTGAGTGTTAACAGTCCTGTACAAAGGCCTCACTTGATCACAGCTACCAATAAGCAAACGATATTGTCTCGAGTGTTTAGAGGGTTGTCCAGCCTACCTTGCTGCCAACTCAATCCGCTAAATACTCGGGGCTATAATTATAAACGACAGTTCAATTTAACCGAACATAAGGTGCTTTTACGTCAACGCAAGTATGAAACGTTTCTGATACGTGACAGATATGTGGTGATTTTTCAAAGGTTTGATTTATAAAGTGTGAATAAACCGCTGTTATGAAGTTAACATTTTGTCAACTTCATACATGATAAGGGTTTAGGGATGCAGCTGGATGACTAGATGAGATAGTAGAACTTTCCCACCTAAAGCGAACCGGGTTCGATTTCCGGGCGGGGCCGCTCCCAGATTTTCGCATGCGGTAATCGTGCCGAGTGATGCCGCTGGTCGGCGGGTTTTCTCGGGGATATCCCACCCCTCCCTCCCGCCTTTTCATTCCGGTGCTGCTCCCTACTCACTTGACTTCACCCTCATCGGATCTCCGGACCTCGATGTTAGGAGCCACCCAAATCTCTTCACTTACTCATTCACTCGCTGCATCACCCGGTTCCTCAATCAGTCGAGCTACTGCCTTCCTCGCCGATGTCTGGTCATACGCGTGTTCCCTTCTTCCCACACCGAGCGACGTAAGGTGGAGTGATGCTCCCATTTATGTATGTTATCTATGGATCTGCTGAATTGCCAAGGTTCGGGGTTTAAGTGAATTCTACTTATGTGACCATTCTTGCTATAGACTGTTCACATTAAGCAAGCACTTTATAAGTCAGTGATTATAAGTACATTTCAGTTGATTTGTATCTATCCTTTTGGCAACCGTTGATAAAAAAAAAATTGCCATGCGACTAGCAAACATAGTGTATATACAACCTATAGCTCTGAAAAGTTATAGACGTCACAATAAAATATAGTTCTTTGGTTATTATGCTTGCTGGAAAAGCCTTGAAAAAATAGCGCTTTACCGTGAGTAGCATATAATAATCTAGACACGGTAAGTATTTGGTTTTATGTTGTTGCTAAATGAAGTCAGACGTTTACAAGAATGACTAATAGTCTACAACAGTCTCTTCATAACATATTGAGAACCCACGCTTATAGATAGGCGATTTCATTAATAAAGTTAGTATTTATGCTGACAGAACCAACTAGCCAATTTTTTTTACCTATCTATTAACTCATATATCAATACTGAATTATCTGAACTGTAAAGAAATTCTTTCTATTGAATCGCCATACGTAGCTAAGTCGAAGCTCTTGTAAGTTGTAGCTCGACTAATGGTACTGTGAATATCTCAATAAAATTACATTACTCTAACCGTTGCACTTACCAAAGACGGCATAAATCATTTCCGTAACCAGCCTGCTGAGTTTTAAAACAGCGCGGGACATGAATACACGCTGAACACGTAAATGAAGATATGCAGGTTTCTGCAACCAGAATAGAAAAACCCAAGGAGGGGCAATGCTACACAAGATGTGAGAAAATATTTTGCTAGTGTGATACATTTATCTCGAGCTCTTTCTTACGCTGTAAATGTTTTCATAGAAATACGGCGCAAAATTCCTACACTCACGGGATGTATAGGTTAAAAGACAATTCTTCAGCATTGTCGTTTAATAAAATATCCTTAAAATTTTTTTATTTTATTATGGCGGCAACTTAACAGTAATTTACAGGTTGTAGTAAACAAGCCACATCACTGTTTGTGTCGTATGTGTTTCTACAGCACACACAGTGTCTTTGGTCTCAAAACTACCGTGGATACTCTAATTCGAGAATGATTCAACTGTAAGACTGTTTGCACCTGATTTTACACCTAAATCTGTAAACATTTAATCGAATCATGAAAAATTAAATGGAATTATTGTTAATTAAATACACTCCTTAACCAAGCCACTGGCAACAAATACAATCTGGATTATCTGAATGACAGTCTCCCTATTTTTTCAGCTATACAAAAGACTTCGCGGTAATTTAGATTGCTCCGAATCACTGAGTTTCACCATACAGTTTTAATATGGGTAGAAGGAGAATGCCAGCTTCTTAATAACCAACTTCCGAACCCCAACATTGAAACCCTTTTCTCATGCTAGTGTAACTGTCGAATCATGTGACTTGGATTAATGATAGCATGCTTTCTATAAAATTACGAGTTTTGAAATTGTTGCTCACTTCCTCATGCCAACTTTCCGGGCAAGGAAAATACACTTGAGCAACGAAAAAAATAATAATATTGATACTCTTGGTACAAGCATGTATGTTGGAAAATCGAACGTAAAAAAACGTGTACTGCATCGTTATTCTAACCCTTGGTTTTGAAAGTTATGAAGGGAATTCGTGAGTGATATTGAGGGCATGCACAGAAGATGAAAGAGTCTACCACATGGATTTACCAGTCGGGAGGCGCAAAACAAGTGAATGCTCAATTACCACGGCGCCGCTAGTTCAGTCCTCACTTTAGCATTTAGTGATTGAAGAATAATATTATCGCTATGTTTCGTGTTATTGATTGCTTGGATCCGTAACTCTCTCATTTCCGAAAATATAAATATTTAAACACATGAAAGGAAACTAGTTATTCAAAGAATTAGTTCTACTTATGAACTCAAAATTAGCAATGCAAAATTTGTAGCTTTATAAAATAGGATAGAATCTAAAAGAGCAAAAAACAGCTACCTTGTGATATTTAAAGTTTGTTTTAGAAGATAATTGAAATACTACTTAAGATTTTTTTTTTAGTTATAGTCGGACTTGAAGATACTTAATAATATAATTCTGCTAATTAATTTTTCACTGCAAAACTTTTTCCTATTTACTCGCCGAACCACAAATACAACGAAATCTTCAAGGAAACTAATTTTTTTTTATATTTTTTAATATTATGTAGTGTTAATTACGTAAAAATTTTCTTTACATTTAATAATTATCATTTTATTTTCAGTTACTGAAACTATCAAGTTTCATTATTTATGTTTTTTTCTTTTATCTTTGCCAAAGGTTCAAGTTTGTTTTCTAGATCCAAAAGCAATAAAATCCTGTTCTCATATATAATGATGCAAAAACTGTCCAACTGAAAGAAGTGTATTTCAAAGAATTAATTTATGTTTATATCAGTACCTACAACCTAAACATCGCATTAAAAGACTATAAAATTATCAGTTTTACGTTTCCATTTATCTTAAATTTTGCCAACTTTTTGGTTACGTGTGCTAGTTGTGTATGATATTTACTATCTGTTTAAAACGTCTTGCGTTAGGCTAAAATGGTAAAATTCTCTGGTCAGATTTAGCCATTTCGAAATACTTATACGAATAATCTTGAGAAAACTCGAGTAGGGTGTGAACCCAGGGCGAGGCAACGCTCTCAGAGTGACGGGTTTTCCAGCTGGGACCCATAGGTGACGGTCATCCCGGACGTGACATGAAGTAAGACCCTCGGATGGAGCGGCGCTGGAATACGAGGGCGGTGGAAACGGGAATACCCCGAGAAAATCGGCCGACAAGCGGCATCGCCCAGCACCGATTCCCACATGCGAAAATCCCGGGAGTGAACCCGCCGGAGATCGAGCCCGGATCGCCGTGGTGGGAGGCGAGCGCCCTAGCCACTGCGCCACCGCTGCCCTCTACAGAAATAAGGCGTACTGTCGAAAGTTCTGGCTGTAGTCTAGCCATTATTTCCCGAAGCAAATTCCACCCCCAAGCACCAATGAAATCTCTTAGAATTGCTGGAAGCTATTCAAATGCAATAACGCCGATAATTTGAGAATGGGAATTTCCGCCGCAATTGCTGGTCGTAAACGAAAATGGTAATTGATATTAAAGTCCTATAAAAATTTCCTTACTGAAGAAATAAAACGAAAAATCACGCTTCTTTTTACGTAAACGTAACCATCGAGGGACATTCAATTGCTTTACGTTATTATAGACTACTTCAATAAAATGTTCTATTACATTTCTGTTATATTAAGAGTGGGATGGACCTGCGCGTTTTTTTGTGAAATAGTTGTTTGTGCGAATACGCGTATCTCGGTAAAAAATAATTTTCTACGAATAACCTTTTTTTCAGAAAAGTTAAAAAAAAAAAATTAAAACAAACTGTGCCCCTATTTTTTACTTTTGTCATGTTATGTGAGTTCATGGAGAAAAAAGTCGTGAAAATGGTCAAATATCGCATTTTTAAGGCTTGCCTATGCAGTTTCCTTAAGCGGCAAAAGAAAAGTACAAACATACGGACGTAGTTTAACCGAAGGGCTTTCATCGCGTATAATGAAGTGCAGGTCTAATTTACACAATAAAGCGTCACGACGGAAATACTACAAGCCTAACGGGAAGAGCGATGAGGCGCTAAAAGTGCGTGTTATTGTCGCCCTTATCTCTCCCTCGCTTCTTGAACTTAAGTGACTGCCTGAATTGTCAAGTCCATACATAAATTATACCGAGTAACAAAAACCACTTATACTAAAGATGTGATCATGTGTGTGTGTGTGTGTGTGTGTGTATATATATATATATATATATATATATATATATATATATATATATATATATATATATATATATATATATATATATATATATATATATATTATTTGCTTTCAATGCGAATATTAATCTTAACGAAATATCGTCATTCTATGTATGCAATAAATGTGTCCGCTTACAAGGCACTTTCCTTCCTCTTACAAAACATAGGCATTCCGTTATTAACACGGCATGGTACATAAATTAATGTCGAGGACAATGTAACTGACAGGTTTCTGACAGCCAATATAAAATCCAAGAAAAAGCGATCCCTTGTAACAGATCTGCCGTTTTCTTAACTCGATATTTGCGCATTCCTTTGCGACGTAAGATATGCTAAAAGACTGCATCACATTTGGTATAGGCTGTTCACAGTAAAGTGGGCACTTTATAAGGCTCTTCCAAAAGGCATTTTTCTCTAATAAATGTGATTTATTGCAGCATAAAACGTTAATTTTGAGAGTGATAAAATGTATAGACTGTATTTATTAATAATATTGCAATATTTACATTAAAAAGTGGCGGAAAGATAGAAATCAATTGAAAAGAAAAATTTACATGGCCTTAAAAAGTGCTCACTTTACCGTGAACAACCTATACTAAATTTGTTCACACAGTTGTTAAGAAGTATTATCTAGGATTGCAGCTTTAGTTCTTCAATACTGCCCTACAAAGATGTGCAGATCTCAGTTAAGAGGGTTAGCATAAACCAATGTACATAATTAGCACATATTTATGTCCCACGCAAATCTAATGAGTAAAAACTTAACACTTCTTATCACTCGGCTTATTACGACGAAAATTGGGATGAGAGGAAAAGTGCTGATCTTGCAATTGATAGAAAAAGAAAGAATTTTCGATAGTACAATTAAAAAATAAGAAAATCTCGCGGGTTTATGCCTAAGCACTAAGTCATGGCATCTTGCGTGTGAAATAAAATTAAGTCTGTTACATTTCCATCTAAAAGAACCAAAAATTATTAAATACCTTTACGTAACGTAGTCATGTGCACTTTTTGTAACTGTAATTCATGATGTTAGCAAATGAGTTGTTATAGGCCTATCTGCTAACGAGAATAACTAATCGCTGTTTTGGTGTTTTGGGTTGTTCCTCTGAAGTTTCCATCTAGGTTATCGCTGGGAAACAAGCAAAAGTGGCGCATAATTAAGAAAGTTTTTTCCTCAGCGATACCCAACAAATTTAGTTTCTAATTAGCACGCACGTCCTCATATGTATTTTGACTTGAATGTACTGCTAATTAAACTGTTTCGAAACATTTACAGTAGAATGTAAATCTTTAAAATCCATTATAAGTTGGCCTAATGTTATTCGTTTGTTGTTTATTAGAGACTCTCGAATACATTGTTTGCGCATCTACGCAGATGGCTTGTTTAATCAATGATAGGGTAAGGAGTTAAAAGCTACTGTTTTGTGCCAGAATCACATTCTCGCTACTCGCTTCCCCCTAGGGGAACCGGGTTCGATTCTCTGCAGGCGGATTTTCGCATGTGGGAATCGTGGCGGACGATGCCACTGGTCGGCGGGTTATCTCGAGGAACTCGCGTTTCCCCCGCCCTTGCATTTCGGAGCTGCTCCATACTTACCTCGCTTCACCCTCATCGGCTCTCAAGACCTCGATGTTATGAGCCGCCCAAATATCTTCGCTCACTGAGATCGCCCTGACAAGCATAACACAATAGGTCTGACATGACATTAAAAAAAAAAGGAACAGTTAATCAAATGCAATGCTCGTCTGAGGTCAGCACGACAAAAACTGTCGTACGACCAGCACTTTTGGTATAGAAACGATTCATCTTTTTGTCGTGTCGTGCAGCACGACAAACATGGTCCATAACGTTGTAAAATGTAAAAGTATGACTAAGTTTCCCTAAAGTGGAAGATTTGGGTCTTTCAAGGGAAAAAAATATTAACCATTTAAGGGATGAAATTCGTAAAATTAACATGTATACTGTTAGAAGACGTCAAAGGATAGTATCGTACGAAAGGGATGGAGGTCCTAGTAAAAATAAAATAACTACATTAATTTTTTTATTTATTTTCACAGCTGTTATTTAAAACATATAAATAACTATATATCTCCATTATTAACTTGTTATTCTCAGTGATTGCAATATTTAATATCTACAGCTTCTCAACTGTAATTAAAGTCTATTAGTTGCAGTCCCTTAATTCACTCTCATTAACACACGTTCAGTCTGTCATTATTTGTAATGTATTTCACTCACGTATCCAGTCAAATAGTCCCACCTCTCTCTCTCTCTCTCTCTCTCTCTCTCTCTCTCCTCTCTCTCTCTCTCTCTCTCTCTCTCTCTCTCTCTCTCTACACTGCACAGAAGTTCGCTGTCCTCACAGACTTCACTCTCTCCGATCACTTTCGTCGCCACCTGTCGCTCTGCTAGCTCGTTTATTTACTTTATTCACTCATCTATGGCTTAGGGTCGCACGATCCTCCAAACTCCCAACCCTCCAGAACTGTCTGCTTGGGGACCCGTCGTAGCTTAAATAGTTTCATTCGTGGAAGGTTCCCCGAACCCGAGTGACGCAGAGAGGTATGCCAACGAACCAGAAAATTATTTCAGATTACAGCAGAAACTCAATCTGCCGAAGGTCATCGCAGCGGCATGCGGTCGTACTCACGACGGAGGGCCTTTGAAAATAGCCGCGCTTCTTTGTTTACGACACACTTGAGCTTCGCGCATTCTTTCGCTCTCGCGAGCAGGACAGGGAAAGCGGGAAGCGATGAAGAGCACAGGCATGTAACACTGCCCCTTCCTCAAATCTGTTCGTTCAGAATAGACTCTGCAACATCAGGCCCTTCGTAGAGTGCCAGCCGCTCGACGTAGACAACCTTAAGCTTTGCCCGAGAACCTATATGACGAATCCGAAGGACCACATTATTGAACTTCTCCAGAATTCTATTGGGGAGTTCACAACATTTTTATAGTTCTGGGCTGTACCTTTCTCGCCTCTGTGTGTTGTACAGCCACGCCAGTCGTCCTCATTGAAATACCTAGCTCGCCCGACATTATTCTATCATATCGCGTCTTCATCTTGTCGTGTGTCAAGCAAAATCATGAAGGTCAGCTAGTCTGTTACATAATTCACTGGCATAATCAGGGGCTACCTATTCCTCTTCTGTCGGTCGGCCAAACAGCAGGTCACTAGAGAAGAGTAACTATCTTCCGAACAGTATCATTGCTTTGTGGACTCGTGAACTGCCGAGCGGTAGGTAAGCAGAAACAATGGCACCTTTTGAATTCCAGTCCTTTTGATAGACAGGTGCTGCTCAAGGATGCGGTTAAGCCTCTCGACCATTCCATCCAGCTGAGGCCTCGGTGGCTGAGCGCTTAACCTGCCTGCCTTCCACCAAGGCGGTGAACCGGGTTCAATCCCCGGCCGTGCCACTCCCGGATTTTCGTATGTGGGAATTGTGCCGGATGATGCCACTTGTTGGCGGATTTTCTCGGGATCTCCCGTTTCCCCACGCCTCTTCTTTCCGGCGCTGCAACATACTTAACTCAATCACCCCTCGTCGGCTCTCAAGAACTCGCTGTTAAGAGCAGCCCAAATCTCTTCACTCACTTCACTCGCAATTCCATTCGATTGAGGGTGCAAGGCTGTAGCACTAGTCTTTTTCATCCCCAGGATTTCCGCATATCGAAAACTGCGCGGACGCCATTGACCTACGGTTACTGCATACTTGCGATATGACGCTGCGTCTTCACTGATCAAAACCCCTCAACCTCATCCTACTACGGACATATTCCTAGTTTCGTCCTTTCAGTAGGAGTGCAGATGAAAGGGAAAATATTTTACTTAGCTCATTCTACTATGCTAATCATATATGTCAGAACGCCGTTGTTGGAATTGCTGCCTTCTCGTCCATTGGCTCAAATTGCGTAGCTCAAGAATGGAAAAGCACCTGCGTTTTTTTTCTTAACTCGTTGAAATCAACGTTATAATACAATAGACCAATATTTTAGTGGATGTATTTCGTACAAAACGTATACATTTCCTGTAATCGCTGCTTTCTGCATTCGCAATCTTCGTCGTTTAAGGGCACTGCCTACAGGCTGTCAGCTGCAAGATTTAAATAGGAAATCCCATGTAAAGGAAATTTCGTTTCAGTGAGTAAATTTTAAAGATAGGCGTTTGAATTCGAGATTTTTTTAAGGAAGAGTTCCCTACAGCGGATTTTTCCATAACAAGTATAGCCTGTTAAAAAAAAAAAAAAATAAAAAATAAAATAAAAAAAAGTAGTACATACTGCGTTTCTATACTGAAAATATACTCTCGTGGGGATCTTCCCCTAAGAAAGTAGCAAAGAATACGCCTACATTTCGTTTGAAAAACCTAACCTTAAAATTAACGCATTGAGGCGAAATATCCTTAACATGGCATCTGCATAAAACGGGAAGAAAAGCTACCAGTTGGCGGTAGGTTATTGATGGCACAGGAGTTTATAATATGATTCTGTTCTCGTTTATAAGACACGGCATTTAAGCATTCATTAAAAAGAACTCCACTCGCAACGATGTTTTCTAAAACAAAGTCGCAATATGGATTCAGCCGCCGCGAGCTTTGTACGTTAATGCAGGCAGAGTTGCGGCCCCCCGCATTTATAGCGAAACAGGAGACTGAGAAATGAAATGACCTATTTTGCCTTCATCATTTTGTATCCCCTCTGTTACTCGGGTTAGCCTTCCATAATTGCTTTATTGCTAGAACATTTGCAGTAATTGGTTTACGGAAACTGAAACGCGTACCAAACTCAGTCTTATGTTCTTATTTCACCACCACATAGCGTAGCTTTCCGCCAGGGTTTTCATTACTACCATCAGTCAAGGAGCACTGTAAAATTAATACAAGGCTAAATACGTTGTTGTAACGTCAATTATTCCTCTTGTGTATTAAACAAAAATAAACTGGTGTTGGTTATAGTCTATGCACGGTAAAGTGAGCACTTTTGAAGGCCCGGCATAGGATATACTTGTATGCACGTTGCGTATTCCTCCGCCTTATGTAAAATTAACATTTCCATGGGTCTCATAGCTTTATTTATGCATCGGTCAAGCTAAACCATGGAATTATTAGAAAAGTAAATATGTTAAAAATATGGTCATTTTTGCACTTCGATGCATTAAAAAAACATAAAGCAAAATAAATAATTTAAGTTATCTTAAATGACTACCTAACACTTTTTATTCGATGTTCATGTATGGAACTACTTTCCTTCCATCGTTACCAACTTTACTAAGCGCATATCACTCAGTGCGCCCGTTAAAATATATACAGGGCAGGGGCAGTGACTTTTTTCTAAGGTTGATTTTGCAAAAGTGCTCACTTTATCGTGAACAGGCTTTACCACTAATTTTAAAACCGCGCTTTCAGTACAGCGCACTCAGATCGCAGATAATTCAGTAATTTTGAGTATCACTACTTAGTATTTACTTTCCCTCCATTTGAAATCCTTCCCCAACTTGAATATCAATATCAGTCTGTGCATCGAAGATGCTGTTGTCGCGCACGCGTTTGTGACGGTCATCTTTACTGAGCAATTTCCCATCAATTTCCAACGTGAAATCACAACTCAACAGAATCTCCTAAACTAACCTAGTATAGGGGTATAATATACGTGCTTTTACAGTTTAACCTATAATAGTAGTTAAATGAGTGATTTTGCAATTCAAGTAATATCTTACAATTGGTGAATATAAGTGAGTAGTTTTCACACGCACATGCGCAATAGTCACGAACAAAACTTTCCATAGACGCTTGTGAAATAATTACTACCATAGACGTGATAACGTTATTCATACGTAGATCAAGTAAAAATGTGACTTTGTAATAAACGCAAATATGCTACTAACAACCTAGTATTTATTCTTTTTCGCGTGAAATAAGCAAAACAAAACACATTTGTCGTCCCAAAATCGGAATGCTACACTATAAATGAATTTACGACGTCGAAACATGAATGAAACTACTTTGCCATTATTGTTGCCAACTTTACTGGCAGCGTGCTAGTCAGTGATTTTTTTTTTAAATTCGTGTTTAAGGGGCGGATTATTGTTCTAAGATTAATTTAAAAATTGCGCAACTAACCGTTGGCCAGCTATACTGTAATTTTCCTGATTCGCTGCCAATAATTACTGATGGATATATAAACAGCGTTGACGTTAAAATATTCAGAGCAAGATGATTGTTTAAAATATTGATTTAAGAGGAGCTGTGTTTTATTCTAACCAGCTATGCAGCCTGAATTACCGTATTTGTATAATGTACACTGTTGGCATTAAAAGTGCAACACCAAGAACAGGCCTATCAGACCCCCACATTGGAAGAATGTGTACAGCAGGGTATGACAATGACTATGGGCTGTTAACGGTAAAATGAGCACATTTGGAAGCCCTGCTGAAGATCTAATAGTATGCACCTTCTGTATTCTACTATTCTACCGCCTTATGTAAATTTATTGCCGTGTGCCTCATCACTTTATACATGCGTCAGTCAAGTGAAACTGTGAAATTATAAGAAAAGTCAATATTTTACAAATCTGTTCATTTTTACACTTAAATTATTTCTTTCGCTTTACGTTTTTTGTAATGCATTTAAGTAATCAAAAACGGTTACCTAACACGTTTTATTCGACGTTAAGAATCTAACTACTTTCCCTCCATCGTTACCAACTTTACTTGGCGCATGTCACTTAGGGCGCCCGTTAAAATATATGCAGGCATGGGCAGTGACTTTTTTTCTGAGGTTTATTTTTAAAAATTCTCACTTCATCGTGAACAGCCTATAGATAAGTTGTTCAGTCGAGTGACGCCAAGCAGCACATGCGCCAATGGCGACATTGATAATACATCTTACTTGGGATGATGATGATGATGAATGTTCTGATTACAGAAATTTCGCACGGAGCTATAATGCCGCACTTTGTTTTGCTTCATTCGGTGCAGACGGTATTGTAAGGTCACCTGCACGTTCTGTGTACAACTTTGAAATTCACGGGCAAGTGCATCACCTCACATCTGTGAGTGTCCATCCGGTGCATGACGTAGATGCAAGGTACAATCAATTGTACTTCGTAGATGTTGATATGGCCTATGCTACAAGGGTTCAGCAACATTATATATATAATGTGGATGCTAGGGAGCTGTTGAGAGCTGATGGCATTATGTTTCCGCGCCGTTTGGTGCATACACTGAGTGCGTATGCCGCGTCGGAAGAACATGACAACCTTACGAACAGGTTTTCGCCTTTGACCGCTGGAAAATCGTCACCTGTCGGGACAGTGGATTATGTTACCACGAGATTGGTTCTCACGTCGGAAGAAATGAAACGACGGTGAAGTGGATATGGGATCAGTGGGTCGAGGAAGGATGGGCTGAGCGTCGTGCAATACGGCCCCGTCGCGCCAACGAGAGCGGGTACAGGCGTCAAAACACCTTCGTTCAGGAATCCAGACACGCGGCACATCAATCTGTGTCCTCATGCATGGTTCGTTGCCGTCTAGAGGGCGTCTTGTCCAGGCGCCCATTGCTGCGGCTGCCACTGACTGCTCGCCACGAGCACCTGCCGATGCAATCGTGCGTGGAACGTCGGGCCTGGAGAGACGAATGACGTGACACCGTCTTCTCCGACGCATACTGCCCTTGCTTGCAGCGGCACGGTAGTCGTTTCCATGTCTGGCGTGGCACATACTCGCCTGTGTCCTGTATTTAGCTTCATCATTCCGTCCCAGAACATGGAGTTGTGGCATGGGGTGCCATCGGATTCCAGTCCCGCTTGCGCCTAGTCTCCATCACTGGTACGTTGACGCGAAGTTGTTGGGGGTCTGTTATTATCCCCGATATTCAGAGCCAGCTGGAGGCTCTGTACCAACAGAACAACGCGCGACCGCGTGAGGCATCCGATGGTTCCTGGATGACCACCGTGTCGCACTGCTTCCTTGGCCAGTACGTTCATTGGATCTCTTGCTTATCGTGGTCCATGGTCAGACGACTGGCCTGTTACAGGACACTGGCGGCCCCAACGAATGAAATTTTGGCAAGCGTCAAAGCAGCATGGGCGGAGATACCCCAGGCGGACATCCAAAGTCTCTCTCTCTCTCTCAATACCGTGTCGTGTAGCAGAGGTTATTGCAGCCCATGACGGGAACACACAATACTGATTTCCAGAAGTTCTGTACAGCATACCGAGCTACAAGTGTCATCATGTCAGCTGTGTATGATGGGTATTCTGTCCGACAATCTGGTTGTGATAGACCACGTCCTTCTTGGTTTTATCATTTAAATGGCCAGCAGTGTAATATTCACTAATGACGAAGTAACGGAAATGTATTCACAGTATTAATGTGATGTTTGATGTGAACTGTAATGGGTCCTCGATAGCTATGGGCTGTACACGGTAAAATGAGCACTTTTGAAAGCCCTGCTTGAGATCTACTTGTATACACGTTGTGTATTCTTCCCCTTTATGTAAAATTAACGTTGCATTGGGTCTCGTCACTTTATTCGGTCTCGTCACTTTATTCACGCGTCGGTAAAGTGAAACTGTAAAATTGTTAGAGAAGGAAAATTTCACAAATCTGCTCATCTTTACACTTAGATCCTTTCGGGGGGGGGGGGGGGGGGGGCAGAAGGTGACAGAAATAATTAAAATAATTAAAATAGTTACGTAACACTTTTTATTTGACCTTGAGACATGGAATTACTTTCTCTCCATCGTTACCAACATTACTGGGCGTACGTCACTCAGTGCGTCCGTTACAATATATGCAGGTAGGAGCAGTAATTTTTTACTAAGGTTCATTTCAAAAGTGCTCACTTTATCGTGAACAGCCTTTAAGGCATCTCGTTCTCGTGATGTAGACACCGCGCCTGCAGTGATTCAGAATACAAGCGCCGACTTTTGGAGTAAACAGTAGATTCCTCTCTTTCAGCCATTGAATGTGTGCAACTACACCAAATTCCCTTGTTGGTTCATGTACACGAGTACATCAGAAATAAACTTTTTTTTCTGTGCAGATTTGTCCTTATTTTGGTGCGTGTTTTGCGTTTTAAATTGTTTTACACACAGGATATACAGAATTCGAATTCGTATTTCGTCGCAGATATAACCGTATTACTTTTTTAAGCGACTTGTTCATATTTTACCAATCTATCAAATTAATAATTTCCCAAGCGTTTCGATTAACCTTTGCGAAACTCAAATTAATTTCATATGGTATTTGTAAAACGTGGAATGTTGGGGTTAAATTTCATTTATTTTATTTCTTAACTTTTTTTTCTACAGGCCGAAGATATCACAAATCTAAATTTCACGCGCTTTTGTTTGCAGTACACCAGTTACGCGAGGTATAAATCTGGATTCACAGATTACGCAAGGTTTATCTACACCAGTACATAGTAACAATAATTTTGGATTGAAATAACGTAACGTACACTTTAAAAAAAATTATATTCTTGTAGATTTTTTTGCAACTCTGCACAGTCACGCGTTAGTCTGGCACAATCTATAAGGAAGATACAATATTACAAGTCATGCAACTACTGGATAACCTTGGAAAGGCTTCAACAAGGTAATTTTTGACAACCAGGTCGCAAATAGGAAGTCAATATACGTGTTTATAGTTGACTTTAAAAAAAATAATTTATACTACAGGCTATTCACAGTAAAGTGAACACTTTAGAAATGAACCCTAGAAAAAAGCCACTGCCCTTGGACGAATATATTTTAATGGGCGCACTGAGTGACATTCGTTGAGTAAAGTTGGTAACTATGGGTGGAAAGTAGTTATATATCTCAACGTTGAGTAAAAAGTGTTAGGTAACCAATTGTGATAACTTAAAATTATTTCTTTCGCTTTTTTTTTTATGTACAGAAGTGTAAAAATGAGCAGATTTCTAAAGTATTTCTTTTCTAATAATTTTACAGTTTCACTTGACCGACGCATGAATAAAGTGATCAGGCCCATGGCAATGTTAATTTTACATAAGGCAAAGGAATATACAACGTGCATACAAGTAGATCTTAAGCAGGGATTTCAAAAGCGGTCATTTTACCGCGAACAGCCTATGTCAAACCGCATTATGGAAAGAATAAGTTGTTAACTGCATACATTTTTTTGTATCCAAGAAGTTTTAGAAAAGTTGCTTTACCTGTGCTGCGATATGTACTTACTGATGAACATGCTTGGAGCAAACTCCTGTTGAATAATCTGTAAAATATTTTCGTAGACTATACTTTGTATCGCAATGAACAGGAAGCGAGTACAGCCATCTGCTGGCGAAAATCTGCTCTTGCCGTGGTTTATTTCGGACACGCTTTCCGTCGACAGCGTTGGCACGGCCGGGATACTTTAAGACCTGGATTACATTGGTAGCCCTGCAGGGCTGCCCACTGCCCAGCAGGGAGCTGGTGTTACAGTCCCTATGTCTACCCCTTTTCACTGCGCCAGTAATCCTCCCAAAGCTCGAGAAGGGAAGGAAACTCGCGGAAAGGCGAACTGTGATTGGTAATTTACAAACCGTTGAACCAATACCGCAGAGGGCAGAGTCTGGAAGGTTGCGTCAAGTTATTGCTTTATGACCGTTCTTGGGCGTGAAGGATAAAAAAAAAACGGCACAGTAACTTCAAAGAGTGTAATTTGGTGCAAAATTTAAGTGGCTTTCCTTCAAATGCTAACGTCAATATAATTCTTAATATTCCTATGCATACGTCACACGTAAAGTTTGACTAACATTTAATAAATAATTAAATTTAACCCCTCAGAGTATAACTTCGCAATGGTAAATCGAGTCCATCGAATAGACGTTCAAGTATCCGTAATAGTTCTGTTGATTGGATAGAATCTACTGTAATTTATGCAGCTGCAATTATTAAAAATTTTCAGTTATTCTGTAACCAGCAGCGATCTTGCCTTAGTGTACCATAATTGATATCTTCATGATCATAATTCCCACACGATGCATATCTCTAGGGAAATATTTCACTTGTAGGGCACAAGATACGTTCGGTATTGGCGTAACTACGAGTCATAAAGGGAATGAATTAGTGTATTGTAATCCGTGATAAATAAATTTTCATTAAGCTCAAATACATTAATTCAAGCAGAAGGTATCAAAAATAAAATCTTAAAGAATATGATGGAACACTGTCTTTGCTGATACACACAATGGTGTAGAGCGATTGTCTTACAATTAAAACTGTGTCTTGCCTAAGGAAAGGAACAAATTCTTGGCACCTAAACGTCGCGATTGCTTTTATCATTTGTGTTGAGTTTTATTCCCTTCTGTGTTTGTATTTGTCGTATCTTATATGTGAAGTATTGCGTTGTTGTCTGTGATGAAGTAATGCCTCTGTCTTTTGTCATACATTGCTTCTCCGTGCAACAACATAAAGGAATGCCTTACAGAGTCATTTGTACTGTTCTGTACGATGAGTGCCAATGTCGAATTGGCACTGATTCTCGGGAGAATGTCTTTGTTTGTCTCACGCTCGCTAGCGAATCTTCAAACTTCTCTGCGGATCCGCTTTCTATATCCAACTATAGTTAATGGTCTTTACTAGCCACTCCTGCTTTTATTTGAATTTCAGCGAATCACAAGTGGCTTACAGAGGAAATAACCCTAACGTAATACCATAATTATGGACACATCCATGTCTCATCTGAAATTTGATCAATAAACCTAGCTGCTTAATACATTAAGAATATTAGCGTATTTAAATTTAATTTCATACTTCTGTATGGGCCATAAGTTGTGACCATACGCTTTTCGAAACAGAAAGAACAGCGAATAATAATCAAATGAGCAATGATAGCATATTGCAGGACCTTCGAGTAAAAATACTTTGAGAATTTTGAACGAGAATACCTCGAGTAGAATATAGGAACATGTCTGATCAGACTTATATATATTATATAATACATATATTTTATATATATAACACACACATACACACATACATATGTGCCAGTACTGGCTCTCCTATAATAAATACAATTCCTAACACGCTTGCAGTTCCAAATGGCGAAGTTCATTGTCGACAATATAACATTCCTAAAGTGATCTACCAACTATAAAAGGTTGTGGACACCACAACCATATTAAAAATAAAAACTTATCCCTCCAAGGGCTGCTATATGTAACGAGATCACATGATCGGATTTTCTGTCACCGAACTCGCTAAGCAGTCACGGTCATGTGTCGAAGAGCCAGGACTGGCCAAACGCTTTCAACGCAACCTCCGGCGTGACTTGAATTTTTCTGAGCATCCGGCTGAAATCCTCAATGTTTCGAGCCCACCTCAATCATGTGAGGCCGTCAACTTGAGCCCTTAAATATCGGTGAACTTGCGACGCGAAGTGCAGAATTTCTAACGTGTGCCCAGTCAAGAACGAAGAAGCCAAAATAACGATTCCCGTGTAGTATCGATTAAATATTCATGAAAACTATTTCCGGTACTTTAAAAAATGTAGGCAGTCGATGTTATGAATGAGAAATCGATATTGTATACTTTATAGTTTACGTCAACCGGCATATTTATTAAGGATAATGTATCATGGTTGGCACTTTTTTAAAGGTACTGCCACACATATCAGAGCCAGTTCAGGGCTTGTTCAGGGCCGGGATCTGCCAAGGCAGCCAGCTGAACCTACTTAAACACAAATAAATGCGCGTGCCCACACATTTCCGGGCCGTGCCAGGACCTTGTTAGGGTTTCGGATCAGGGATTTAAGAGAGAAATTTTGCTTACTTTTCCCCGGAGCAGGCCCTAAACCTAATCAGGGCTCCAGGAACTTTTCGGAGTGGAAGGATGCTGCATTGTTGGGCTCTCATTGCACCTATCGTTTAACCATTTAATGTACACATTAATTTTTCGTTTCACGTGTTGCAAAAGAAGGAGTTTTTGGCGTGAGAAGTACTTACAAATGTTTGTAAAATACCTGTAATTTTGGAACCTGTGGAAACGGTTTCAGTACATCCATGACACATGAAACAACCAATTATAAAATAGTTGGTGAGTCACCAGTAATCAATGGCATTTCCCAGCGAAAGAAAAATGATTTCATTGGTGCTAGCTTCTGGACCTGTACAGTGCTGAACATGATTTTAACTATTTTGCGACATGTGAAACGTGTAAGAGTATACCCGGGATAATATGTTAAGGAGTTAAGGTTTGACTTGCCTTGCAACTTAAAGAAATACATATAAAACCTGATTCTGTTATGTGCGAATATACGTAAATTATATTTCATATAATATTTATTTTATAGTATAGGTTACGTCACCAGTCACAAAACGTTTCAAATTTTGTGTTTGCATAGATTTGTGAACAGAAGTTTGTCATGTTGCAAAATCGTTGTTTTATTTGTTTTTTTTTTTTCTAGGTGCTGTTAAAATAATCCACGAAATATTTTTATGCACTATGTTTTTAGTGGCCAGAAAAAAGCAATTTATCTTAATTTTACCAGATTTTTCGTGTCAAAACTGGAAGCTCGAAACTTACATGGAATTAGTAGAATATTTAATATGGCTCTTAACAGTGAACTTAAACAGCTTAATAGTAATTCGTTTTAACACATATTACAGGCACGAAATAGCCGTATTCAAGGGAACAGCTAACCTCAAACAAACTGCTCCTCCAGAAACAATAGCATTTGGAACGCTGATTGCATCTTTCTAATATTCTCATAAAATTCGTTTTCCACAAATGAGGGAACAAAGTTTGATATTCCGCTTCCACTGGCCTACTTTTCAAAGCACTGTGGACTCAGCTTGTTTTTCACACACAAAATATACGAATCGGGAAGACCACTGATTCGCAGTGAAATTCAGCTACTCAAATTAGTGAACATGGACCCACTTAGAATGAGAGAAAAAAACACTAGTTGTTTTATTGAAACAAGTTCACTGATTCTATAAGTGACAGCCAACAACGTACAGTGAATTAAATACTGCCTTAACCTAATTCAACCAAACCATTACGAGAAGTAAACATGTTTCCGAAAGTTTCTGATTATATTGAGCAAAATTAACATAATTTAAAAAAAGTATAACAATTCACTGTGTTCAGAATTCCAGACAGACACCTTACCAATGGAGCTACCATTACAACGTTAGCTTTGAGAGGGGGAAAGAGGGCAAATATGTATAAGATTTGGCTACCAAAAATATATAGCTCTAAATTGTATGTCCTTTATTTTAGTTTTTAGTCCAATTGGTTATATTAGGGTTGTTAATACAAATAATACGTATGAGTGTACCCATCACACTTTCGGTGCAGTTAAGTCTTTCAAACCGAGGGTAATGATTACGTGAAAAGGAAATTAATGATTGGAATGTTCTAATTACCTTGTAAAATTGTATTATAAAAGACGAAACCTTCACTTTAGAAATTATATTATTTAGGTTTTATTAGTTTGTATTGTTTTTTTCGTTTGTTTAACTGAACCGTTAGTCAAAAAAATAAATCGCTGAAAAACAGCAAATGGAAATGGTTGATATGTTGAACCAATGGAAAATGCACTGAATAAACAAGTGGAGGGAAACTGGCGTTTTTCATTAATTGGTCACCACTGTGGCACGCGAAATTATAGTTCTTGAAACATATAAAATATTCACGCCTCTTAAAAAAACAATTTAAAACACAAAGACTAGCATAAACCACGTGTAACTGACGATAATACTCCAGGCAGTATGTACGAAACAGAACAGTCTCGATTTTTTTATTTTGTTTTCGTGACCAGCGTGACATTGACCTAGCGTTGTTAGTCGCTTTCGTAATTCCCCTGCGTAAACATGAAAATTCGTTAACTTTAAGACAAGTTCCGTGAATTTACAAAAAATTCCTGTGAAACACTCGGGAAGTCAGCCACTGAAAATATCTAAGTACCGGTTATTTGTTGAAGAGTTCTGAATAACTTTAGCCAGTAATTTCCGTAATTTCCCAAACATGTACTACAGTACAAACAAAAGATTTTGTTCCGTCTGCTTCTTGTCTCTCTGACAACATTTCGGCGTATTACTCTTTGTGTTAGTAAAATGTCAGTAACATAGAGCATGCTGATTAGACACGTGGTATGTTTACCGATGGACAGGGGTATCAAAGAATGCGTTTACTTTCTTCGTGTTTTTGTGTAACCAGTATTTGTTAAAGAAAAAGTCTTTCCGTCATTGAAATGTGTGTATGCGAGAGTCGTATTTTTCCGCGGAAAATATACGGAAGTACATACATAAGCAATTTTTGAGGCCCCCAAAACAAAAGTGATATATTACTATAGGTTATTCACGGTAAAGTGAGCACTTTTTGAAGACCGCTTATTTGGAATAATAGTCAATAAATATATTTTATTGCGCCTTTATATGTTAAATTTAAGGTCCGGTGAAATATATACACTGTGTTTATTACTTTAAAGGCATTATTTATTTTAAAAAGTGGTAGAAGGATAAGAAATTGATGATGGAAAAAAAGTAACTAAGGCCTCAAAAGTGCTCACTTTACAGTGAACAGCATATACGAATTTATTTATATTGAACCGCTTACTGAAATTGTGAAGATTTTTTGTGCCATCATATCAACCATTAATAGAAAACGAGAGGTAATATATTGCGCTCATAATCACAGTAAATTATTTATACAGTAACTACCGGTTTTAGAGCTTTAGTTCTTCGTTAAGCGTAGCATAGAAGTTTTAATTACTTCTGTATATTTGTGTATGGTGAGAAATAAAATTAAGACTGAAAATCTTCTCTGCCCTGTGTCGCTATTCTCCGCATCCACAGCCACCACAGCATCCCACTAAACCCCCATTATGCTCCGACATATATTAACGAGGTCAAGACAGGGATGGGAAGCTATAATTCCACATAGAAACCAACAAAAAGATAAGGTAAACTTGACACTTTAACTTTCGCCTTCCAGAGTCGAGTGGGAGTAACCATAGATGAACAACGCACAGTTCGGTTGTAATTTGGACGTTACTAGAAATTTACATTTACAAACTGTACGTAACAATCAGTAAATATTTTACGCTACAATAACAACCAACACTTAACATATTTCAATACTGACCACAAACGTGACAATCATCAATCAAGACAAAATAACAAACACTATATACTGTGTGAGGTTCACACAAAATAAATAGTAACTCTTTCCTTCAGTCCTCCACACAAAACACATCCGTCAGTGCAGTCACATGAGCCGAAGATATTCCCTTCGCCAAACACCAATAGTGTTGGCACTGCTCCGTAGCATACTTCTCATACCACCTTCCACAAACACAGCAAGCCGAAGGTATTCCCTTCGCCAAACACCAATAGTGTTGGCACTGCTCCGTAGCATACTTCTCATACAACCATCCACAAACACAGCAAGCCGAAGGTATTCCCTTCACCAAACACCAATAGTGTTGGCACTGCTCCGTAGCATACTTCTCATACAACCATCCACAAACACAGCAAGCCGAAGATATTCCCTTCACCGTACACCTGAAGGTGCAGGTACTATTGGCCCTCGCGCACAGCCTGCAAAGTATAATAAAGGCTGTTCACGATAAAGTGAGAATTGCTGAAAGCACATATTTTAATGGGCGCAACGGATGACATTTACCCAGTAAAGTTGGTAACGATGGATGGATAATAGTTCCATATCTTAACGTCGAATAAAACGTGTTAGGTAATCATTTGCGATAATTATAATTATTACTTTCGCTTTGTTTTTTTAATGCTTCGAATTGTGAAAATGAGCAGATTTGTATATTATTTACTTTCCTAATAATTTCCCAGTTATACTTGACCTAAGCATGAATAAAGTGATGAGGCCGTGGTAATGTTAATTTTACATAAGGTGAAAGAATACATAAAGTGCATAAAATAGATCTTCAGCAGGGCTTTTAAAAGTGCTCAATTGACCGTGAACAGCCTATAATCACAATTCACAACATCAGTCAATCACACTGACTCACGGCGTTCACCTTCCTTGCTCCTCCACCTGAACAATACGTCGTCTTCTAGACGAACTACCAGCGTGCCCCCAAGTCCCTTTCTTATCTGGGGGTAACTTCGGAGCAGCACATTCTCTCTTAACCTGTCTACGGAACGAAAGCCTAAGCGCCAAGTCCACACTCCCGCAATGCAATATTACACTTTCCAAAGTGAATCTCCGTCAAGTACTAAGTCCACTAAATCAGCTAGTGAATACAAAGTCCCAACTCACTTCCACCAGAAGCTAAGTTCTTTACTTCAGTCGACCTAATGTTTTCTAAGTCCAAACTTATCACTGCTAGTGTCCCTCACTTCATTCTGTAGAATTATTCTACGTCCCGATTTTTCACTGCCAGAGGCAAAGTCCATCACTTCTGTCTGCAGTAATATTCTAAGTCCCACATCACCAGTGAGAAACTAACAGACTCCCAAGTCATACTTAACTGATACTCAATTAGGTCGACGCTCGCGCGGTGCCTCCTTAGCTACGAACCAGGTCCCATACTCGGCTGTGATCTCCCCTTCCCCCGTTTATTTCCTAGCCTACTATAATTTTAAGTGTTAGACGTACGTCCGTGGTAGGTACGGGAGCTAAATGCGTCTCAGGGCTGAGCCCCTTACGTCTCAAGGGGGAGAGAATCCATGCAAGGGGGCATGAATCTCAGCAGAGAGGGATTCAGTAGCCATAGCCGCGTTTGGGGCCATGACTACATCCCTAGATGTACCTATAGTTAGCCTATAACTTAGAGGAGAAAGGAAATAAAACAAATCTAAAAAAACCTTTAAAACCAGCCTTTTATTTATAAATGCAATAAAAAAATAATTTTATAACAGTTACACAGTTTGTAGAACTTGTAAGATGTGGTCGTACAGCTATAATAAACTTTACTACAAATTAATATGTTTGTCTCAATTTATATTTAGTATATAAAAAGCTTGGCGCGAATAGTCTAGAGCCTTACGCACGATATGTGCTTCCAGTGCTTACACAAATGTGATATACGTTCTATATTGCGCCAAGCTTTTATAGACTATATATAAAGTGATACAAACATATTAATTTGAAGTAAAGATTATTACACCTGTTCGACCACTTCTTACAAGTTCTACAAATTGTGTAAATATTATAATTCTTTTTCTCTTCTTAGTACATTTATAAATAAAAGGTTGGTTAGAATTTTTTTTCATTAATTTTATTTTTTACTTTTTAGTCTCCAACCATATGTTTGTATCACGAATATGGCTTTCCCTTGCTAAGAAAGATCCCCATGATGTATCGTGGTCGACCAGTAGTTCGCTTTCATTTCGATACGGGACATACTGTCGGAGCAAACTGTAATAATAGTTTTCAGAACCATTTGCCGCTACAAAATAGAGCACGCGCACAACAGCAGTGACACTTCTAATCTCCATTTTACTGTTACTCTATTCTGTAAAACAAACTCGATACGACTTTTAATCCATGTAGTTGTAGAGTACCTGTGGCCACCTTCCGGCTGCATCATCAGATCAGCTCAGTGGTTTCTTCACAGTGTATTGTCATCGGAACTACACATGTATGCCAAAGTTCAGTTCAATTGGATAATGGGAAGTGGTTTAACATACATACATGTGAAGTTACATAAAAGCTTGTAACTTCAGGCTCCATCATCAGATCAGCTCAGTGGTACCTCCACATTGTATTGTGTTGCGATCGCCTAGTCAGCCAATATCCTTTCCTACTTGTTCGCTGGCTAACTGAATTCTAAGGCTGGTGACTACATCAAGCCTGGCTGACACAAGACGACCAACGTGTCCCAGTTTTACTGCTGCAAGAGGTACTTGCTTCTATCTCTCCTTCATAACTCTAAAATCACCTAATTAATATCCCTTTAGTATATCTGTAACTCCACTGGGGTTGATTACGGGCGTTCTAATATTACTGTAATTATTAACTTCCAACAAACAGTACGAACAACGATTTATTGAGATACTAATCTTTTCACAATACAGGTATACAAACAATATTCAGATAATTATACTTCGTTGTCCTGTAAATAATTAACTCTATCTTTTACTTTAATTCTCTCATTTAATCGCGTAACTTCCTTATCGCTCTACCTTGCACCCTACTGGAAGCTCACCTACCACTGGCTCAGATCAGATCGACCGAAGCTCCTCCGGGTCCTCCTGATGCCGTGTAGTGGAGATGAGGTGGTGCGAGTACATCTCCTCACGTGGATGATAGCGGCCTGGATAGGAATTAGTACCAGCAGACTTGCGACCCAGGGATAAGAAGCACCTCGCGTCGATGTCACATCTGGATGCGTCTTCTGATCGTCGCCGATATTGGACCGTAGATTGAGTTGAGGGGGGGGGTGTCAGCGGGCGGTTTGCAGCCCTATTTATACCGAAGTCTTCTCCTCTGGCGTAGATCGGCTGTTGCTGGGACGGACCTCCACAACTCCCCTCTCCTGGAGTGTGGCTCGCACACGACCTGGATTGGCGAGTGTGCACTTTACATTGCCATTCAAACTGCATGCCATTTGTGGCCCCAACAATTGTAATCGGAACTACACATGTATGCGAAATTTCAGCTCAACTGAATAACGGGAAGGGGTTTAAAATCGACTTGCAAGATTTCACCCGAACGTACAAACAAACAAACTAACAAGGCAAGTTAAATAAAAGCCTGTAAAAACAGGCATAGGCACCGTAAAACCCCTTTCGACAGGAAACAATTAAAAATTGTTTCATGATATTAACAGAAAATGCTAAAGGAGACAGATAGGTAAGAACCATACTCTTTATTAAAGGGAAGAAAATTTCCCTTCCCCTGCTCACCACGCGCCTTATAATACCGACCTACACCCCTACCACGTACCGTACGCCTAGATTCGCAGGTCAGGTCTCCAGAACAATCGGAAACACAGTATCACATCAACCGTTAATAACAAGCTTTGCTTCGATGGCAGAATTGTTCTCCAATAACGATGAAACGTGCCTTTGGCGCGCAAGCCAGAATACCATTAAGGCCGCGGGCTACAACCCGTCATTCCCGAATGTGTATTGAAGGTAGATGAAACAACAAGCGTTGAGCGTCTTGCATGGCGGAACTTCGTGGATAAGGCGTTCCTTTGCTCGTAGGATCGAAAACATGACGAGTATAAACTATTCGCCGTAAAGTGAGCACTTTTTGAAGCCCTCTCATTTGGAATAATATTCAATAAATATATTTTATTGTAGCCTTAGACGTTAACTTTCGAGTCCGGTGAAATGTATACCCTGTGTTTATTACATACATGGCAGTTGATAATTAATGTATTTCCTGGCGGAACCGCTCGGGGGCACAGGTGCCAGGCGCCGGTCCTGCTCTGTAATTCCGGTCGACCGGCCGCCATCTTGGAAGCCAGAGACTGTTGACCTTTGACCCTAAAACTTTGACCATTGAACCATGACCTTTGACCCCAAAAATTAAAAAAGTAAAAAAATATCCCCAAAAATTCCAAAAAAAAGCCAAAAGATTCTAGAAAACTTATTATTAAAAAAGTATTTAAAAATTATAAAAAAAAAGAAATATCAAAATTAAAAAATTACAGTAAAAATTATTAACATTATTTAATAATTCCAGTCCCCGGCGAAGATTTTTCCTTAACAATTTCGCTATTCTCCCTAAAAATTTACCTTTTTCCTTAAAAATACCCCTTTTTAACTTAAAATTTCCCTTTTCCCCTTAAGATTGATCATTTTTCACTAAATAATTCCAAAGCTCGAGAAAGAATTCATAATGTCAGCAAGCATATTCCATTACTGACTACTACCATCATATTGGAAGTCAATGACCTTGACCCCGTGACTTTTACCTCTTGACCTTGACTGACCTCGTAAAGAAAAACTATTTAAAAAAATCAGAAATATATTATTAAAAAATTATTTAAACATTTATTTTAAAAACTTAAATTTCCGGAGTTCATTCAACCACCCCTGACATATACTCATTTCGCCATCTTGGTATTTCGTCTATTATTTGTTTATACATTGCTGGAGCCTGCCATCTTGTTTTATTTAGTCTGTCATTTGTATATACATTATTGGAGGCTGCCAGCTTGGATTTAATATGTTGATCACCTAGGTGACGCTAGTGTATTGATTTATCCACAAGTAAAAGTATAGGCTGCGTTGTCGGCGTCCTCCATATTGGATTATATATTTAACACATAGGTAGCGTTAACTTTAGGCCTGCTATCGGCCTGTACCGAATGGTGGCATTGACCATTCCTGCAAAGTACGTAAACTGTCATATTAGATTTCTATTTAATTCTTAAAAGCAAGTGTTTATATTAAAAATAATTTTTATATAAAGCAGAGAGTTTTTTATTAAATAAATAAAACTCAATTTTTTTTTACACTAAATATGTTCAGTAAAGTACGACATGAGAAAAAACATATACACATTGAAAATTCATCTTCTACTGTACACTTTGCTTTGTGTATTGCAAGGCACTGTTACCCAGTACCGGTTAGGCGTGGAACGTTTGGCGCCACTACTTGTAAGTCTTCAAGTATTTCATTTATTTTTCTCGTTTAAAATTCTTTAGTATACCACCATACAAACAAATTCATTATAAACTACAATTTTTCTTGTGACAGTGGTTATTTAGAATATATCCTCAAAACAAAACAAAATGCTTAATCCTGTTTTTTTCTCCATTCATGAGTTTTGGCTGGTGTAGCCCGATTATTAAAAAATTAATTAAATAAAGAGAATTGTAGAACATAACAGTTTTCGTCTTCCGATTGTGCTATTTTAACGAGTTCAAATTATAGTTCACAAACGTTTTACTACTTCGCCTACATCCGCAAAGGACCGCAATAGCTTCATGGAAAATGTTAACACCGCAACTTAATATTAAAGTGCTCTAATCCCTGAAAGCTAGCCTGGAACTTACAGATGTATTGTTGTAATAACTTCCCAACTACTGAGTGAATTCGGAGCGCAAACAAACTATAGTGAAACATAATTTAGGAATTAAGTAGGGAAGGTATATGTATCACAACCTTGGGCACTTCGTAATTGTTTACATACTACCTCCACTTGTAACGTATGACTGTTAATGAATCGGCATGGAATATTCACCGGCACTCACTCCGGTTGTTTATGAGGATATCCGAATTTACACGTACGTTATAAAATATTGATGCAAATACACATTACATTGAATGCCGATAGGATTATTTCGAAAATTATCACTGTCTCTTTGTGGTATTTTACAGCATTAAAATAAACGGTTGAATTAACTAGAAACCAGAACTATCTAAAACATTGATTTTCAAAGTGGTGATGTGTCCCCCCCCCCCCCCCCCGCCCCACCACAACGAGGGAGGCGTGACGACATACCAAGGAGGGCGCGGGTGCCAAGCTGTTCACTTGTACAGTTAGTAAATAGAATTCAAACTTTCTTTAATCCGACTGTAGTGATAATAACATTTATAGATTAGCGACGGATCCGTTCCATGTTGGCATAGACTCGCTGCCAGAAACCCTACAAGAACAGGCGTTGGAAATAAAAATTATTCTGCTGCGAAATGCGATTTCTAGCAGATTGACAAAACATTGTTTTAGGACACGTACTTCCAAGTTTATCCCGACATAGCAGAGCAAGCGCTGCTATTGTATTTGCCTTTTTCAAGCACCTAGTTGTGTGAAGTGTTGTTTTAGGACACGTACTTCCAAGTTTATCCCGACATAGCAGAGCAAGCGCTGCGATTGTATTTGCCTTTTTCAAGCACCTAGTTGTGTGAAGTGTTGTTTTCAGCAGCAGTAGCTATAAAAACTAATTATAGAAGCAAACTCGATATTGCCAGTGATTTACGTTGTGCAATTTATTCTATTCAACCAAGAATTGGGAATCTTGTTGAAAATATGCAAGCTCATCCATCTCATTGATTGATTTGTTCACCACCATTTGTGTTCAATAAGCATGAAAATTTAATGATTAAATGAAACCTATGAGACTTTTATCCTTGTTTGTTTTACCCTTATAATAATGAAGTTGCGACGCGGGGGGTGTAGTTACTTTTTTTTTTTTTGGCAGAAGGGAGGCATTATAAACTAAAGTTTGGGAACCCCTGATCTAAAATTATTTTTTGCAATAGAGCAACCGCTTCCAAAGTACGAGTTGCGTCTGGATATTGGATGGAAACTACGTAACGTGAGTGACATATGTTTTTTTAAATGTTAGGTAAGATATTTTCATGTTTTGTTGTCAACAGATTGACAATGTTTTTAACTGGGTTTAATATTGACCCTTAAACACTTCGGTTAATTCAAGAGGTTCTGTTGATAGTTTTACAATATATATGTCATGCAAAACGTATTTATTTTTCATGTAAATATCTGATAGTGTTGTTTATATTTATTTCTTGTCAGGGTTGTTTAATTTTGTTTTTCAAGGTGTTTTTATGTTTTAAAACAAGACTACAACACACGGTTCATTACAGTTGCTATCTACCTTAACAATATTTAGATTGTACCAACAACCAATCTGATTGTTATCTGTATATTAAGTTTAGATAGGTTGTGCGTACAGATATTTGGTTTCTAGATCCACATTTTTCCTCAGTGTACAAGAAATCGTTTGCTGGATTCACTGCTACCATTCCTGGGGCCCTATCATCTAAGTTTAGATTGCTTGAAGACATTGAACGTGTTTGTCCTGATGATAAAAATGGCCATAACGATGGTTACTCGCAGGCGTCTTTATGTGATATTCTGTAAGCAATATCTTTATTGATATCTTTGTGCAGAAATGTAGGTTTGGCTACGCAACATGCTGTGTTATGAAATCAACTACCTGCTTGTTGAATTATAATTTATCCGTTATTTCAGAGTGTCTTGTGTCACGCATTTTGTTGTTAAAATGAATTTTCAACTATAAATGAAATTTATTTCTTAAAACATTTTTGTATAATACTTCTACAATAAATTTACTTCTTACTTTGTATACAAGATTTCAGGTTGTACTAGTTCATTTCGAATATCACGAAACAGCGGCACTGGCCCGTCGCCAAATATGTTATTTCGTAGTTACGTTAAAGCGAGAGTAACACTGGCAAATCAAGAATTTAAATGTATCCCAGACACTGTTTATTTGTGCAGTAATGTAACAGAATAACATGTTTCTTATTTTTGGATAATTTCGAAACTCCCCCCCCCCCCCCCCCCCCGTAGAACGAATTTGTTAGAATTAACCTCAATGCCATTTTCCTTCTGTTTTTGCTCATGAAGACACCTTGTTGGCCTGTCTTTATATAAAGACAGTTACGAGACTTTGGAAAGACCATCATGGCGACATATCGAGTTACAATAGAATACCATTTCACCTCATAAAGATAGCTGAGCGGTAAATGTACATGTATAACGACAATAAAAAATGTTTTAGAAAGACTGTCAGTTGCAATTTGTGGTGTTATATCTCATGCGTGCGTCTCTGTTACTCTGCATTTGATTTTGGTAGATGTGGACGTTGATGAGCGCACGGAGCTGAAATATAGTAAGTTTAAAACTGCGATATTCGTGGGAATAATTATTATAGGTGGCACTTAAAACGGCAAATGAGTGGCACACAGAACTATGACACGCTCATTTCCCGATAAGACAGAACTGATCTGAAAATAATGCAGAATGCAATTTATCTTATAACTCTCCGACTTACCGCCCCCCCCCCCTTCTACATATTACAATGATATCTGCTAATTTCGCCATGCCGTTAACTGAATGAGTATATCACACACAAGCATGCAACGTAAGTGCGGCTTGGTTTTTTTATAGGAGGAACATGTGGAGTCAATTCTCGAAAAGACATCGCGCATTCTGAAGTCCTAACATTGAAGTGTTTTGTTCTTCGAGAATTCGCCTCCATCTCATCTCACTAGAAATACTCTTCGGTGCGTGAGCTTGCGGAGTTCTGGGAAGACCATCCTCCTTGTACAGTTCTTATTATTCTATGTCCAAGTTGGTTCGCCTCGTAAATAAAGGCGTCGGAGAAGAGCTGAAGAAATGGCCAGTTTACCGGAATAAAAAACTGCGGCGTTATTGAGAGCAGTGAAACGACCCTTAAAATAAATTCCTTCACTTGGTTAGTGATTTAGGATTACATTTTGCCCGGCCAACCCATGTTTTCCTGTCTTTTAGTGAAAAAAACGCAGGAGCTGAACATTAAAGAACGTGTGAATCGATTCTTATAAGGCTTTCGTCTATCTGGCGCTGTGAACTCTGTTGCGACGTGTATGACTGCATGGGTTTAAAACGGTACATGCGAATGTGCTTGCAAACGTTATTTGAAACCGTCAAACGTGACAGAGTAAAACACCGTAGTTTCAATCTGCCGTGACTGAAACCTGCCAGTTGGAAAAATGTAAAACTTATTAGCACCAATTAATTTAAATCTGGTGCTGATTGTAGTCCATAAGATTACATTAATTTCTTAAAACCCGACTGTTGCGTGCCACGCGACCAAACGAATAAGCGCTAGTCAATAATTTTGTGGATAGAAGAGACGAGGCATTTGATATGTAATCCAGTGTCATCCTCAAACATTCCTCTTACTATAGGACTTGAAATAATGAATACATGTAACTCTTTAATTATTATATAGTAAATATTTAGTAAAAAATACTCAAAATACTAATTAAAATATATATTCTACGTGTTATATTTCCCACAAATAAATAAAAAAATTAAAATTTTAATGTTCTTCAACACACGAATAAAATTCATACACAATCACACATTGTAAATATCTTATTTGTCCCCTAAAATGAAATATTTTTCAATTATCCGATTATATTCCCAGTAAATTTGCGTAGAAACTTAGGGAGACGAAGTAGCAATTTTTTTGGTGTAAATTATTTCATTTTTACAGGTGAGTTTGATTGCCATGAAGGTGAACGAAACGCAAACATTATTGCATTATAGTTAGAGACCTGAAAAATTCGCGAGTTTAATGACCTGAAGTGTTATATACAAATATACCTATACAAACTGCGCATTGGTTGTCTGTTGTCACAGTTGAAGGCGAAGATTGGGCCACCGCTCTCCAGGAGGTGTCAGAAACCGTGTGGACCAATAGCTAATGTTATGTAAACACACGTGTTTCGAATTCTAGCTTGTCCCAAAAGGAATCCGCGAATTATTCAGGCCTCTAATTATAGTTTATCACGTGACTGGCAGTATAATAAAGCGGTAGACCTGGATGTTGGTAATGAGGCGGGGAGGTGGATATATGGAGAAAGCATCTGTACTTGAGGAGAATGTTGGCTGGCCTGTAGTCGTTACAACCTCGGGAAAGATCCCACCGCACATCCCACCGACAGCAGCGCCGAGAGGACATATTTATAGCCGCTGGTCCGGAACGATCAATCAACGAGACGCACTTGTCACATTCATCTGCCGTGCGTTCCGCGGCATCTGTGCCTCGAGTGACATACTCCTGTGACATCGCATCCAGTCAGCATTGTCGTGCGGGGAGTTGGGGGTGTACCACAGTCGTTTTTCATTACCGCCTGACGTGATTACATTCGCCCGGGGGTGACTTTTTACCCTCCCGGGATGACGGGGATGTCTCGCTGCTCATTACTGCAATACGTCAGGCTGTTCCCAACAAAATACGCAGGAACAATCCGCGCGAAGAACTGCTGACTGCGCAGAGTTCAGTCCTCCTCCACTTCCGATGTGCCCCTTTGTGGCGACGTAGCGCTTCAGATCCCCATCTCAACCTCCACTACTCCTACCCTAAGAGCAACAAGATGAGGAATGGATGGCAAGTTAACATTCCGAACTCCCGCATTAAAAAAAAAAAACAACTAACAGGATAACTAAAATGTTCACTATAGTTGCTCCAGGGTAGATGATACGCTAGTGCACAAATAAGCAGTATCATTTATGTTTCGATACATAATTGTGGTATTTGAAAATACTCTTTTCATTAATCGACACCCAAAATGCTTAACAACATATAAAATGTATAACGAATTACAATAGAATTCCCATAAAAAGGCCCTACTCCTCATAAAATCGTTTCACAAACTTTGCTTTTGACCTAAAAGCACCACAAAAAAGTACCAATCTCACAATAAATGGCTTTATATGGCTTTAATTTCAGAGATGTATCATATAAGGATGTAAAACTCATCATATAGGGCCTGTTCGTGTTACAATAAAAACTTGAAACCAAAACGAGAGGCTCCCCAAGATATAACTGCCATAAAGGACACTTCTTTCCACCGTCCATGTCCTCCCCATGCCCACACAAACTCCACACAGCTTCCCTCGTCAATAACTAGGGATACCTTTTTTTCGCGAAAATATTTCAGGACTACTTTTACTCCAAATCACTAGAGCTCCGATCCACTTTCGTGATCGGGTGATTCTAGCTGCCACGCGTTGCAGTTGCCTGCCCGCGAACCACAGACACTCAGTGTTGGAGTTAACCATATTCTGATTGGCCCAATCAGGTAATAAACTGTCTCCAGACAAAGACACGTAAACAATAACCAAAGTAAAATTGCACTTAAGCCATAGGTAGGGACACCCGAATTTCGCGAAAATATTTCACGACCAGTTGTATTTCACAACACTTCTGCTCAGATCCACTTTCTTGATTGGACGATCTAGGTGTTAAGGCGTCTTAGGTGTGTGTGCGCGCGAATCACAGACGTGCAGTATTGGAGTAACCTAATCCCGATTGGACATTCAAGAAAGTCACAAAAACTGCTGGTATGCCCGTAGGTTGTTGAAATCTAGCATGTGCGGAGATCTTTTCGCAAAATTCGGGTGTCCCTAGCCATAGGACATTGGAGTCTAGCCGTCGCGTAAATCTTTCCGCAAAAACAGGTGGCCCTATCAATAACCAAAGAACGGAGGTTACTCCCCTCACCAAAACACGCGGAAGTGTTGGTATTGTTCCTTACATGTTCACTCCAATCAATCACTCCACAGTCAGAAGTCGAGGATATTATTCTTACCATACCCCCTGGGGACTAGGTATTGCTTCTCCTCAATACCACTCGTGACTAGACCAGAGCCGGCGATATTCTTCCCGCCAAACATCTTTCAATGCCAGCAGTGCTTTGTCTGATCTCATTCACACTCACAGTCCTCAACTCAATTCACACAGAGATGACACAGCGTACAGAATCTCCGTTTCTGTACTACTTCCCTGGACACTTATCTTCTCAACTCGTGACCCTGAGTTTCCCCCTCCTTTACATAAGCATGTGGACATTTCTTCATAAATATCACTTGGCCCTGTATTACCACGAACACAAACTCCCAAATAGCACGGCTGCCTCTAAGTCCGGGGAATCTCGCAGTGCGCAACCAACTTCTCGACGTGATATTTTGCCCCAAAATCGCCTCATTAAAAACAGTCCCGACGCATACTTTAACTTTAGTAGTCTCACGAAGGGTTTCACCAGTGATATGACGCATAGCCTCTTCCCGCTGGTCATCGAAGCATCTTTCCTCTCAGCGCAGTCTCCCATCGACGTCTCTATGGCGCTCTACCTCCGGCTCATGCCGGCGCCGTCTCCGGTGAAGAATCTCATCCCAGGGCTCTCGCGCAACCTCCTAAATACTCGTCGGCACTCCCTCCCCGCGACCCTGGCTCCTATCGATGCGCGGCCCTGTCGGGGAGACTCGAGAATACTCTACATACAATGACATTACATTACATCATACTGCGCGAATCACAATCAAGTACCGCAATGACATAAAAACGGCCAATCATAATAATGTTACAAGAAGCCTGAGGGGCGCATCTGAGTTTGTAAGTGACGTTGGTATTAATAAAAATAAAGTAAATTAATTTGATTTCTAATTTATTCACACAATTTTTATTTACAGCACTAACCGATTCAGACCCAGTGTACACAATTGTGTACATAGTCAATATTTGATCTGTACTGCACACTGCAAAGCTCAATGACCAATAATCTACCCGTGCATAAATTATTCGCAAACTGTCTTACTGGTCTAGGTCGTGATTGGTTCATAAAACTGTAGCCGAACATATAGCTCACAGCTCATTGACTGTGACAACGAAACAAGTGTTGTGTTAAATTAAGTACAGCGCGCATCATAAACATTCCAGTTTGCAACATCTGAAATCGTAAATTAAAGTGGGTCTGAAAGGGTTAAATTAGCCATCTCCGCTATTACTCTTTTGTATTTCTCAGTGAGCGCAATCTTTAATGTCTATTTCAACTCTAGTTAATGTCCTCAATTTCTCTGTTTCGTTATAGTCAACGTACTATTACTCATCATTAACACACTCTCAACCTGTTACCCTCATTTGTAATGTCTTTCACTCGCGCATCCAGTCGAATAGGCCAGCCTGCCGGTTGTACTCTTAGCTGCGCCGATGCTCGCAGTCGCAGATTTCCCTCCTGCTGGTCACTTCTCTCGCCGCTTGTTTCGCTCGTCCGTCGTCTCTCGCCAAAACTCCAGCCATTCAAACACTCAAAAATTGCGGGCTCGCAGGCCCATCGCGCTATTTATACTCTGCTGGCCTTTTCCTGGAAATGTTGACACACCCCGAGTCGTGCTTAGAGAAACTAGGGCAGCAAACCACTAGAAAATTCTTCAGATCAATACAGAGACTCAATATAAACAAGGTCAGTACCGCACGCTGCAAAAAAAAAAAGGATTATCTGTTACTAAAAAGCAGATCCCGGTTTACCACTCACTTGTCATTCAAAACATTCAATTGACTTACCGCCGTCGCTATCGTATAACTGCTCTGTCCTTTACTTCCATTCGCTCGAGCGGAAGAAAGCAGAGAGCGCGTAACAATAAAATAACCAAGATCGCCTCTTCTCCTTGGTTACACCTTCGTGGTTCTTAATTAGCTCCGAGATCGGATCTAAGATCGACGCAGAAAACTGTTCCACCACTCGAGTTCAGAGCTGGACTGGAGATAGAGATTCAGTTAATTTAGATCCGTCGAAACTGGCGGTTCAAAATCTCGATCCGAGATCAGCAGCCATCGTCGACAAATGCAGTTTGAAAATACGCCAACAGATAGAACTACGTTCGATTGTTTCTTGGGAAATTAAAACAACATTATACGCACTCGAATATTATTCAGTAAAATTTGTACAACAATACTTTAATTAAAACAGATAAAACATCGCAAATATAGTTCTATCTATAGTGAAAAATACGCCTACTTCCATGACGTCATATATTACGGACCAATGGAAAAATTTGTCTCATACATAATTTCGATCTCTCTCTCTTTGGAACCAAGATCGACGAACCGGAGA
The DNA here is from genome assembly GCA_029891345.1 of Dryococelus australis. NCBI lineage: Eukaryota > Metazoa > Arthropoda > Insecta > Phasmatodea > Phasmatidae > Dryococelus > Dryococelus australis. Next base: position 46,147,509 of record CM056998.1, read on the forward strand.
TCGAGAATCATGAAATTTCTTTGGTGCAACACTTTTACATTGGAACCAACATCAAACAGGATCTTGGTTCGGAACTAGGATCATTCGATCTCGGATCGGGGAAGATGTTGGTGCAACCGGGCATTAGTAAGCTAAGCGAAACGTCTTTCATCAGCAAGCAACCAGCAGGGCGGCTGTGTTTTGGCAAGTTGAAGCGACAGCAGGCGATACACCAGGTCGCCACGTATTTCCGTCCAGCACAGCAACAAGGCAATTAATCGATAATAAATACGTACATAACACTCGTACGTTACATAAATAATACCACACAAACACCTGGGATACTGAGTTATTGGAAACGGAAAGAAATGTAAACAAATGTGGCGAAGAACACTCCGTCACACCTTTCTATGTACACTTTCCACACAAACCTTTCAGATACAGTGCACTGAATCGTGTACAAGAAGCGGAGGAATTGTATAGTCTATTCACGGTTTCTTTGCACTTTTTGAATCAAATATTTGAAACATCACCTGATGCATTACGTGTTTGCTTGTTACTTAATTATGCCACGAATATTGACCTGCAAAATTTGCGTTATTATTTGAAGACATGTTAAACTTAAAAAACTTTTCCTTTGCAATATGTTTGTTGGACCATTCTTTATTTGACATGCCCCGAGTAACTCTGCGCCAATAAATTAACACTTTACAACCGCGTGGCCCAATCACATGAAGTTCACTCAGGAAGGGAGCCAATGGAGAAACGACGCTGGATCGCTGGAACGTTTATATATATATATATATATATGTATTATATATATATATATATATATATATATATATATATATATATATATATATATATATAATACATATATATAATATATATGTATATTATATTTTATATAAATATACATATATATAATATACATAGATATATATAATATATACATATAAATTTTAGCTAAATGCTAAAAATAATGCGCATTTTGCAGGTCATTAGCAATGAGTTACAAAAGTTTATACTAGTGTTTACATTACAGCACCTAGTTTTTGGTTAAATTGATATTTAATTTACTTTTTTTTATAAATTGTATTGTCTCATTTTTGTTTATATACATTAAAACAGAGAATATGAGTGTGTTGGTAATGCTTAGTAAGAAATAGATCTTATGCGAAATATTTTTACACTGAGTGCGCATGAATGCAGTGTGTTGTCCTTTTGCTGTAGTTTTGTAAACCTGGAAAAGCTTTGTGTGCATGGAGCGGAGGAATATCCTGAAAGTAGATCGTTAACAGGGCTTCAGGAAAGTTGGAAGTAACCGTGAATGGACTACATACAGGATGTTTCTTAAATGCATGGACAAACTCCGCATGCGTGTATTCCTCACGGAAAAATAATGCGACAACGTATAAAAAAATTACCTTCTAAAGTGCCAGCCAAGGACGGTACACCCCTTCGAAGTAGGAAAAATATGATCAGGTAATTGCACTTTCTACAAAATGTATGTACAATCTAACCACAAGACTCTGGAAAACGATTAAATGGATACAGCTCTACGATTCTCATCATATTTAACACCATAGCAAAATGTATTCGTGACAAAATAGGGGTTCAACCCCATGTTTTGCAATAAAAGTGTGTGTTGCCATTGATTCATTGCGTTTTATGCAGCATATTATGAAGAAACACGTAAGTTGAAAAAAAAAAAACCCTGATTCATCATTGCCTTAATCCCAACTGTTTCCGAGGAATAAATGCTTAAATTACACAACCACGAAATACCGTGGCCGGGTATTTAGGCAATACGCAGTTTACCGGAGATGATCGGAAGTAGTGTAGCACACCATGCTAACTTAAGATCACAAAAAAAAATATACAATGACAGTGCTTTAATAAATTAATTAATCGTGTGAGGTGAGCGTGAATAGTATCCAGGTTTCGTCAGTTAACCAGTTTCACCTGGATACCATCCACGCTCACATCGCAAGATTATTTTATACCTTGTCGGTTGGTTAATAAATTATGTGATCTTATGTTAGCATAGTATGCCACACGACTTCGATCGTCTCAGGTATATTTGCGTGTTGCCTACATACCCGGCCACAGTATTTCGTGGTTGTGTACTTTTTGAGTTTATTCCTCTGAAATGGTTGGGATTAGGGCAATAATGATTCATACCTTTTTGGCTTATTTTAACGTGTCACATCATAATATCCTACATAAAATGGAATGAACCACTGGTAACATACACTTTTATTGCAAAATAAGGGTTACGGCCCCTGTTTTGTCACGAATAAATATTGTTATGGTGTTCAACATCACGCAGATCGTAAATCTTTGCCAATTTAATCGTTTTCCAGAGTCTTATGGTTGCATTGTGAATACTTTTTGCATTTTGGGCAATTACCTGGTCTTATTGCTCCTACTTCAAAGGGGCGTACCGCCCGTGGAATACACTTTAGACGGTAAGTCGTATATATGATTCGCCTTATTTTTTCGTGAGTAATACACATGCGGAGTTTGTCCATGTATTTAAGAAACTTCCAGTATACATAATGAACTTACAAATACCATTCATATAAAAGGTCCTACTCCTCATACAATTGTTTCACAGTCGATAACTGCTTACCAGAAACAGCCTTGGAACCATGCATCAGGTGGAGACTTTCCAGATAGTATGTCATAATAGTGGCGTGTGGTAAATAATTGTAACAGGTTAAAGTAAATAAGAATAATGAAATTCCTTACAGGCTTCCTCGAGTAGTAACCAAGCAACATGTTATTGTAAGATCATCTTGTTGCTAAACCCGATCATTCACAGTTGTACTCAACTAAATCATCTCTCATTATTCAGCCACGCCCCCATTCCATTTCATGTATGAATATGAAGATAGGTCATAATACATAACATAGGTAAAGTTCACATCAGGTGAACTAGGAGGCCATGGAATGACAAACTACACCCCCCCCCCCCAACCAACATACCTCGAGCAGTACATCTGTTACAGCATTCATAATATAGCGGCTCTAGCCGCACTGAGAGATAAATGGTTCGTTAAGTCAACAGTTTCTTTGATTCACTCAAATTAATTGTTTGTAAAGGGGCAATAAAATACTTTGTTTTTTGTACGTAGAGCCAAACAAATCTTCCGGTGCGCCAATCAAATCTTTGTTTGGGATAATAAAAACTTTGTTTCAACAACAGTTTCGGTTAACATTAAATATTTTTTTGTGAAGGCAGACCAAGATTCTAACTTGGATCTGCTGCGCCTTAGCTACCTCAGCTAATGTGACTACTGGTGAAATCGGAATGTTTTTAAATGCACACCTTCAAATACTGGACAACGTGCGCAAATTAATATTCCAAAGTTTTACAGCCTCTTTTTTTTAGTTTCCTGTTGAACTTGTTTTATTAGGATTTTTTAATTCAATTATTAAGCACCCACTTAAGTACCAACAAAGATCGTTGCTATTCTGCTATTCTAATTGTCACAAACATACGAACAAACCCTCGAGCTGTATTTTCGTACGAAGGTAATCAAATGAGTTGACAAGCAACCATATACATTTGATTCAGTCAAATATTTTGTCGAGCGTCTAACTTATTTTGGCCCAACACAGGGGTTTCGTTAATTCAAGCGTGCATTTTATTAGATGAAAATAATTAATTTTGTTGTTTTTCAGGTTTTGTTTACTGAACAAAATATTTTGTTGTGGCAACTCAATATATTGATGGCCTTGTGCAAACAAATATTTCGTTGGTTGTTCTGATATGCTAGTTGGTGCATTGCCCCCCTGGAAGTGGCCAGACCCATCATAATATTATATATGAACATATTGGTCCCTCTCCACCTTCGCAAACAATTTAGATTTACGTAAAAATACGTGCAGATTTACACGTATATTTAACTTTCATCAGAAATTTAAGCCAGTTCCATATGTTCAGGTCGACTAACACGCTACAAAAAAGTATGAATATAAAAGTAGCGAAGCAAATATAAAAGTGAAGAAATCATGGGTTTAAAATAAAAGAAGGGTTAAAACTGTAAAATATGGTAAGGATTCCGGAATTTGTAGCCCGATGGCCGGGGGAAAAAACTAACCAAATAAATCCATTGCAAAAACTATTTAAAAATCATTTTAATCGTTGTCTACGTTGACCATTGAGAATTTTCATTTTTTCAAACATTTGTAAACCAAACACTATATTTTTTAATTTATATATATTTAAAAATCTTAAATGATTTATTATCCAATTTAAAAATAATTGTTTAGTATAGCTGTTTCCAGATTTTCCAGTTCAAAACGTATTACCAAATCTTGTTTTCATTTTTTTTTCCAGAATCAAATGTTTTAAAAGGTTTTTGAATTCTATATAGTTTACGTTTTAAAATTCTTTATATCCTAAATTCCCAATGCATCTGAATTGACTTAGTGAAGGGTCTATTTTAGTTTTTTGTATTTATATAAAACAATATTTATTTGTAAGTTTCCGTTTAGCTGAAGCAAAACTCCGTTAGCCCCTAGGATAAATCTCCATGCAATCTCAGTGTAGGAATCTTAGACGAAAGAAAGATGAGACATTACTACCTTTAGACCACATTAGTATTTTTTGGTTTCTTCCAGCGTTGATTAACTCATTCATACCGATTTAGGCCTACGGCGGATTCTCAATTGGCACGTCGCTCTCCATTTGAACTGCAAACCTACCCTGGAAGAATTGGGTCTCAAACCCCAGTTACACAGTTCATTATCGATTCAACCCGAATTATTGCCCATTCGCCACTGCATGGGGCTTTAACGAAGATACAATAAGTTGTAAACAAAATAATAAACTTGTAATAATTTCTTTCATAAATGGTTTACTTTTGTGCCGCGAAGCTTTTCACTGTGGATTTTGACCACGGGGAGGTTACAGAGATAGCAGGCGAAGGGCTTTGTTTCAGCAAACCAGTTTTCGGAGATATTTTTCCCCGCCCATGACTGTATTTTTCCCCGCCCATGACTGATACTTTTTCCTTCGCTATCAGATTCACGCGTGCAATTTGTTCTGGGCTTTCTTTTCTTTTGTTGGTCACGCTATCTCTGCGGAGTGTTATTTTCGTCTTCCGCCTCTGCCACTATACGTCATTCAACGTTTACTGATCTTATCGACATTTGAAACCCCCTCAAAATAATTGGGTTACCACTGAATTCCCTTATAGAAAAAAAAAATCCTTTATCATGTCTTCCGCTTCGTTGCGTCTGCAGACCGCATCCACCTTCGTTCTTTTTTCTCATCTACTTTTTTGTTCGTATTGACCTTAATTAAACCCTGCGGTCTCTTCCAGATTTAATGAACGTGTGAATACGTACCCCGCCTTACTACTGTACTCACAGCCTGGCTTCCATTACCAGTTGGAGCAAATTCTGCCGAAGTGCTGGAAGGGTAAAGAGCTGAGATTAACTGGGTTCGTTTGCTTTGCAGAGCGCTCTTATGCCAAATGTATATACATATAAAACACATATTTACTAGACATAGCTAAATTCAATCATCTACACAGCTCGTAAAATTAACTCAAATTACAGCATATCTATTACATTTTCAAAATAATTACGTCATCAGTTCTTATGTTATACTTAGGACTAAAAAATCGCACTCTTGAAATAAAATTTCATTTACAGTATTGAATACCTTTTTTGGTGTCTTTCACACGTATATTGCATAATTTTGCTCCATATGCTGTGTTTGTGTTAATTTAACATAAAATCGAGCATTTATAAAATGGAATTCCGATAACGTTTTTTTTACGGAAATGTGGATATATTCATGAAAATATATTTAGAGTTTACGGGTGTTATTCAAAATATTTCTGTGAATAAACCTACCAACATAGTAAATTTACACGGAGAATTACGTGTTATTACACTCGTGTTCGGTATTTGTAAGAGAACCAAGACTTAAATAAATTAAAAATGTACTCATTATGTTTTATAATTTCCTCAACCCTCGCTACGTATTTTATTAATATTTTAGATCTTAAACTATAATTCTCTATTTGGTAATCTAGCAACATTCGTGTAGATTTCATCATTCTTTGTTTATTCTGTATCGCACAACAAAAAAACTATGTATCCTTGACAAATACGCAAGTAGTGAGCTAAACAACGTACGTCTTAAAGTAATGCAACGTAAAAAATTATGTAAAATTAACCTATTGAATGTTTCGCCCTTCTATTTGTGCGTGAATGTAAAACAATGCCAAACTTTAATTTTTCACGTGAAGCATGAACTTTGTCACCCAAGCGTTTTGGAAGTCACTATATTCATAAGACTTTGTGTTTCATGCGCCTGGGCGTACAACAAGGAGGGATGGGGCATACATTAACGCTACAGAGGTTAACACTATTTTACAATATAATGGTAACCACTAGAGAAAAAAAGAAAAAAAAAAAAAAAAGAAAAAAAAAAAAAAAAGAAATTGCAATACCACAGAATTGTTTTGAATAATTATGCGAGCAAATATTTTACCAGAGCGATGCATTTTTGCAGAAATATTTCTGACGCCGTAAATTTACATGCATTATCGTGTTTGTATTATCGCTTATGTATTATCGCGTATGTATTATATTGTTACTCACTCACTCCCGCACTGGGCGCGGGCTCCGTGCAACCTGGTTGTGCGCGGTCCGGCGCTTTAGGGTGTGACCCACCTCGACCCGTCCCTAACCCAGGCAGACCCACTCGCTGCTCCGTCACCCGGCGCCTGGGGAAATGATTGACAGCCAACCTCGCTGGCGTCAAAGTTCCTTCTCCCTCCCCACCCCTGCCTCAGAAGGCGACAACTTGAGAGGACGAACAATAATTTCCTGGTATTATTGATCCTTGGCGCACCGTGGCATTTGGGGAACTTTTGGGCTATGGCCATAAACACCGCCTCTAACAGAGGATTGGGAGTCTCTGAGGCAGCCATCTGGCTACAAATAAAAAAAGGAACATCCCATACCCCGGCATTACCCAGAAAGGGCACAGGTACGGGGGTGATAAGTAAAATGCGTTACCGGACTTTGGCTGGCCACGAAAAAAGCCATCTGGCTGAAGTGCGGTAGTATGGTATTGTCTGGTGCAGCGTGGGACATCGGTGGAAATTATGGACGACGGAGGTTGTGAGACGACAGCTGACAAGTGTTTTTGTGAAGTGTGGGTAGACGAGAGGGCGTTGTACTCGACGACGTGCTACTGTGCATGAGGGCGCTCGGGACACGCTAGAACATTTCTCACCTGTGGAATTTGGACTGAACTAAGGTGGGGCTGTATGACCATCTGACATGGATTTTACGGTAACTATTAGACATATCTAATGTGGACAAATATTTATGATAATGTAATTCAATAGCTTTCGATATTGGTAATTGGGACTAATTTGAATTAGTCTAGACTTTTTTTTACTGGTGGACCACGACGTGTTTGAACTTTCCTGCTTCTACTACTCGTCGCTGCGACTCTCCACTGCCCGGTTACATCATCGTGGTTCGAAACTCGATCCGAGATCGGTTCTAAGGTCGACACAGAAAACTGTTGCATCATTCGACTTCAGAGCTGGACTGGAGATTGAGATGAAGTTAATTTCAAACCGCCGAAATTGGCTGTTCGAAATCTCGATCCGAGATTAGCAGCTATCATCGACAAATGTAGTTTGAAAATACGCCAGCAGATAGAACTACGTTCGATTGTTTTCTTGGGAAATTAAAACTCTATACGCACTTGAATACTATTCAGTAAAATTCGTACAACAATAATTTACTTAAAACAGATAAATCATCGCAAATCTAGTTCTGTCTATAGTGAAAAGTACGCCTATTTTCATGGCGTCATTACGAACCAATAGCAAAATTTGTCTCATACTTAATCTCGATCTCTCACTTTTGAGCCAAGATCGATGAATCTGAGATCCAGAATCATGAAATTTCGTTGGTGTAACACTTCTACATTGGAACCATGATCCAACTGGATCCTGGTTCGGAACTAGTATCATTCAATCTCGGATCGGGGAAGATGTTGGTACAACCGGGTACAAGACTTGTCTGCCTTCTTCTTATTTCCCCGCTCTTGGCGCATGCATCCTCCCCCCCCCGGCCTAGCCAGCTATCGTAGAGCTGTGCGTACCCGAGTCTCGTCATTCCTTCTGAACGTCTGCTAGAGGCATGTAGTCGTTTGATATTTAGTTGCTAGTGTGTTGTGTGTGCCTTTATCACCGGACAGGCTGAGATGGCTGGCGTTCCTCACTACTATGTAAGTATTTCCTTTTTCTTGCCCCATTTGAGTTGGACCTCGTGGGATGTAGAGTTCGACTTTTGGATTTGGATTTTTTGTTTTTTTTCGTAAACGTCGTAATTCTGGAAACCCGGCGTTTACAAGTTTAGTTGAGTTGGATGCCCGGGACATTGTTTTTAGAAGACAGTGCCAGTACATGAACGTGTTATCAATCATACTGCTGCCATTAGTATTTATTCATCACCTGTTTTGTTCGCTCGCAAGAAGATGAAGTTTGAGTTTGGCTTTGATTAATTCTAATGTTAATAAAATTTATGAATTGTAATATTGCTCGAATTGATTAATTGCCAAAAGCAAGTGATAGTCATTTATTGTATGGCATTCAGTCGAGAGGATTTGGTTTGTAGTGTTCGTAAATAAATTATGAAGTTATTATCAACTCCTTTATTTACTGCAGACCTGCTTTCCTTAAATAACCTGGTTAATACCACTGACCTTGAGAAAATTGTAACAATATTATGCGAAATAAATGCATCAGTATTGCAAAATATTTATTCATAAAGATAGTAGAAACCATTATAGGCCATTCACTGCTACTTCCAACTTATTGAAGTCCTGCTAAAGTTCTACTTTCAAGCTAATACTCCGCCTCTTGCAAACAATGTTTAGCTAATTATAGAAAATTACACCAAAAGGAAGCGGGGTGGTGGCTGAGCGGTTAGCTTGCACGCCTCCCACCTACGCGAACATGGCTCAATCCCCGGCTGGGCCACTCCCGGATCTTCGCATGTGGGAATGTGCCGGGCGATTCCCCTGGTTGGCATGTTTTCTCAGGGATCTCCCGTTTCTCCCGCCCTTTCATTTCGGCGCTGCTCCATACGTACCTCAATCACACTCATTGGCTCTCAAGCCCTCGCTGTTGAGAGCCGCCCTAATCTCTCCACTCACTCACTACACCAAAAAATGAACGCACCGTATTCTTGCACATTCATTTCATTTTTCATGAGAACTATTTCTTACTACACATTTCCAACACACGTATTTCTTCCCTTTTTTTTATTGATATTAGTTATAAGTAAAATACTTACATTTTTAGATAAAATACAGGTAAAGCTACAATTCAGTCAAAAATAAGAAACTTTTATTGTATTATTAAAAGCCTGAGATAAACGACATATTTAGGAATAAAATTAACGTGTCACACTTGGAGTGATTTTCAAAGGTTTAATTGAAAGAGGCGTGAAGAAACTGTGAATATACTTATAGGATCGCCTTTTTTAAAATTCGTTTAATGGTTTTTTCATAAACCTATCTTTAATTTGACGTATTCGGAGTTAACGCATGTCACACGACGCCCGTTAACCCGTCCAGTCACAATTTCCACGGTCTTAAACACTTGCATTTGAGCGGCACTTATGGCCGGTACTGTACTAAGAAAGGTATCAGTGTCCAATAGTTTGAGAGTCACCCTTGTGGTTTACACGATTTGTGGAATTTTTCCGCGCCTCTTTGGCACGGATGGTCAACGCCGATATCATCGAACGTGAAGCACGTTATTCACGGATTTTAAGAAAAACGCTGAACACAGGTACACCACGCGTCAAAAAAAAATTACGTCATCACAGAACTTTAATTCAGAAATTAATGTGTAACGAACGAGTTTAAGCTTTGTCTTTTGTTCGCCGTCAGACTGTACCTATTAAACTTTGATATATTTCCGAACGAATTTTAGCACTGCCATCCGCTGCACACATTTAAAGACATTCGGTTAATTGGAACCGTTGTCATATTTTAGTCTTTGCTCCGGCTTCTGTGTACGGTCAAATATTTAATCTAGCAGAATACCTACATAGTTCGCTTTTTTTTTTTTCCCCATTGGTTTGTGTCTTATAGTGTGATATATTAAGACATGGAACTACGTTCATCCCGTCGCTACCAAATTTACTGGGCGCTTGCCGATCTCTATTTCCATAAAAATATACGCAGGAATGGACTGTGACATCTTTCAAAGGTTGATTTCAAAAGTGTTCAATTGACGTTGAGCATCCTTTAGTCCAAACAACGTGGGTGACTTATTGAATGTTAAGTTAATATTTGACCATGAAATATGCTAGGTTATTTCCTGTAAATTAACCGTTTCAGGTATAGATAACTCGTTTAATTAACTCTCCTGAATCGTTCCTTTAACATCTACACAATTCACTGATCAAAAGTCGGGCAGAGATAAAAAATTACTCGTCAGAATTTCGGGAAAGTGCATGTAAAGTGTACACGATATTGGCCTAAAAGACATCTGTCGTAGAAACTATTCTAGGAAAAAGTGACTTTTCAAATAACTTTTAGGCCAAATGACTTTTAGGTTGTGATTTTAAACCAAGTCCTTGTTTTAGTTGAAGTGATGTTCTGCCAAGTAACTTTAACTCACTTGACTTTACGGTAGGTAAGCTTAGGGCAAGTGACTTTAGTATAGACTATTCACGGTAAAATAAGCACTTTAGAAAGCCCTCTCGTTCGGAATAGTAGTAAATAAATGTGTTTTATTTTAACCTTACACGTTAACTTCCGAGTGCGGTGGAATATACACACTGTGTTTATTACTTGCATAATAATATTTATTTTTAAAAATTGGTCAAAAAAAAAAAAAGTGTGAGAGGAAAAAGTTACTAGGGCCTCAGATGTGCTCAATTTAACGTGAATAGCATATATCAGTTGTTTACCCTCCGTTCAGGGGCTTGTGAACATTCGGACACAACCAAAATAATGAAGATTCAAATGAGTGATGTCTCCGGTTAGAATGTGAGGCAGCTGGTGTGTTTGCGGTTGTCGATTACCTGCCTGGGAAGCTAATATGAGACGAGCATTCCAATGTTCCGTCAAATGGGGCTCGCGATAGGACGCCCCGCGAGTTTGGGTGCACGTGCTTTCCGTGTAACGATCTCTACTCAATTAGAACTCGTGAGTATTCGTTACCTGCGCCGGAGATATTATGTCCCACATTCCGTGCGAGAACGGCCTACGAGCTTGTTTCATTGCCCTGTACGACACACGTATAGCAATACTATCTCCTTAAACATAAAACTCTCAGCTTCTTTACTGCATGGATGTCAAGTTAGGACGACGCAACTTATCACGTGGATAATTTTTGTTTAGCATTTAAACTTTATAAAACAAGTATCGTGTAGTTGTGGACAGTAATACGGAATTGTTACAGGCTGTTCACGGTAAACTGAGCTCTTTTGAAAGCCCTACTTAAGATCTACTTGTATGCACGTTGTGTATTCTTCCGCCTTATGTAAGATTAACATTGCCATGGACCTCGCCACTTTGTTCATGCGTTGGTCAAGTGAAACTGTGAAATTGTTAAGATAGTAAATATTTGACCAAATTTGTTAATTTTTGCATTTCGATGCAATAAAAAAATAGAAAACTAAAGAAACAATTTAAATGATCAGAAATGGTTACCTATCACTTTTTACTCTACATTGAGATACGGAACTACTTTGCCTTCATCGTTACCAACTTAACTAGGAGCATTTCACACAGTGCGCCCGTTAAAACACATGCCGGTAGGAGCAGTGTTTTTTTCCAATGTTGAGCTCAAAAGTGCTAACTTTATCGTGGACAGCCTTTAGTAAAACATATACATTAATTAAACTAAATAATGAATGAAACACGCATAATTCGCCCAGGTAAATGATATTCTCTCATTACAGTGGTCAAGTAACATTTATGTATAATGATAAAAATATTTCATAACCACAGGTATAACTCCTATATTTATTATGCAATGATGCTCATTGAATGTAATTGGTGAAAAATAAGAAATACGCGTATTAATTTCACCTGTATTTGTCAGAGGTGGACACAAAGAAATTGTTTAAAAACGAAATCACCCTTTGTGCAGTTGATTGAAATTGAAAGTTTGGTCTTTCAAGTTAGCAAATGTGGGCAAAAAAAAAAAACATTCGTATTTCTTTTCTAGAACAAGTTCTTCAGTTAAATAAATAAATGAATAAATATACTGATATGCATATACATACATAATATATAAAGCCGTTCGTACTTGCTACATTTTTATTTGCGGATAACATGAATAGCAAACTGTGCGTGCTATCAACTTTTGTCTAAATCAAAATAAAGGGAACTCGTACGCGCTAAAAACATACCGATTTTGTGTGTTGGGTAGGAGTGGTGATGATGTTTCAGGTCATTCATGCGCCCTTGTTGGCGTATATGATATTCCCGGATTTACAACCATGTCGTGGGGTTCACTCCGTGTGGTCCCGTTAGTTCCCCCCCCCCCCCTCCTCCTCGCGTAACCACCACTCTCTTTGTCCTCTGCTCTAGTCTTGTGTCAACTCTTCCTCAGACACTCTGGAAACGGACAGATACATGTCTCAATAGGTTTGTAGGTATAGTCGAATTCACGGTATCTTCCAACTTTTCTGAAGCCTTGCTAAAATTATAGTTCCGGGATATTCATCCGCCTCGTGCTGACGGAGCTTAACAGCGTCTAGAAAAATTACAATCTAAAGGACAACGCACCGCATGCGTACGCACTCAGTGTAATAATATTTTGCGTATAAACTATTTTTTTTTTTGGGACGCATTACCAACTCACCTACTTTCTATCTGTTTTAATTATATTACTTATAGATCAAATATTACAATTTATTGATCAAACATAAGTAAAATTCAACTAACCCAAATTTAAGGTCTAGACTGTTCACGGTATAATGAGCACTTATAAAAGCCCTGCTTAAGGTCTACTTGTATGCACGTTGTGTGTTCTTCCGCTTTATGTAAAATTAACATTGCCAAGCGCTTCATCACTCTATTCATGCGTCGGTCAAGCGAAACTGTGAAATTATTAGAAAACGAAATATTGTTTATCTTTCGTTTTTTTAATATTATTATGAACGTTTTGGGGTGTGAAAATGAGCGCGCGCGCGCACACACACACACACACACACACACACACACACACACACACACACACATATATATATATATATATATATATATATATATATATATATATATATATATATAAACAATATCTCAAGTCATACACTTATTTTACCGCTGGAGACGTTTGTAGTCGACGCGCAGAGCTTTGAAAATGTTAATGTTTTTTTTTTTCAGGAAATTACGTGGCTCTTTATTGCTCCTCGTTCAGTTTTTAATTTTCTGCGTTTCCTCCTTTTTCTGGGCGTAATTTGAAAAGAGCTATTCACGTGAGATATCTTCTTGCAGGACAGTCATCACGGAGACGAGTAATAACGAAGCCCTACAAAAATTATCCCTCTGGTCAAAAATTACTTGGTGAAGCTACGTGAAGACTGTTCACGATAAAGTGATCACTTTTGAAATCAACCTTGTAAAAAAGTCACTGCCCCTGCCTGCATATATTTTAACGGGTGCACTGAGTGTCACGCGTCCAGTAAAGTTGGTAACGATTGATGGGAAGCAGTTCCATATCTTAACGTCGAATAAAAAGTGTTTGGGAACCATTTCTGATAACTTAAATTATTTCTTTCCTTTTCTGCTGTTTTTATGTATCGAAGTGTAAAAATGAGCATATTTGTAAAATATTTACTTTTCTAATAATTTCAGAGTTTCGCTTCACCGACGCATAAATAAAGTGATGAGGCACACGACATTTTTAATCTTACAAAACGCGGAAGAAAACACAACGGGCATACAAGTAGGTTTTAAGCAGGGCTTTCAAACGTACCAATTTTACCGTGAACAGCCTATAAGTATTATGTTCGAATTGGTATTATGTGAAACGAAGTTTTGTTTACATTGGAGTATTACGGCAATATGATGTCACAAAACCAAATTTTACGAAATATTAATTATTTTTTAAGTCAAATCTTTTTGCGTTAACGGAGTAAAATAGCTATAGTTCACTTAGTGGACGCATCTTGGAAATGAAACAAAATTCACTAAGCCATCTACACGGAAACTTAGCCTTTCACGAATTTCGGGCTCCGATTTTATGTGATCTGCTGCCATGCACACAATAGTCTTCCAATTTTGTTTCGCGTGATTTTGTCGAATGAAAATTCCGCAAGTCATTGATAAAGTCTATTCGCAATTTCTTCACAATTTTTTTAATCATATTTTTAAAAAATCACCCCATGTATTTCGTGTTGGGTTATTTCCTGAGTATACCACGTATCACAAGCGTTTTATACCTGTGTTCATAAAAGGCACTTTTTGCTTAAATTTAAATATTATCTGTATTTTATCCTAAATCATAATTCTTCATTTATAAATTATATTAATGAAACAGTGAGAAAACATGTATGTTTTAACGCCTAGTAAGAAATAGTTCCCATGCAAAATATGTTTACGACTGAGAGCGCACGAATGCGGTGCGTTCTTCCTTTGGTGTAGTTTTCCAGACTTAGATAAGCCTAGTTTGTACGAGGCGGAGGAATATCCTGGAAGTAGAACTTCAACAGGGCTTCAGAAAAGTGTGAAGTAACCATGAATGGATTATAACTGCTGCGTACAATTTGTCACATCAGATATTTTTTTCATCCACAGTAAAATACCACATTATTTATTGAATAACATTTATTATATATTCCCTTGTGCAAAAATTGAGAATTTTAGCTTAAAATCATGGTTCGTGTGAATTTTTTTAACGTATTTGAACAATAAGCTTGGTTTAAACTCAAGTGTATTGAAATCGCAAGAGTAACAATTTGCAATTTATTAAAAATCAGACTTATGGTCCACCCACCGTACGGTTTAACTTCTGATTGACTTCTGGCTATTTTGAATTTAAATTTTACCTGAATAGTTAAACACTGAGATAAGGCTAAATGCACAAGTAATCTGTATTTAATAGTAATCGTCCATTGTCATTCATTCTTAGAATATTATTTCGTATCACAGCGAAAAAGGATGTAACATACCAAAATGTAGAAAAAATTATACTTTTGAACGTATTTAGATCATAGTATTACATTCCGATCTTTTAAATACAAAATATTGGTGCGCGACACGAATAATTTATTAAGTCACGCATTACATCTCGCATTAACCGATGTTTAAGAATTCATGATAATGGTTTCCAAGTGAAGTGTTTTGACAAGAACTGCATGACACTTGATTATCTTCAAAATCATTAAATCTTCCGCCACCGTATCATTTCCCTTACGATGAAAGATGCCGGGGAAGTGCTAACTAGCGCGTGCCGTAACTTACTCAATTACACTGTGCTAAATTCATTATTTTAGTACCTTCTTTTGGAAGTGCTCCAAGGCAAAGTTCGGATAAACTTGGAACTTGAGCTGCCACCAATATTCAAGTTCTTTGAAACACGTAGCAGAAAATCAAGATTTATACCACGAATTCCTATTACACTACCGTAATGGAAACGAGTTTCAAATTAATTGATTGTGGTAGATGGTTAACTTTATTTCCTTCTCTGAAAAGAGCATAGTTTAATATATAACTCTAGTATCTGTGTCGTAATAACTTATTTATTGCCACCTGTGGATTAATTTTTTCTTTGCAGGAAAAAATTTACCAACATCGCTCTTAACTATTGGTAGATTTTTTTTTTGTTTTTAACTGTACATTTTATTTACTATAAAGTTGAGAATTTTGAGATTATTAATTATACATATTTAAAAAAATTATTATGTTTTTTTTTTTGTCATGCAGAGAAAAATTAATTTTCTCAAAGAATTATTTTCATGTAATGTAACACTCAGCTACGGGTGTGTGGAAGAGGTTAGACAGTTTGCATACAGTTAAAAATTGTCCCTCTTTAGGATGCCCGCCATCCTGCAATTCACACGCTAGGTTACTTTGCTGCAATGCAGTATTAGCATACACAAATAATGAGTTACCAGGTGTATGAATAAAGGTGATGATCTGTAGGGACGTATGTTGTAGTGTGATTACGTACTGTGTTCCCCCTTAGTGTGTACCGACATGCACGTGCACAATTAAGACAGAACCTGCAGAACAGTGCGATTTCAACTCTCAACACCAGACATAAACACAACTTATTTTACGTGCGTCCTCCTACAGGATGTAGTGGTGCTAAATACTATCACTTTCTCGTACACTGTACTCGTGTTAAGAATTTAGGTGTTGGCAATTAAAAACCACGTGATTAGCATAACCAAGCAGTCGTTTGTTCCAACCGCGGAACAGAAATGCCTGATTACACTCAGGCTCAGGAACAGCTGCTGATGACGTAGAGCACTCACGTTGCCGATATCTCTCGGCCAAGACAAAAACCTTATTTGTCTGAGAGCTGAAATTCTTACTCAACATACACACTTGTGGAAAAACAAATATATTTTCCCATTTAGCAAAGAAGGGAAAGGTTACATGTCTACCCTTACACGGACGTAATGCAAGACTTTAAGTTTCAGCTTTCGCCCTTATTATTTCACTTTCAATTTTGATAATATATCAACCTAATATGTGCTGATATACAGCTAGAGTAGATGGCCCCAGATGGCAGTAAGTAATAAATCATTTATTGATAAACTAGCTGCCGTTAGGTATTGGTCGCTTCTACCGTACTCCATACCCTTATGCGTTACGTGAAAAATTACTGAAAATGTTTCTAGCTTGTAATTCAAGTTAGACAGTTCCCAAATTACATAGTTTTAGTTCAAAAGTTTAATAAAACTTACGTCCCTGACTTGCTGTGCTCGGTGGGGCACTTGACTTCTTAACGGGTCATTTGCGGTTAAAAAGGGCTGAAGCCATTGCCAACATGGCGTCGGGGTTAATGTTCTAGAAGTTTCTCCATAGCGGACCAATATTGCAAGATGTGCTGTGACGTTGCTCTCGTGGGTAGCACCATTTATTGTGTAGAAAGCAGGAAAAGAGCTATCTTTTGGCGGCTGCAGATTCCAATATAGTGTACACTCTAAATCTGAATCAGTGAGAATTTCACTGCTTCAACCTGTCAAAGTAGGCCTATCTGACTGATACAACAGTCACTTCAGTGAATTTAACTGATGAACCAGTGAAAAAATGCCATATTCCCTTCACTGATAGGTTCAGTGCAATCTCCCACTGATTCGTCAGTCATTTTTTCCACTGTTTTCTCAGTGGTTTATTTTTTTGACTGACGGACCAGTGAAACATCTGAGCAACTTGCTTCGTCTCTAATTATTTTTTACTGATGTATCGGTGAAACTGCGTGTAAATATGGCCGTCGAACATCGTTTACAAATGGCCGTCAAACAACGTGTATCAAGTAATGTAACAACGAATAAACGAATGAAACTAATACAAAACACTTTCTAAAATATGTTTAGTCTTTCAAAGTGCCATTTTACGAGGTAATATGAACACACATACCTTCATTCCGTTTTTTCGTCTTTCATTTCGATTCCGTGTAATCGCCACAGCGCAGCGCTCTGTTTGAAAGTTTAAACTGCATTTAATGTGGTGAAGAGGTGCACTCGTATTCGTTTTAACAATCTTAAAGGTACCAATCAAACCAAACATGGAAAGTATGAGCATACAATTTCAACTACACGATTTCACTGCTACACTCTAAGACATATATTTTCCTCCCGTAATTTCATCTTGGCGTGGTAGCTGAAATGCGAGAGTTCGATCCCGACTACCTGCGGAAAGTTTTTACTTTTTCTAATTACGTGAATTTACACAATGTAAATAATAAACTATCGTAAATATGCTTATTTCGCGTAATTATTTGCCTACATTCAATAAAGGCAATACTTAATTCGCCACTGCAGACGGCCGTCACTTATTCAGTCATTGAAATTGTTTCACATCACTAACAGAATCGGTGAAAAAATTTCACTGAAACAATCAGTGGCTTCCCACTGATTCTAAGTGGAGCCATTTTCACTGATTAGAGCAGTCGAATTTTACTGCGAATCAGCGGTTTCCCACTGATTCGAATTTAGAATGTAGGTGTTCTTATACGTGGCTAACAGCTCACGGACGTAACGTCGTCTAACAACTATCTAGCTCCTAAACAGCTGAGCTTTCCAACGCACACATCTACGCGATTATCGTCTAACAACTATCTAGCTCCTAAACAGCTGAGCTTTCCAACGCACACATCTACGCGACTATCGTCTAACAACTATCTAGCTCCTAAACAGCTGAACTTTCCAACGCACACGTCTGCGCGACTATCGTCTAACAACTATCTAGCTACTAAACAGCTGAACTTTCCAACGCACACATCTACGCGACTATCGTCTAACAACTATCTAGCTCCTAAACAGCTGAACTTTCCAACGCACACATCTACGCGACTATCGTCTAACAACTATCTAGCTCCTAAACAGCTGAGCTTTCCAACGCACACATCTACGCGACTATCGTCTAACAACTATCTAGCTCCTAAACAGCTGAGCTTTCCAACGCACACATCTACGCGACTATCGTCTAACAACTATCTAGCTCCTAAACAGCTGAACTTTCCAACGCACACATCTACGCGACTATCGTCTAACAACTATCTAGCTCCTAAACAGCTGAACTTTCCAACGCACACATCTACGCGACTATCGTCTAACAACTATCTAGCTCCTAAACAGCTGAACTTTCCAACCCACACATCTACGCGACTATCGTCTAACAACTATCTAGCTCCTAAACAGCTGAGCTTTCCAACGCACACGTCTGCGCGACTATCATTAATACTCATAGTGCTCGCTGTAGGAAACGAAACATCCTAACAAAACTATATTAAAATGCCTAAGCTCCGGACGAGCGTCCTGACCTACGTCTATACTGGAGGGAAGATGGTGGCAGAGAGAGCGTTCTTCCTAACTGTCTGGACCAGGTTACCCTATGCTAATCTCTCCAACCAATGGGAGTGCAGGGTTCGAACCTGCCAGCCAACCGGAATGCCTACTATTTAAAACCCTTTAAAACGACTCATTCCAATGGCCTAACTTAAAACCTACCATAGAGTTTCCTGAATCAGTAACAAAATGTGAGACCAAAATAAAAATAAATAAATATTAATACTTATGCACACAAAAATAGTCTAACTAACTAACGCATTTAAACACTAAGTATTGCCACCCGCACAACGTAGGTTAAATATCCTATAACCATTAAATTAGAAAATTATATTAAAGAACAAAAATATATGCAAAGTAGCAAAAATTATATTTGTTAATACATTACGTGACAAAATGTGAAAATATTTAATAAATTAAGCATACATTTAAAGAGACGTGAAAAACGATGATGTTACATTCATTTCGAATGTTTCCATTACTTAAAAGTCAGAAGACCGGCCTGCAGTAGAATAATTAAACATTTCCTACATTAATTTAAAATGTTCTTAAATAGTCTGAATATTCAAACAAAAAATATGTATAAAATATAATTTCTTTTCATCACGAATGTCTCGGCTCACTTCTCTGCATAGTATCCATTGCAAGAGAAAATGCATTAAAAAGTATACGTAGTTCTAGGAGGAAAGCAAGTAGTATAAAGTTAAAGGGGACGAAAGGAAAACAAGTACACTTTATTTGAACTAAAGGCTGTTCACGATAAAGTGAGCATTTTTGAAAGCAACCTTGGAAAAATATCACTACCCCTGCCTGCATATATTTTAACGGGCGCCCTGAGTGACATGCGCCTAGTAAACTTGGTAATGATGGATGGGAAGTAGTTCCGTATCTTCAACGTCGAATAAAAAGTGTTTGGTACAAATTTCTGATCATTTAAATCATTTCTTTCACTTTCTGTTTTATAATGCATCGAAGTGTAAAGATGAGCAAAATTGTAAAATATTTACTTTTCTAATAATTTCACAGTTTCACTTATCCGAGGTATGAATAAAGTGATGAGACCCATGACAATGTTCATCTTACATAATGTGGAAGAATACACAACGTGCAGACAAATAGATCTTAAGGAGGGCTTTCAAAAGTGCTCATTTTACCGTGAATAGCCCAGAACCGGGAGTCCATTATACATAGAAATCGACTTCTAAAGGTACATTACAGACCTTAAGACGGCTAAATTAAATATATTTTATGTGTAACTGCGTGGCGTACTCACAAATGTTTGAGAAGGGGAGACGTAGGAATTAGGTCGCTACTGAACTACTGGACTCTCGCATGAGAGATGAGCATAGTAGTGGGGACGATGCATATCAGACAAAGGCTGGTAACGAACTCTCCCAACAGCACATTCGAACTCCGAGGAAGTAACGAAGTAGAAAGCTATTTGGGGATGGGAGGGAGGGAGGGTGGGACCAGTAAGGTAGATTACGCGGGCCAATTTGGACACGTTAACGACGAAAGGATAGGCATGAACGTTGTCGAAAATGACCCGGAAGTTCGCTAACGAGCACAGAAAATAGCGGGCGCTTTGGCCGTGAAAATGCCCGCAAGATAACCGAACTACAACGCAACTCAAGCTGGTTGTGTCCTGGGAATTTCTGTGGCGAACGTCGATAAAATGAAGTAGGCACTAAGTAGGAAAAGAGCATGAATTCAACCTCTTTTAAAAGGAAGCTACTTCTTTCGACAGGCAATAAAGCAGACGACTGGTAGTACAATCGGAAGTAATAAAATGATAAGTGTTTGTAAAGAAAAATATGCAAGAGTGGGTCAGACCGATAATCATTTTTAGACCACCAATTTTAATGCTGAGTATGATTAAATCGCGAAACGATACGCACTTAAACGTAAGTCGCTTCACGGCTGTTTGTATTTGCTTGCACAATGCAAAAGTATTCTAATACAGTAACTAAAGAAATTGTAATTTCATTTGAAAAGGATGTATGGTGGTTATTTGTATTCAATTTATGAATATCGTAATAATGGTAGAGTATAATTTTATATCGTCTTATTTATGCTAATTAATAAAATTAGTTTTTTTTCTCGTATGTTTAGCTATTTTTCTTCAATTGAAAAACGAATCTGTTGAGTGATGACTTGTGGCATTGCCATAGGAGACTTTTGCATTATTTTGAGTTTATTTGAAGGTATCTAGGGTACCATTTGTACATGGTAGGATCTGGCTGTATCTTCTCCGTCTTGTCTTTCTGTTCGTCACTATCCTTGTGCAGAATACTGACGCACCGAGGCAAGCAGAAAGCTGATTCCATCTTGTAAGGACGGATCATTCGTACTGCGAATGACCGAGCATTGTAGTGCGAGGCAACGTCACAACGATTAAAATTGTGGTGCGTCCAGGGGCTCTTGACGCAGAATTGCTTCTTGTAAGACTTGGAATATCCAATGGTCATCCCCGGGAATTGAACCTGAGGCGATGAATACAGCTACCCTTCACGCCACTGAGGCGTTCACGAATTTGTAAACTTTCAAGGAATAATACCCATGGTATTTTGTCATGTGTGCTGATCCCTATTCGGGTGATCGTGGTCTCAGTCCTGGCCGGCTGCACTGCATTTGACTTCTCCAATGTTTTCCCTCCCCATTGTTGGTAAGTGCCAGCAAAATGCCTCAAAATGAACAATTTCAACTCCTTGCTCGTTAACCCTTAGAGGAGTATGCACTTATATATTCGGGGCTGCGTTCATATAGAAATTTCGTTACTGTTGAAGACCAGGCCCACAATTTTATACCTTTTATGTTTCGCAGGACTTTGTCGGAAATAGGTAAAAAATACAATTTATCAACAACTTATGTCTTAAAAATAAAACGGTAATTTTTAATTTCTCAAATGAACACGAATTGTTACATCTGTCGCGATACTTAAACTGGTGCAGAGCCGAGACGCGACTTCATTGGCAGACGGCCAGCTAATAAAAAACGTTGCAGAGTACAGTAGGCGTGTCAGGTGTATCCAGGACCAATATGACAATGTTAAGTGGAAATATAGATACCAACGAAACTGTTATTGCTGTGGTGGAGAATATAGGCAATTCACTTCCACCGTGTCCGCAATGGCAAGAAATTTGTATCATCCCCAAATGGTTAAATGATAGAATTGTTCATTAAAAGTAACAAGTGTCATCATTATATGACATGAAGTTCAGTCATACAGTTGAGTGATGACTCTTCCACTCTCACAGAACTATGACCACCCTCCCGTCGCTGTGATCCTGACTCAGTCCCGGATGTAGACCGAGCTTCTACACTTTCCGCATAAGAAAAACGTCGCTGCGAATTACATTCCGATACGTAGGTTTCCCACGTTGTTGTATTACGTCGCTTCTTCCTTGCGGGCATCGCCTCGTCTCGTGGGTCCGTTTTCGACCCTGAACGCAAATGTGGTCGCACACACGCAATTCTGTGTTTAATGAACACACAAACACACACGGTGATGCACTACCTCGAGGTCTGTTTCACTTCGCAAATCCGATTTACAATGCTCATGTGGTGAGGAGTCCAAGCGGGTGATGGCTGTCACCCATCCTCCCGCTGAGACGCAGTATGTGGCTCGGAGTCTTCTATAGTCTAAAGGTCAAGTTATTTATAGTATTTTGTGCACCGCTCGAAGTTAAACCCACAACTAGAGATCCGCAAATTTCACGGTTTTATTTGGCAACAAGCTAGACTCCAAAGTCGTTTGTGTACTTCAGCCTCAGTAAGTTGTACATTTGCTGATGCTCTAGTTGTACCTCATACCAGATAGCACGGGATTCGGTAGTGTTTTAATTGCTGATTAGTTATTGGCTTAAATTTCTCTAAGGCGTGGATAACAAACTTCGATCCCATTGAAAAGCAAGTAAAATGTATGTGTTCTAAGTCTAGCTTATCTCAAAAGAAGTCGCGAAATGTCCGGGTATCTACATATAGAGACCCGCAAAATTCGCGTTATTATTTGCCATCATGATAAACTTCAGTGCTGTATATACTCGAGCGGCCGTTGTTTCACCACTGGCTGCTGCATAAATGGGAAGTCACACCCTTTCTGACTGGACTGCACATGATTGGTTTACACAATTGTGAAGTGTTCGTTTATTGGCGCAGAGTTACTCAGGGCGTGTCAAATAAAGTATGGTCCAATTACAAACTTATTGCAAAGGTACATGTGTTTGAAGTTTCACGTGTCCCCAGGTAATAACGCGAATTTTGCAGGTCTCTACCCATAACCAACCCTCGAGATTGTCTTCCATGACGCTTCGCCCAGTGGCAGTTTACTATTCTTGTGTATCGTTGTGACATTTATAACTCGACTCCTAAAAGTACACCTCTCAAAAAAAAGTATCTCCCTTCATGGTGGGAGTGATGTATATTCCCCGTATGGTCGGGTTGTTTATCGCGGCAACAAATGCATGACGCCAGGAGGAAGGAGTTATTGATTTCCCTCGTGCATCAGTTGACTGCGTTCTGTGATGATTCCATATCCTCTCACGGCAAGGCCAGGATTTTCAATATCGAGTCTGCAGTGAAATGTTTTGGAGGAAGCCTCTGCACTCACGATATGTCATTTGATTCGTCACGAGTTTTGTGCTGCTGGAATAGTGCCTGGAATTGGCGCGACTAGTCAGCAAATCTTATTGCCGCGGGAAGTTGGGAGTACTGCAGGCTCATCAGAGCGATACCCTTTGAGATTCCTTTTGCATCCGATCATATGCGTTGGATTCGCAGTGGCAATGGTGGATTTCACACGCCGTAGGATATTAAGGGCGCTTGAATTGAGTTGTAGAGTTTTTCAAACTACTTTTCTTTTAACCAAATAATTAAAATTGTTGCTATTGTACCGACAAACTTCATACGAGGTTCGAATCAATCTCTCATGCACATTTGGAATGCTATTACCAAGCCATCAATATCGCTATTAAAAAAAATAAGTCTCTCTTGGACTGCCGTATTTCATAATACAGTATGTTGCAATACTGCATGTCAATACTTCGGGGGAAAATTCCTCACATCTGGAGGATGAAAAAGTGTTATATGATCATAGGTTCGCAAACGCTTCGTTTCTTCGCTACAGCCCGTAATACATAACGTACCGTGTATGGCTTCGGGCTGGATCATGAAGCTGTGGAATGCCATCGCAGCTGTAATTGGCAGGCCTATACCAGCCCCCGAGGAGCCCTGCTTTGAATCCACTAGACTTTTATTTGTAGGGACATTTAAAGGCGCTTGTGCATGCAACCCCAGTGGACGATGTGTGCACCCTCCGTAACAGTATTGTGGCGGGTTGCGAAACAATCAGGAATTTCTCAGGGATTCATCAGCACATCCGGGTGTCCATACAACGGCGGGTTGGTGCATGTGTTCGTGCTGATGGAGGGCATTATGAACATTTCCTTTAGTGCCGACAATAAGCCCATACACTGTTCGTTATGTATTATGGGCTGTAGCAAAGAAACTAAGCGTTATGTTCATATAACATTTTTTCATCCTCCAGATGTGAGGAATGTTCTCCCAAAGTATTGACATGCAATATTGCAACATTCTGTATATGCCTACTGGTCGGAGTGAGTGAGTGAGTGAAGATATCTCGGTGGCTCTTAACAGAGAGGTCTTGAGAACCAATGAGGGTGGAGTGAAGTGAGTATGGAGTAGTGCCGGAACGGGATATCCCCGAGAAAACACCACCGACCAACGCCATCGTCTGACACGATTCCCACATACGGAAATCCGGGAGCGACCCCGCCGAGAATCGAACCTGGTTCGTCTGGGTATAGTTTTTTCATAATTTCCCATTGAAAGTAAATTGCTACTGAATAAATATAAAATTTCTGTTCTTGCCAAAACAGCAACGTCAGTGTTTACGTAATCAATATATTACAATAATCAGGACGGAATTTCATCCTAGAGAAAAAAAAAAGTTTTTCCATACAGAATGTTACTTGCCATAAGAAAATGTCTCCATATATATTACAAGAGATGAGTTTTACGTATTATAAATGCTATTTTCATAACATAACAAAATAAAATATACGCATATCGTCTTTTTATTTTAAAAGGCTAATTATTTTCAAGCGTGTCTTATACATAATTACTTAAATAAAGAAAGATACTCTGTGTAAGTTTGCCTACATTAGTTTACTAATATAATTCTTAAACTCCAGCAGCACATAGTGAACTCCCTAACTTTTCGTAAATGGTCTGACGGGCATTTTAAATCGGTTGTAAATATGTCATAAATATCCTGTTGACAGGCAAGTTAAATACAATGCCTTTTAGTAATGGATACCCCTTAATAATTATGCATCAAAATCGTCGTTGTTCAGCGTTTTTGCAAAGTGTGGCTGCAGAATTATTTATGACTGTTTATTTTCCTCACATATTCTTCGCAGCAATGAAAGCAATATTCGAGACCAGTGGGAACGACGTCTCAAGGCGCCGTTGAGCGGTATTCCTTGTTTTCGCAAGAATTCCGCGCTCCACTGCGCCGCTGAATAATCTCCACGGAATTATTCCCTAACGTGCATGTGAAGCGACTATCCTTCTTGGAGCTTGGCAGATCTTATTTGTTCCACTCCATCGGGTAACCGCACTTGCCGCCTTCTCATTTGTTTTCATTAAACAGCACTTAGCCAAGTCCTAAACCAGAACAACGGCTAACCCGTCGCCTTGTGAACGCGAACCTATTATTTTCCTTTTTTTTTTTACTGGTGCGTTGAATATGTTTTGCGACCTATTTCTGAAAACCAAATAAATATTTTACGGAAACTGGCTGTATAGGTTTCGTGGTTAATATCAGTTAAATTGGCAAGCATAATATCATAACACAAATTTTGAACTGTCCTATTAGTTCAATTTTAGCTTATGGTTTACACGATTTTTTTCGAATATACTTGAGCTAATTAACTTGATGTTTATATTTAGAGGGTTTAATTGAATTATTTTTACATGAAACTTTAGCAAATATCCCCTCATAAATGTTAACGTAGGCACTAACTGCCATATCTTCAATAATGGTGGCAGCAAATCGCGTTTTATTACAAGTGTAGTTTTATCATAGGAACTGTTGGCATTTTTTATTTGTTCCACGAATTTTAGAGCAACTTATATCGAAACAATAATATATTTATTAAAAATATGTATATAATATTTTTTTATCTATACGTTATATCCACATGGTTTATAGTCCTCAGTTCCTGGCAGTGTTAATTGACGATAGGACGAAGGACGTACTGTGAATGGCCTGGTAAAAGAAACTAGCCTTGCCTTCGAAAAAGTTTAACAGGGAACAACTATTGTAATACCATCGAAAAATTCCCGTGCTAATTTTTCATTACTGCACGATTTTTTTTTTTAAATTCGAATTTGTTATAGTAGCCAGGACTTATTACAGTTAGGTCAGAAGTCCCGGTTCCAATTCCCGGTCAGTACGAAATGTTTTCATGTGTGAAAAATTTCAAGACAGTGTGGCGTTCCGTCTATTTTCCGGAAGGTAATGGCAGACCAATTCGGAAGAAAGAAGGGAGCGCTGGGCGTCCCGCATATTCCACAACCACCACAAGGCCGTCTTTCTTGGCTCTAGAATGACTGCCGCAACATTGCCACAGTTGTGCGAATTAAAGGCTGTTCGCGATCAAGTGAGCACTTTAGAAATGAACCGCAGAAAAAAATTCACTGCCCCTGCATTCTTATAATTTAATGGGCGCACTGAGTGACATTCGCCCAGTAAAGTTGGTGACGATGGATGGAAAGTAGTTCCATATCTTAACGTTGAATAAAAAGTGTTAGGTTACCATTCGTGATAACTTAAAATTATTTATTTCGCTTTCTAGTGTTTTTAATGCATTGAAGTGTAAAAATGAGCAGATTTGTAACGTGTTTACTTTCTTAATAATTTCATAGTTTCATTTGACCGACGGATGAATAAAGTGACCAGGCCCATAGCAATGTTAATTCCACATAAGGCGAGAAGTAAACAACATGTATACAAGTAGATCTTAAGCAGGGCTTTCAATAGTGCTCATTTTACCGTGAACAGCCTATAATAGTCTGTTAGTCGTGCTAAATAAACCCACATCGTAAACGAACGGGAATACGAAAATATAACATGTAAAATATAAAGCCAATTAAACAGATTAAATGTTATGAACCGAAGATAATCAGATATCAAACTGATTGGCAAGGGATTGGAAATGCTCGTATAAGAAAATTCAACCAGTTTTCAGCTGTAATGAACACTCCGGAAGCGAACCCACAACCTCCCGATTGCGAGATAGACACGTAACTACACGACCAAACATGCTCGGTGTTCGCAAAATACAATTACTATAATTGAGTGGCTTCATTATGGTAACAAATTATATTCCTATTTTACCTCACACACCCTAGGCGAGATACGCACAGACCTCATCTCACTTAAATCCGTTACAAGTCTCCACACGTTTGTGAAAATTCCACGCTCTATTTCACGTACGAATAGATAACGATGACCACACTACATGTGACGTTTTAAACGTTTAATTGCAGTGATATACGCACTAATATGAAGAAATATTTTGGAAAAATTTCGATTACCATAAAAATTACCACACCAAAGAAAACATTAATTTAAATAAAGTTATTTTTTGAAGATCTGGTTCAGGCGCAAAGAAAACGTGTCAGTGTAAACATAGCTATTTTATACGTTTGTTGTGTAAAATTGATGGCTCATGAAATCGGGTACTTCTTAGTTTGATCTTGAGTGGAGCAACAGTTGCGCTGCATAACTGTAAATTGTTGAGGCTACTAACGTTTCGTGGTTTAAGTTGACCCACAGTCTGTAAAAATTAACATTTATTGTGCGTCGAAGTATACACAGTCGGTGGGATGGAGAAACGAAGCATTTATCTCCAAGGTGTGCACAAATCCGTAGACCAATCAAACACATGCTCTAGCATGTTATCTTAAGAGACGCAATAAAAGTTTCAGTAAAGGAACAATGGAACTGAATCAAAAAATTATTGAAATATTTCAAACCCGTTTGCAAATTACATATGTGCATGCGTGAACAAAAATTAACCAAACGCAAACAAGAGCAGATGCTCTTATAGAATGCATCAATCTCCAGTGATCGTTAAAACAAAAGGCAGGACACGAGAAACTTTGCCCATAAATCAGCAAGTAATCTTACGAACGATTATAACTGGCATAAGAGCGAAGTGATTTGGACGGCTCCTAACATCGAGGTCATGAGAGCCGATGAGGGTGATTGAGGTGAGTATGGAGCGGAGCCGGAATGAAAGGGCGGGGAACGGGAGATCCCCGAGAAAACCCGCCGACCAACGACATCGTCCGACACGATTCCCGCGTGCGAAAATCCGGAGTGACCCGGCCGGGGATTGAACCCGGAGGCGGTGGTGGGAGGTGGCAGGCTAACCGCTTAGCCACCGTGGCCCCAACCGATATTAGAGAAACAAATTGTGTGTTGGACTGAACACTTTGACAAAAGAATATATACATCTGTATCGCATACATGTCGTAACTTGGCCGGCATAAATGGTAGGGGCTACAAGCAAATAGTTATTGAATATACGAGATGAAGGGGAATTAACTACATCCTATAACGAGTTCCTTGCGTTTAAAGAAATTAGTTCAGCAATGATGACAAGAGAGACTGCCTTTGTCATGCATAGCGACCTCATCGACGAAATTAATCCATCATCAAGAAGGCTTGTTGGCAAGTGGGATATTTTCCTGTACACGCCCGCACTGAAACTAGCAAACGGAACCAGGACGATCTTGTTTAGAATGAGTTGCACGGCTAATTGCGGAAGAACACGCTGAATACAAGGAATATTATATAAGCAATGAAGACAATTTTTTTTCTCTACGTTTCTGGATATTGCCTCCTACCCTGACATAATGCCACGATATACTCGAAGTAGCCATTACCACAACGATATATATATACCCATACAGTTGGCGTAATACAACCGAATTGGTTTGTCAGCCAACAGGATTTCAATTCCAAATGGAAACGTTTTACGAATATTTGTCTTTTTGCTCATTTAAGTTGGCCAACTTGTTACAGATAGGATGCTTTTGCATAGGTTCTTGCACGAGAAATTTTGAATGTCGACAACTGGCTATACATAGACATGCGTTGACAATGATTATAGATACGTACTGTTACGCGTTCGCTGCTTCACATCCCGCGAAAGCGAGTGGAAGTGAAGAACATCAGTTATATGATAGCGGCGGCAGCAAGTAAATAGGATGTTTTGAATTGCATGCACTTTAAACCAAGATCCACGTATCTATTACCGAAAAGTGAGCAGACACGATAATCCTTTTGCTGTGCGCGCTGCTGACATTGGTTGTATTAAGTTTCTGCGTCAATCTGAGGAATTTTCTAGAAATTTGCTGCTCTAGTTTCTCTAAGCGTGACTCGGGGAGCATCGAAGTTTCCAGGTCAAGGCCAGCAGGATATTCATTGTGCGACGGGCCTCCAGACCGGGAGTAGTTGAGTTTCGGCAATAGACGATGAGCAGCGAGGGAAATGACCAGCGGTAAGGAAATCTGCGACTGCGAGTATCAGGCAGTGAAGGCGCGGCTGGCAGGCTGGACTATTGGACTGGTGCGTGATTGAGAGACACTACAAATGATGGCAACAGACACTCTGAAAGTATGTTAATGAGGAGTATGAGTTAATTGGCTATAACAAAACAAAGACATTAAGAAGGACGCGAATTCGAGTAAAAATAGTTATTAAATATTGCGCTCATTGAGAAGTAAAAAAGAGTAATATTGTAGATACAGATTAATGCTGTAATAGCTACGTGAATAAAGTAGAATAGAATTTAGTTATTTTATTTTTATTAAAACTTCCTCCCTCACTAGCTCAGATACGCCTCTTAAGCGTCCATGTAACAGTATCATTATGCGTGATTGTGGTAATCATCATTGTAGAAAAGGCATTCAATGGTAATTTAAATTGTAGCGTGGCCTGTAAGATATTTTCAATCATTTCCGTTTGCTCGGGGCGTTATCGTATAACTTTCACTATCCATTTATCCTCTTCCCCTTTCCCATGATAGTTTGATGCTAATAATGTCTGAACCGCTTAACGCTACCTTTTGTTCCTTCTCTTTTTAAGTTATTTGTCTCGGCGAACTATGGCTAAACGAGAAATATGGACCTACAGTAGGGCTGTCTTGTAAGACAGCTATCTCCCAAACGCTTAGAGAATACCCTACGGCTTCGTTATTTCTATGGTACGCCTATACTCCATTTTTAGTGCCTACACTGACAGCGAAGATAATCATTCATAAATTTCAGCGTGTGCGGAACAGGTACCTCATATCTAGATACTGACCACACGTCAGACATTACGTCAGAAATTAGCCCTTCATTTACTATACGTGTAATACGGCCTTAAAGTGAAAAACAATTCTTTTTTAACTTATTACTTGGAGTGCAATGCACCTTCATTTACATATATTTTAGGCTATGATAAATCTATAGTGATTTTTTTTGGAACTATTACAGGCAATTTCGTTTAGCATCGAAAACAAGTCTTCCCTTTTTAACCTTGTTAAAAGCTACTATTGAACTTAACTTACGAAATTGGCATAGCTAACAGTGCAAATTTTTTAAACCAATTTGATATTGGACCTTTCGCCACCTGATATACATGTTCAAATTTTTCATGATTATAGGTAGGGCCTATAGTAACTCAATAAGATACTTAAATTTAAGAAACACGTTTTTTTCATTGCGGAATGAAGTAAGTCGCGCATGTTAACTTTAATGTTCATACAAACGTGTGCGTGAATTGATGAAGTGGAGTTCTTCCGTGTCTCGTATCCCGAGTTTCCAGTGCGTGAATTTGTGGGTAAGAAATATGGGCGAAAGCAAACTCAGAGCTGTGCTGAAAATGAAGACAAGGAGCAGAGGGGTGGTTGGCTGGGTCCGAAATGAATTACTGGCACTAATTTCTCCTTCCGCTACTCCCGCATAAAAAGTGCCGAGGAAAGCAATTTTTCTAAACAAATATACGGCCAGCGAAGCTTCGGTTATTCGCCAGAATTCTTCTAGCGAACTTTGCTTGAGTGCACAGTGTTAAACGCTTTCCACAGTGCTCTTAAGGCTCGGCCTCACCCGCCATGTTGAATTTTCCATTCATATGTAATAATTTATTTTTCAGTAAAATAACCAAATACTTGTTACTATAATACGTCAAACTTCATCCACGTGTGATATGATGATTGTAAACTGGCATTCATCTGTTCGTAATTCTCGATAAAAATACGACATGACTACTTAACGAATTTTAAGAATTTATGTTTGTACTTCAGCGTAACGTATATTGTCGTGATTGTATAGTAGCAGTTTTGTAGTAAGTGTCTGTATACAACTGAAATAAGGTAGAACCAATAATTCAACATGGCGTGTGAGGTCGAGCTTTAAGTTTCCGAGTTCGCGGGAACGAGTTCACTGTTTCGGAAAATATTAAGTGCTAAGGCAATAACGAAAACACACATCACTAAAATTATTTTCAGTCCACGTTTTAAAAGTGATTAGAACTACAAACTGCCTTTCCCTCGCGAAAACTATAGTGGCGTTCGTGAACACACGCGAAACTTTAGAAACTTAGCTGAAGGGCAGCAACGTTGTCTATATTGCTGCGAAAAATAACATGAAAAATAAACAAAATTATTAATGCTAATTGTTTATCTTGAATAATCTTCGTACTGTTACTATCACGATAACCATCGGCAAAGGAAAAAAAAAAAATTGGGAAACCATAGTTTTGAGTTTCCTTGTATGCCTGCATAAAGCCCAGTACTTACAACCTAACTGTTGAGAACACTTTGCGCAAAACGTGACATCTTTTAAAAAACATTCGATGGCTTCCATTTCAGAAGTTTGTACATCCACGTTAGAAAAGCTCGTTGTACCATCGGAAGCAAATCGGCCCAGGCATGTAAGGGCCGTTTACTCGTTTTTTGAGTCTCTCTTTCTCGAAATAATATATATACAAAATATTTAAGAGTGTCCAAGACCTCTCTAGAACTCGACAGGCACGACGGTGCTACACGATTTAGTTTTTTTTTTCTGGGTGTGGCTTAAGTAACACATGGCGAAATAAGTATTTAGTTTTGTTCTGGGTGTGGCTTAAGTAACACATGGCGAAATAAGTATTTAGTTTTTTCTGAGTGTGGCTTAAGTAACACATGGCGAAATAAGTATTTAGTTTTTTCTGAGTGTGGCTTAAGTAACACATGGCGAAATAAGTATTTAGTTTTGTTCTGGGTGTGGCTTAAGTAACACATGGCGAAATAAGTATTTAGTTTTTTCTGAGTGTGGCTTAAGTAACACATGGCGAAATAAGTATTTAGTTTTGTTCTGGGTGTGGCTTAAGTAACACATGGCGAAATAAGTATTTAGTTTTGTTCTGGGTGTGGCTTAAGTAACACATGGCGAAATAAGTATTTAGTTTTTTCTGAGTGTGGCTTAAGTAACACATGGCGAAATAAGTATTTAGTTTTGTTCTGGGTGTGGCTTAAGTAACACATGGCGAAATAAGTATTTAGTTTTTTCTGAGTGTGGCTTAAGTAACACATGGCGAAATAAGTATTTAGTTTTGTTCTGGGTGTGGCTTAAGTAACACATGGCGAAATAAGTATTTAGTTTTTTCTGAGTGTGGCTTAAGTAACACATGGCGAAATAAGTATTTAGTTTTGTTCTGGGTGTGGCTTAAGTAACACATGGCGAAATAAGTATTTAGTTTTTTCTGAGTGTGGCTTAAGTAACACATGGCGAAATAAGTATTTAGTTTTGTTCTGGGTGTGGCTTAAGTAACACATGGCGAAATAAGTATTTAGTTTTGTTCTGGGTGTGGCTTAAGTAACACATGGCGAAATAAGTATTTAGTTTTTTCTGAGTGTGGCTTAAGTAACACATGGCGAAATAAGTATTTAGTTTTGTTCTGGGTGTGGCTTAAGTAACACATGGCGAAATAAGTATTTAGTTTTTTTCTGGGTGTGGCTTAAGTAACACATGGCGAAATAGGTATTTGCACGGATACATATGTTTAATCCCAATTGAAAACAAATGTTATCAAGTTATGAAAATACAATAATAACTTTATCATGAAAAATACATCAATAAAATGGATTAATAAAGACTTTTAATAATTATTATAATAAAAATACTTGAACACGTGGTGTTCTGTAGGTTTATTTTCTGTCTGCCCAGAAAAAAAAACATGCTCAAAATTTAATACTATTCCCCAGATACGCTCTCGTTACGTGCCTGTTAGATATTGTGAATTTTATTCGGGAGCAACATTTCTCGTAACATGTGACACAAAGAGCTGTCTCCTTTAGAGAAAAAGGAATAACACGTCCTACAAGTGGGAGAAGCTACAGGGAAAGATGTTGAAGATTAACTTCTCTATCAGCTTATGATAAAACTTAACTGAAAACATACAAAACCAAAACACAAACAACAAATTTGGTTCCAATGTAAATACATTGTACAATTCAAAATTAATAATCAGTGTTACATTTCAATACATATTATCAACATTAACATTTCAATAACACACCATTAGACCTATAACATTTCAATAACACACGACAAATTAAAAATAACACTATGACCACCATCTAACCTAAAAGTACTTTTTATAAAATGTTATAATTTTGTGTTAATGTAATGTTAATGTTGATACTACGTAGTGAAATGTAACATTGAATACTTTGAATGATTTTAATATATTAGCACTGAAACCAAACGTGTTGCTTGTGTTTTGGTGTTTTGGTTTTGTTTGTTTGGTTATCATAGATTGAGAAAAAACTAACTGCCTCACCTAACCTAACCGAATCTAATTAAATCCAGTTTCACCTAGCATATGATAACCAAAGTAACCTACCTCACCTGTGAAACAAAAAGAGGCATACGGTGAAACTGAAATAAGTTCAGAACCGGTCGTTCATCAAAGCTGACCACAAGATAAAGACGACACATTGGGAAAACGACTGTAAAAGCCCTAGGAAAACGTGGCCAGTGTCTTGCTGATATTGAAACCACGTCTCTTGCTCAAGTAGTAATACTACAAACCGTGTAAAATATTCTTCACGCCGGTGGAATTAATGAACAACATTAGCGGGGGGAAATAAACTAATACATAAGGTAACTATATAATGTCCTTGGTGAATTGAACTGTTTTGAAAACCCTTCTAAGAAGTTTCTCCTTTCAGCCCATTGGTTGCGTATCTTACCGCACCTCAAAACAAACACTGCCATGTGACATTAAACTGACCCATGTAGTCCAGTGCATGCTCATAAAATAAAAAACAAAAAGAAATAAACATTGTT
Source organism: Dryococelus australis (assembly GCA_029891345.1). NCBI lineage: Eukaryota > Metazoa > Arthropoda > Insecta > Phasmatodea > Phasmatidae > Dryococelus > Dryococelus australis. Next base: position 46,181,940 of record CM056998.1, read on the forward strand.
ATCAATACCGTAAGCCCGTACACACGTACACGTTGATTTCAGTAAATGATATTGGTATGTGCATGATCACTGATGTAAGCGATTCTTTTTTCTGTTTGGATATAAATCAAAATCTTTAACTGTAGTCAGTTCTTCCGGTGTTATAAGAAAATGCTTTGATTTCAGAATAGCAGAAGAGTTGAACATGATTATTGCTCTCGTTATAAACCAACGTCGAGCCATTTCGAACACTCGCCTTCTAAAAAGGGCGAATAGCTCAAATGCGCGCCAGTTTTACGTGCCATACTCGTATAAAAGGCATGATTTAAGAGAATGCCTTCGTACAAGAATTCCTTCGTACAAGAATACACTGCCTCTTAAATCATCGTTAAATGACTTGGGAATTATGTTTAACAGCATTTACGAATAGAATGAAGGAAAATGGCATGCTAGTTTTAATGCTCTGACGTAAAGTACTCTCGTCTCTCAGACGGTTTCAACAGTATTTGGTGACGGATTAACGTGAATTGAAAATCACTACTGCCACACTCAAGTAGGTAGTAATTTGTTTTGAGTAAACTTTCGAAGAGTTGTATCTTATTCTCATGCTAAGTTACAATAGACACTAAGGTGTAAGTTACAAGAGACTGCGCATCGACGATCGCGTCGAAAAGCTAAGTTGTCCATGTTCGACTTACTGAGTTACGCATTTTATATTTTCAGTGGATACAAATTTTATGGACGCGGGTGTCAAATGCCTTTGCGCGTATCACTGAACTGGCGTGCATCGTAATATGGATTTTGAAGTCCAACACAGTTACGTCGATAAGAGTCGACATGATGTTAAATAGCTTCATTTGGCTACGCGATCACTGCAACTAGAGTAAAAATGGAACAGTTATGGCTGGTTTGTTATCACCATAAATCAAAACATCATTGGTATGACTGTGAAAATTGCGCAGACTAAAAAACGATATTACAAAAAAAAACGCACATTTACAGTGAACCTTTATTAATGACCGATAAATGTGACGCAGTGGTGGCATCGGACTCGCATTTCGAAGGATTCCGGTTCGACAGCCGGTCCGGCCATCCTGAATTGGTTTTTCCTAAGTTTTCTAGGGGCCCGCGGTGGTTCAGCGGTTAGAGCGTTCGCTTCCCGCCAAGGCTAACCGGGTTTGATCCCCGGCGGGGTCGCGCCCGATTTTAGCTCAGGTTTTCTCGGGGATCTCAAGTTTCCCCCGCCCTTGTATTTCGTCGCTTCTCCATACTCGCCTCGCTTCACCCTCATCGGCTCTCAAGACCTCGCTGTTAAGATACGCCCAAAACTCTTCACTCCACTCCACTTAGCTTTCTGAAACTGCTCCAGGCGAATGCTGGAATAGTTTCTTATCATACAGATCATACAGTTCTTACGTGACCTTGATTATCTGAACTACTAGTTCCGTCTTTTATGACATTACTGGTGACGAGATATTAACCACAACATTCCGTCTATGATTATGATGAATGTTAATACTTTTTTATTTTGTATATAACCAATCATAGAATTCATCACATTTTAGCGGTAATATTTTGATAGTGTTTCGAAAATTAGGACTATTAACTTTTCTTTTCTGTCAGTTATGTTTGAGTATTTTGCGTTTTAAATATAAATTATAAATTCGAGATAACCGTTTTGTTTTTTATCTTCGATGTCTATAATAATCCAGTTTTTTTTTAAAATTATATTCCATGCCAAGTCCTAACTGTAACACAAATATAGCAACAATTTATTCTTATAACTTATGGGGTAGTCCTGTCGTAAATGAAAAGATCGCAGACTAGCGTACAGCAGACTGCTAAACGACGTTGAGGAAACGGCACTAAGAATAGCAAAGATGAAGGGAAACGATAACCGTGAGTTCCATTTCCCTAGAGGCATGCAAAGTCACTGCGCCCGTAAGACGTGTAAAAGTTTTCGACAGAACCGGTTTTTCCACCTGGTTTATAGCGTATGTCAAACTGCGAGACGCCCAAAAAACGGCACGCTACTGCTGGCCTCGTCACGATATGCACCACGGACTGCCCTCGGATTGGTTCCTGGCACGTAAAGCCACAGCCTTACGCCGTCGTGAATTCCCCTCGAATTAGGTCGAACCTGCCTCTTACTGTGGCGTGGCGTTGGTCACGCTGTACTGTGACGTAGGAGTATTTTGGTCTTGATATGCTCATGTGTTTGAATAGGGGAGGTTTACGGTAGCTAAACTGAACTATGCGACTGGGCCAGGTTTACAATATAAGCTGTTGATAAGGGTGGACCAAGTCATGTTGATCCGCTCAAATACAATATATGACTATCACGAATGAATCGCTGAAACTGAATGTTATGATGGGGAGCGACGAGTGTAGTGGAGAGAGAGAGTGATGAGATTTGGGCAGCTCTTAAAAGCGAGGTCTTGAGATCCGATGAAGGTGAAGCGAATTCGTATGGATGAAAGTGATAAAATATTCCTTATTGTGAAAACAAATAGTTTTGAAGCCTGTGACAACGATAACCGTTTGTGAGATGACATTTGTGGCCTGTTGAGTTTTAAAAGACTTAATTAATTTAATTTAATTTGTTTTGTAGGTATAAAATGAATCCATAGAACGAATTTATTGTTAACGTGGGAGGTTTCAGTAGAATTCCATACTTAATTAGACAAATTGTCTTTTATAGTGAAATGAATTATTTTGAAAGGATAGTTTTAGTTACTTTTTTTATGGGCAATAGTTTCGAGACAGAGTTATTACATCCAATTTTAATATTTTGCAATAAAATTTATAAAAAAAGATTCTTTTAAATGGTTTTTCAAGTAAAAAATTAATATAGCTATTTATCGGTAGGTGGTAATATTGGTTACAGAAGGCGAGAAAAGCTCGGAGCCAGAGTGAAGCAGCGGGGGGAAAGGCAGATCCCCGAGAATCCCCGTCGAACAGCGGCATCGTCCGGCACGATTCCCACATGCGAAAGCCCGGCAGTGGCCCGGCCGGGGATTGAACCCGGTTCGCCTTGGTGGAAGGTGAGCAGGCTATCCGCTAAGCTACCGCGGTCCGCCGGAGGCAGATATTCGCTGGCGCCTCGGTGTTACGTTTTACAAATTGCACATTTTGCAGTGTTTTTTGGATTCTTTGCCTGGCCTCGATACCGACGCTTCGCTGAATTTCGCTCGACTTGTCCATGTTGACATGATCCAGCTTCGGGGTGGGAGGCTATAATTTAAGGGTGCTGCTCACGAAAAATCTTCTATTTTTTGCTTTATGGCATGTTAAAATCATTAAAATACTATTTTGAGGGCGTGCAAATAAAATAAAACAGAAACGTACACAGCGATTTTTAAGAGGTGACTGAAAGGTCACGTCTTTTCTTTCGTTTTAAGATATTCTAGTAAAATTAATTTTACAAAATATCTCCGACTGCCGCAAATAAAAAATGCAGAAATTTCCATATTTTAAACAATTTTTTTAAATTGCAGAAACATTTAATAGCATGATTTTTAAATTTCTTGGAGTTACTCGTGTTATCATAATTCAATGTTAATTATCTCGTTCCAGTATTTGTACGTTGCAAAAACACACTAATTGTGATCCTGACACGCCGTTATACAAACAGTATGAAGTGTAAATCATTTTATGCGAGTAAACAGTTATTTTAAGTAATGTCTAACAGTTTGAACAGTATTTCGTGCCGTTACGATGTGAACAGGCCTTAGCTGGACGGCCTGCATGAACACTCCATCACACACGAGCTGTGATAAGGAGAGCCAGTTGCCGCAGCCGGGACTCGCATTGCCCAAACCCCGGTGAGCAGGAATCCCCTCTACCAGCCAGGGACTAAGGCCATGTTGCGTTATGCGACGCCGGTATGAGGGCAATGTACAGTGGCGGAAGGCGTCTTTCTCCGTGTGACGCCGGCCGAGATGGACGTCCCAAGAAGCCTGCTGTGCCGACCGCCGTAATTCGTCATACTTCATCAGCCTCCGGTTACTTCCCAAGGTGGGACAGTTACATTATAGGCCCTACTAATGTGGCTCTCACTAAGGTAGTGGATGTAGTTAAATTAACAATACTCCCCAGACTTTATAGTATTTTATGTACTCTCCAGATGTTTTACCATATAGCAACTTATAGCTATTTATATTTATTTGACCCCCTCCCTTCCCCATGCTCTACCATCATGAGATTCCCCCAACCTAAACAACAGATACGGTTTGACCACAAGTATAACAGTGCATATATAAAATAATGAATTTTTGGTGACCAGCAGACTTAAAAACGAGTGGTGTGTAATCCAACCACTCGGACCCCACGTTGGCTCAATAACTAGAACACAACCTCCCACCTCTGGGGCACAGAATAACTAAGAATACAGAGGTAAAATATTATCTTACACTGCTAACTCCGTCTGAACACGCCAGCAAAATGGCGTCACTGGCCAGCAACACGTTAGTACGCCATTCGCCAATCAGCGCCCGCCCTGGTAACCTGCTCCCCAGCCAGCGGCAGCCAATAGGAAACCAGCCCGATTGATAAAGACCTGTAAGTTTCGTGTTATTATTTGGGGTCTCGTCAAACGTCAAACACACGTACCTTTGCAATACGTTCATCATTGGGCAATATTTTACTTGACACGCATTGGGTAATTCTGCGCCAATAAATGAACACGTCTCAATTGTGTGGCCCAATCACTCTCAGTCCGGTCAGAAAGGGCGTGACTTCACATTTATGCAGCAACCAATGGAGAAATGACGTCGCCCTGAATATATACAGTACTGTGAAGTTTAGCCTGATACTAAGTAATAACGCGAATTTAGCTGGTATCTACCGATTAAATTCCTTTCGCAGAATGCAGTAGTAGCCAGTCAAGACATAAGGCCAATCCCCATAGCCTTGTGAGGTCAATCAGGGAATAGCTACGCCTACACCAAAGGAACAGCCACACAATTTCGTCTCTATAGCCCATTCCTGTTTCTTCAGATGTTTTGAAAAAAACCTTTGAAAAATCACCCTAGAAGTAACATGTCAACCAGTTTTTAAAATAATTTGTATTCCACAAATATATACCACTATGATTAGCTTTAAAGTATTGTATTCTTGAAGAAATGAAATTTTAACTTAATATCTTGTATAACTTGTAATATTTGTTTCGTGTTAAATACGAATTAAGGCCTGTCTACAATTGCGCTATACCAGCCTGTGTCTTAGGACCAGGATACGTTGATTGGTGCACGTAACTTTCTGACGTCATGGTGCTGACCCAAGCTCCCGTGTCCCAAATCAACCCGTGCCCCAACTCAAAGCAGTCAGAAAACTACACTTTTGTCCCAAGTTCCTAAGCTGATAGAAAAAGAAGAAGACTCCAAATACTTTTGCGCACTTTCATGGAATGTTTACGTTTCATATGTAAACAATGGACGTGCAAGGCGGGCTTTCTCACAACAAACGCGGTGAAATGTTAAAAAATAAGTGAATAATTCGTGATTTTGTTCGGTCTGAACTATTTTGTTTGGAGGCTAAATCTTTTAAAACGTAAGTTTAAAAAATAAAATTTGGTTGTCAGTCGGCGAACTTATTTAAAATAAAATCGTTGAGGCGTTTATTATAAATAAATATTCAAATCACCCATTTCGTAAACATTAAATAATCAATAATTCAGCAAATTTAAACATCGCTACGTAACAACAAATAATGTGCCGAATTTACTGCGATCTAGTGTCAGATTCTGAAAGCTCACTTCAGACAACGCGTTTGTAGACCATATTCGGACCGCGTCAATGTGACGTCACTTGACACGTCTACGTCCATAGGAATGGCCGATTGTAAACAGGCCTTCGAAAACCACGAGAGTCTCGATGTGTTGACAACGGCTAGTAAGAAACAGTTAGCAGATAAAATTTTGTTTTAATATAGTTTTTTTTGTTGTTATTTGTAAATCGAACATTTGCTATTGAAATATTTAAATTTTAGGTAGCACTGATGGAAACATATTTCATTGCTACTATAAAAAATATCAGCGCTAGTGACAGTGTTTATTTTTCCCCGTCTGAGGAAGAAACTTGAATAGGTTGATCGAAGCTTGCTCTCTCTCTCTCTCTCTCTCTTTTATCTATCTCCCTTTCTCTGGGAAATATCAGCACGAAAATTATACATGTTTCAAATTTGAGCATATTTTATACTTATTACAGCAAAAATAATGATTTTTGAATTTGGAATGTAAAACGGAAACGAAATTTTAATTTTTGAGTACGTAATATATTTAGATGTGATAGCAGGAAGGTTACTAGTCCGAAGTTGGCAGAAACGGCGACTGGCGTCACGATAAGGAGCGTTGCTTGTGGCTGAACGAAGTCTTAATTTTTCTTCTAGCTAAAAATACTTTAAATGACTACATCAAGTTAATACACGTTGTATTTTTTTATCCTACGTAAGCACGTCACGATGCTGTGATAAATCTGTGTTTTCACAGCAGGGATGAAGAAGTGAAGTGAAGAGAAGAGATTTGGACGGCTCTTAACATCGAGGTCTTCACAGCCGATGAGGGTGATTGAGGTGAGTATGGATCAACGCCGGAATGAAAGGGTGGGGGAAGACGGGAGATCCCAGAGAAAACCCGCAGACCAACGGCATCGTCCGGCACGATTCCCACATGCGGAAATCCAGAGTGACCCGGCCGGGGATTGAACCCGGGTCGCCTTGGAGGGAGGCGAGCAGGCTAACCGCTCAGCCACCGTGGCCCCAGGAATGAAGATACTGCAAGGTGTGTCGTGACTGCTGCGTGTGAGAGTACTGTTGCCTCTACGTGTGTGTGATTGCACATTTTAGCCGTGCGATATTTATTATTTATACGTTTTAACCGTAAACGGTTTTTATGACGAAATTATTATTTTTTTCAGTCACGTCTTTTTATTTATCACAACTTCGCTGGTTCAGAAATTTTTTTCGTTAACAGAGTCTGATGCGAGGGCTGTGTGGCACGGTGTGGGGGTTTCTAGAGGTACTACCATCTTCTTCTTCGCACTTACTCCGCTGCTGTTACACCCCCTCTACCGGCCCAATTTCCTCCACTCCTCTCGTACATTCTTAGGACTGGCCCGAACGAAATGCGCCATTCTCCTATTATTAGAGACCGGAGAATTGCACGGGTTCGTTTCTAGACAAGTTGGAATTCACACACTTGTACGTCAATGTTACGTTTTTACTTGGTCGACTCTTGGAGAAAAATGAACGAATAGCAAACAAACATGCAATAAATTGTGCGCCCAACCACAGCCTTTTACTACCACAACAATCAACCAATAAACAGTTGATATCAGTATCAGAGTATATAAGAGTGTGGAGTTTAGCGTACGGGTCATCGAAATCCCGAATTTCTCAGGTGTCTACGTATTATCCATGTCGACCCTTCCCGTTGCAATGTCCTGACCCTGCATCATTGCGCTTTGTGTCCCACCAGAGAGAGCTTTTAAAGGCTGTATTCACAATAAAGTGAGCACTTGTGAAATCAACCTTTGAAAAAGTCACTGCCCCTGCCTACATATATTTTAATGTGCGCACTGAGTGACACGCGCCTAGTACAGCTGGCAACGATGGATGAAAAGTAGTTACCATCGAATAACAAGTGTTCGGTAGCCATTTGTGATAGTAAATGATTTATTTCGCTTTCTGATTTTTCACTGCTTCGAAATGTAAAAATTACCAGATTTGTAAAATAAATATTTTCCTAATAATGTCAGAATTTCACTTGACCGACGCTTGAATAAAGTGACGAAGCCTATGACAATGTTAACTTTACATAAGGTGGAAGACCACACAACGTGCATACAAGTAGATCGTAAGCAGAGCTTTAAAAGAAGTGCTCATTTTACCGTCAACAGCTTATACACTGTCATTTTCAGTATTGGAGGAGTTCACTTGTGGTATGCCGCCCGGCCGTGTTGTTCGCAGTGTCAGAACTTCCACAAATACAGCGATTGTAACCTACCCTTAGTTCGCGTACTCTTGTGAGAGGGCGGCAGCTCGTTCATTTCGCAGTATGCAAGACCGTCCATATCGTGTGGATCAGAGCTCAGAATGTTCCTTCGAGACGCGGGTTCGATACAGAATTCTGAATGATCGCAGCGTATTACGGACGCCCAGCAAAACTTCATCCGTATAGGCTATTTACGGTAAAGTGAGCACTTTTGTAAACCCTTTCATTTGGAATAATAGCCCCAAAAATATATTTCATTTTAGCCATGTGCGTTAACTTCCGAGTGCGGTGGAATACACGCACTGTGTTTGTTACTTACGCGGCAAAAAGTATTAGAAAATATGGTTAAAGGATACGAAATTTCTGGAAGAAAAATGTAACTAGGACCTCAGAAGTGCTCACTTTAACGTGAACAGCCTATACCAATGTTTGCGGTCTCGTCCACGTGCACGAATGTATCGAGCCATCTACATGACTGAAAACTTCATCACGTGACTTTATTTTCGTGTTCCTTTTACGAAATCACCAATACGCAACGCAGACATAAAGTTAAAATCCAGGTAACAGAAATTCTATTCTACCATCATTGCAATAATTTGTTTTGTTTTGTGTATTGTGATATGTCATCTACAAAAGTATAGGCTATTCACAGTAAAATCCTGTTACTAATAAACACAGTATGTACACTAGATTTTACCACTATGAAAAGTAAATGTATGAGGTAGAAATAAAATACATTTATTAGTTGTTAATGTCTGTCAAGAGGGCCTTAAAAAATGCTCAATTTACTGTGAACAGCCTATACTTTGCGTACTTGCCACTAAAATAAATTATACCCTTAAAATAAAAATAAAAAATGCTATTGTTTTTATAACTTAATATTCCATTACATGTGTATTTGTATTTATCCACGTAAGGTACGTTATGCATTAATTTTATTTTTGGCAGGACGGTATCACCACGATTTTCTCTCAATTTATCGAAAATAAAAATGCCTAAAATAAAAACAGGCAGGTATTCTCTGCACCTCACTTCTAATTAGTTCTGAAAAAAAAAATGACACTTTGACTTTTTTTTTAATTTCAGATTTTTCAAAGTCGTGATGTTGAGAGTACTTGATTACAATTTTTCCAGCTCCAGTTCATCGCGCTCCAAAACAAATATGTTGATATAGATTGTTCGCGTTTGATTAAGCACTTTTGAGATCAACCTTTGAAAAATGTCACCGCCGTTAATTGCATGCATTTAAATTGGCACTCTAACTGGCATGCGCCGTGTGAAGTTTGCACCAACGGAGGGAAAGTAGTTCCATGGCTTAGCGGAGAATGAAAAGTGATAGGAAAGAATTTGTGAATACTGAAATTATTTCTTTTTCTTTCTGTTTTTTTTTTTTTCTTTTTTTTTTCAGTTCATATAATTGTAAGCATTAGACATTTTTTAGAATATTTACTTTTCTAATCATTTCACAGTTTCGCTTTACTGATGCATGAATAAAGTAGAGGCCCACGACAATGTTATTTTGACATATGGCGGAAGAATACAATATGTTCATACAAGTAGATCTTAAGCAGGTCTTTCAAAAGTTCTCACAGTTTACCGTGGACAGCCTATAGCAAATGTAATGTCAAAAAGTAAAATCGCTTGTTGAAGTTTTCACCTGTGTAACGAACTTCATGTGTCGGGCGAAGTTCAATGTTCGCGACTAGGTCCAGTTCGCTTTAAACCGTTTCATTTGCTTTTCGACATTTCGCGTGCTGTAACCGTTCCGAGGGCTGATATTGCTCAACAATTGTAGCATAAACAATAAGGTTCCAGCTAGATAAGGCGTCATCTGTTTTAAATATTTCTGCAATCAAAGTATTAACTAGCAAGGAACCGATTACATGTTTAATACTTTTTTTTTTCGGTTTATGATTACCATTTTGTTAAAGTTTCCTCTTGCTGATTACGGTGATCTGTAGTATAAGAAAATACAACTAAAATATTCGTGTGTATAGGCTGTTCACGGCAAAGTGAGCACGTTTGAAAGCCCTCCTTAAGATATAATTTTCCACGTTGTGTATTCTTCTGCGTTACGTAAAATTAATATTGCCGTTGGCCTAAACACTTTATTCATCTGTCGGCCAAGCGAAACTTTTAAATTATTACAAAAGTAAATATTTTACAAATCTGTTCGTGTTTACACTTCGATGCATAAAAAAAACAGGTAACGTAAATTATTTATTTCGCTATCACAAATGGTTACCTAAAACTTTTTATTCGACGTTAATACATGGAACTACTTTCCATCCATCGTTACCAACTTTACTGGGCACGTGTCACTCAGTGCGCCCGTGAAAATATACGTAGGTAAGGGCAGTGACTTTTCTAAGGTTGGTTTCAAAAGTGCTTACTTTAACACGAACAGCCTTTAACAAGAAGTAGAACAGGATTTTAAATTATTGTTCATAAGTTAATCTTGGAAGATAGAAGACATTAAAAATATCTCAGAGCAGAAAAAAATGTGTTAGTAGAAAACAGAAATGTTCACGTAGGTTGCGGCACTTGAGTTTTCCCGATACATTTTTGAGCCAGACCTTTAGGATAGTGGAAAAGATGCAAGATGTAACAAAAATTGCAAGGTGTATACCTGCGGTAGCCTTCGGACATTCGCCGTAGAGGAGTGTGTTAATGAAACCTTAGCGAACCTAGAGTATTACCCAAGAACGTTTGCAAAATGGTGACTGTTCAAAGGAAACTCCAGTATATTTTGTGGCATACAGTATTCTAATGAGTGAATGCAGTGCAAGTATTATCATCCCGCGTTTAACAATGAAACTCAGCACGATAATCGAAATCATCGCTCGAAAGACGATCATTAATGCCGAGTCACTTGACATTCCAAAACTTTTTCCGCAATCCAAAAGGAAAAAAAAAATCTGTTGTTGAAGAGTTGTAGTCTTTTGATTACAACAGTTTTTGTAGAGTTTTGAATTATAGTGTAGGTTTATTTGGTTAAAGAGGTCAGTTGTTGTAAGACACCCACCCAGGCCATTATCGCTAAGGGTATGGTTTTGCAGTCGATTGTCTGATGCGGTAAATAGCGAGCAGTTTTTAGACCGTGTAATGTTGAGCGATAAGGTTACTTTTCACATTTCCTGACTTTTCCATCCACACGAAATGAGAATATGGACTTGTGAGGCATCCTATGACGAAGCACAATTAATTTAGTGTACTTGATCTGTTTATATTCCCTTATATCGACAAAGACAGGGTGATTTTTTTCAACAATACTGCACTTCCTGTATTACGTCTACGTTGCCGGGTAATTTCTTGTGAATCCTGTATGCCCATCGTAAACAATTGTCTACATATTGCAAACGAACTTTTTATTTGACGATAATAATAATAATATACACTGCGAGATTCAGTGTGCCCAGTATTATCGTCCCTGGGCGCGCGCGATTAGTAGTGGCAGATGTTTTTCGCGAAAATATCTCAACACCAGTTGTACTTCAAAACACTTTTGTCCATATGCACTCTCGTGGTTGGATCAAATAAGAACATGTCTTACCGCGTGGATGCGCGGCCAATAACAAAAGGAAGTTGTGGTTGTCGACTTGGGATATTGAAATCTACTACGGCCATGAATAAATTTGCGAAAAACACCTGTCTCTAGTGATTAGTAAACCGGGCTATTGCTTTTCGTTATGATTGGTAATATCGCTGATCACAGAACACAACGGCTACAGCTAATTGGCTGTGATAACGAAACAATTTCTTTGCTAGCTTAGGAACAGCGCGCATAAAAATTTGTGTCATTGCAAACACCAGAAACCATACATTAATGTGTCAATGAAAGCGTTATAACATTATCATGGCTATGAATACGGAAAGGCGGATGGAAGAAATGGCCGACACGGTCGCCTGACTTGATACCTATAGGTTTTTTTATCAGTTGATATATGTGAAGCTGACCGAAAATCATACAGCGTTCGAATTTACCACATACGACGATTGTTAAAAAAAACTAATATGGAACACTATTACGTCTGACACTCACAAAGTTCTTGAATAAGTGCAACAAGAACAAGTCTGCTATTTAGCCATACGTTTTCAATGCTACCAACGTAGCTATAACAAAACTTATATATTTTATTGTAATAATCTATGATTTGTTTTTAATTTGAATAATGTTTGACGAAAATGACATGTTTGTTGTGATAAACAGTATTTTGAAAGTTTAAAATACCTCCATGATTTTAGGGACATGGTGCACACCATACACAAATGTACCCACATAGAAATTGCATTTCACATCAATGATTAAATTACGTAAGTATAGTCACACATACCTATCGTGTTTTTCATTTTATTTCACAAACACTATCCGTTCAAACATTAGGTCGTCGATACTGCAATCAAAGCAAGATGTTAATTTACATGCCCAGAATAAATTGGTTACCATCTCTACCCGCGACTAACTACGTAGTTTTTGTACTCCATAAAAAAGAACAAATTTTGAACAGTAAACTTCTCTGTAAAACACAACTTCATCATAAAGTGGAAAATTAAAAGTATGGTCTCTCATCGTGCGCGGGAGTCTCCGTGAACTAACCAGGACCGCCGTTTCTCAACGACGTAATTTCGGTGCGGCCTCGTTACTATAGCCTCTTCTCAAAAACAGCGGAATAAAGTGTCCCGAATCAATGAAGGCTTTATATCAGCTTCTTCTTCGTATACGTTTGGCCACGAAACATTATTTTAACAGCGTAGAAAGAAAACCGCCTTCCATATTCTTCTGCCGTGCCACGAGCACATTAACCGCGACTTTATTTAGCGATAACATGCGAGGGACACATTCTAAAGTAGGCAAACTGTTTTTGCTCTCATTTCTGAAGTCAGAGTTTAAGTCTGCAAACTACTGTGCGGGCCCACTCCAAACAAATGATTTAAAAAAAAAAAAAAAAAAAAAAAAAAAAAAAAAAAAAAAAAAAAAAAAAAAAAAAAAAAACGAGTGTATTTATAATGTCTGAATCGTGGCAGACACTCTCCGAAAATGGTGCCGCGTGTCGCCCGAGTATCGTGCTACTTCTGTTCGGCAGTATGACGATATTCCTGGCGAAGTTGCTTCGCAATTTGTGCGGAACTTAGGGGACTAGAGAGCGCGCGAGGTATAGCAAAGTTTATTCCCATAGCGAGTTATAAAATACAATATTTACAATACAAGAACTACTATAGAATTTCAATCGCATGACAACTAAAATAAATGCTGACTTAAAAATATTACTATAGGCTATCCTCGGTAAAGTGAATACATTTGAAAGCCTTCTAGTTTGGAATAATAGTCAATAAATGTATTTTATTTTATTCTTACATTTTAACTTCGGAATGCTGTGGAATATACACACTATGCTTATTACTTACTTGCCAATATTAATTTTAAAATGTGAATAAATAATACAAAATGGCAGAAATAAAAATGAAACTAAGGCCTCAAAAGTACTCACTTTGCCGTGAACATCCTGTAGCTGAATAAATTCAATGAATGAATGAATACCCGCGAAACGGTAATTCCTATGCGTGACGTAGGAACCAATCCGAAAGCATTATTTGCTAGGAAAATAAGATTTAGAATGTAGTGTCTCCCAATGAAACGGTAATCCTGCTGTTAAGCTAGATGAAGGTGGATACAGGGGACAAACACAATAAAATATAATGTTTCGAGGTTTTTTATGTATGGCTGGTATTCGCACTCTCAGCTAAACAGACAAGAATAGCTGTCAGACATGGTGCCCAAGAAAAATAAATCTCATATCGGTGAGAAACTTTTCTAGGTATTTATTCGTCTTTAGTTTAACATAAATACTCAATGTAATTTATACGGTAGTAAAATGTAATAAGATGGAGGATAAGTCGAGATTAATCGGGTTATATAAAAATGATAAGATTAATTTTTCATATAGAAATTTTAATACAGAAAGCGTTTGCCAAGAAAGACGAAGGAAAATAAATAGAAACCAGAAAACTGCTTAATATCCTTGACCTTAGAGATAATACTTTTTAATATACGCCTGGATAAAAAAATATAATAATGAAGATAGCTTTCTCTAGCGGTGTAACAGCGTCCCTTTATTAAAGGATAACATGCCCTTGATAAGGTCCATAACTACTTTCGTTTTTCACGTGTACGAATGATATCGAATGGGCAGAAAGAAGACAGAAGGACTGCTAGAGATGTTCAATCCACACGAAAGTAGTAGGCACAAATTTTGCGGCTATCACTCTGGATACGCGTGTCCCACCTTGGGAGCTCCTGCGAATTTAAACTTGTCTTCGTGGAATGGATATGAGCAGTAAAGTCGATAGTTGTATGAAAATAAATTATAGGCTATTCACGGTGAAGTGAGTACTTTTCGAAGCCTTCTCATTTGGAATAATAGTCTATATATATATATATATATATATATATATATATATATATATATATATATATATATATATATATATAGTAGCTTTAAACGTTAAATTTCAAGTCCGGTGAAATGTATGCACTCTTTATTACTTACATGGCAACATTTATTTTAAAAAGTGATGGAAGGATAAAAAATGGCTGACAGGATAAAAGTATCTAAGGCCTCAAAAGTGCTCACTTTACGTGAATAGCCTGTACGCATGCGCGTCTGTAGTCAAGCACAGTGTCACAATAAAAAAAAAAACTAAATATATTTTAGGCAGTTACTCAAAAAGGGAGATTTAAAAGTGCACTTACATCTTGATTTTTTTTCCCCCAAAGCACCTACAAAAAACAAACTGCTTTTAAGGAGATTATTTGTGTGTATTCGCAAATCAGTTTCCATAAAAATGCCCAACTTTCCTTTTCTATTAAGAAGTAATTGGGCAGTTGCAGTTTGCTTGCAGACAATCTTATTTGTAACATCTATGGTGTATGTGTTTTCAGGGCGTTTAGCGTTACAAAAGGCTCGTTTGTAAATAGCCCTAGAAAGCAATAAAGAATAAATTTGCTCATACAAATTTGGCTTCGAGAATGTTATTTACCAAGAATTATTAAAACACGTTATTACCAGTAAGATATTGTAATTTTAACAACATGTACCCTTTTTGTGGCAGAAATATCTTTAGGGTAAATTTTTATGTTAACTTACTAACTATTTTTACGCAGGTCTGTAATAAATGACCGAAACCGATCGTCTAAATTTTGCATCTGAAGCAGTGACATATCAATAACTCAGCCCTGCAGCAAGTAAAAGTAGCTGCAAGAAATTTTAATGAAAGTTTTCTTAACTGTCCAAATCTCGGTGGATTTGATCGCTACGGCGCCGAGGTTACTGGGGAGGGGAAGGTTGAAAACTCACGCTCAAGTGAGTGAGTGAAGAGATTTGGGCGGCTCTTACCAGGGAGGTCTTGAGAGCCGGTGAGAGCGATTGAAGTGAATATGGAGCGGCGCTGGAATGAAGGGGCGGGGAGAAACGGGAGATCTCCGAGACAACCCGCCGACCAACGGCATCGTCCGGCACGATTCCCACTTGGGAAATCCCGGTGACCCGGCCGGAGGTTTGAACCCGGTTCGCCTTGGTGGGAGGCGAGCTTGCTAATCGCTCAGCCACTCACTCGCTCTCGAAATGACCAGCGACTAACGCGCCGAGTTATTGACCAAGGATTCGAAGCCTTCAATTATTATTACGAAGTGCCGAGACTTCTATTTTTACGAAGTGTCGGGAACTTTAATGTTGCTTTTCATGATCACGCGACGCAAATTCTGCCCGATCTGTTTATTTCGAATTTTTTCTTATCCAAACGGTTAAAGGGAACGGGGAATCATTGCTTATGGGTGACGGTATATTAAAATAGCCTTCCTGGTTGTATGTCAGGTACACACTTCACAAACATTTACTCAAACTTAGTTTCCATTAATACGGTTTAATTTAACGTGTGTTAATAACATGTTATATCTAAGGTATCTGGAGAGAAGAGATTTCATTAGGCTGCATCTTATTTTTACCAAAGACCGTGTAACGATGGGGCTGCGACGGTGTAGTGGTTAGACTACTCGCCTCCCACCACGGCGAACCGTGGTATATTTCCGGCGGTGTCGCTCCCGGATTCTCGCACGTGGGAATCGTGCCAGACGATGCCGCTGGACGGTGGGTTTTCTCGGGGATCTCCAGTTTCCCCCCACCCCTTCCTAGTCGACGCTGCTACTTACCTCACTTCACCAATTTTCGGCTCTCAAGACCTCGATGTTAAGAACCGCTCAAATCTCTCCACTCCGTTCAACATTTATATTACATATGATACGCAATTTACTTTTAAAAAAATGCAGTTACTTGCTTTTCGATAAGCACAATGCCAAAAACTTGATCGATCTACCTGTTTTTGGAACATAGAAACAACAAAGATCTAACTAACTTAGATAAATTAAATATTTTAGTGAAACACTTTGTCATTGTGCCTATGTAATAACACAAAGAACAGTTTCTGTAGTTTTCTGTTTAATGATTTTGAGAAAAGTGCTCGCATATATTCTATCTTTAACAGTCCCTTACTCACGTCTCACACAATAACTTTTACCTCAAAATCAATTGAGTAAAGAAATTTACCCTCCATTATTTAATTTTTCCGATAGTTTGGGTAATTTTATCTGTGCGTGCGATTCTGTTACGCTATTATACAAAATCATGAAATATACATTTCTTTATTTTAGGCAAATAACTTTGCATATTGCATGTTCCAGATAAAAGGTATTCCGTTATAAATACACTAACATTTGTGAGAAACGCAACACCAAGAAGGATGCATGTGATTGAAATTAACTTTATACCACATATTAGGTACATGGCAATACACATATGATTAGGATTACAGAACTTTACATGATCTGTTTCCTTGAGAATTCAGTATGGTGCATGTCCCCGCGTGCTGCAATCACAGCCCCTGAACGGCGTGGCATGGAATCAAAGAGGATTTGGATATGTTCCTGGAGAATCTCCCTCTACGCGGTTTGTATGCGAGTCCACAAATCATCAACAGTGGTTTATAACAGGTACGGTTTATATGGAATAACTTCATTTTTACTTTTATCCAATGCCCCGAATATTTCACGCTACGTGACACATTGCCCGCCAGTCTGCAGTCGTGCACACAGGGTTGACGAGTAATTCGATACGCTCACTATAGTGGCCCTTAGTTCTCCCTTGATACGGTGCTTCAGATGCGTTAACTCCAGGTACGAACCAGTCGCTTTGCCTACACAGACGGGCGTGACATGGCTGGTTAGGGCGGAGTAGCCTTCACAGAGTTAGGGCAGAGTGGCCTTCACAGAAGCATGCATCGTGGGTTGATCCGCGTCGACCACGTTCTATCTACGTGCGTGCGTGCGAGCGTGTGTGTGTGTGTCGGTGGTTGTGTGGCGGGTTGGTCTCGGGGAGGAAAGGGCAAAAGGAGAAATTAACCACCTCCCCTCCCCCCAGAATAGTAACCATGCTCCGAGAAATAGTATGCAGTTTATTTATATGAATCGTCATGCAAAATTTACGAGACGTTGTGGAAAGACACTTATATTATAGGACTGAAGGTATTTTTTTTGAAAGAAATTTATTAACAACTAGTTTGGCAGCACTGACAATATCAAAGTAAAATAATGTTTCGTTTACACTTCTTACACTTATACTACCTACCTTTAGTACTAACCGATAAAGTGTTATCTTAAAGCAGATTGCAAAAGCAAAAGGAAATATAACAGTATTGTATATTTTTAGCTACCGCAGTAAAAATTAAACGTTAGTGTTAAATACGTAATCAAATATATAACCTCTATCTCCCTCTCGCTCTCTCTCTATATATAATATATATGTGCATTTATAATTATATATAATATGCATTTATAATTACATATGCATTTTGTGTGTTCATACCAGACTGCGAAGTTACGTTATGTTAACAATTATTCGTACTGAATTATGCATTTGAAATAAGATAGTAGTGGCAACTTTATGTATTAATTACAAAGTGAAATGAAGGAAAGACATTAAAAAATGTTGGGGATTTTAATGTTCACCACGAAGTCCCCCCTTTTCCTTTTAAAACTAAATTCTTGATGCACTGATAGTGGACTGTATACACAACATTAGTTCTGTTGACATGTAAAATTTTTGGAGACAGTTGGCGAACGAATGTTTTTTTAATATGTATGGATGGGGGGGGGGGGGCAGACGACAAACACATGAACTGATTATGGATTGATGATTGATCGAACGATTGGACGAAAGATTGATTGAGAGATTTTAACATTAAAGGAAATGTGGGAAGATTAATGGAAAGTTTGCTAAAGATTGATGTTAAGATTACGAACAATTTTTGGGAAGATTGTGAAAGACTGCGAAAGATCAATGGAATGAATGGACGAAAGATGATGGGAAGATTGAAACATTGAGGGAAAGGTGAGAAGGTTGATGAAAATATTGAGAAAGATTTTGAAAAATTAATGAGTGGATTGGAAATTTTATGGAATGTCTGCGAAAAAAAATTATTGAAAAGATTGAATGATTGACTGAAATATGGAAAGATTGTTAAAGATTGATGGAAAGATTGCTGAGGAGGAGTATTGCGAATTTTGCGTAAGATTGATGGAAATATAGCGAAAGTTTGATGTAAAGATTGCGAGATCGTTCGAAAGATTGATAAGTAAAGAAGGTCTTGAATTTTTAGTTTTTGTATATATATATATATATATATATTTATTTATTTATTTTATAAAAAACATTAGAATCTCATTTTGTCTGCAAGTTTCCAATGTCATGGGCACGGGGTCAGGTCAAAGGTCAGGTTCAAGATTACTTGGACTCAATATGGTGTTTTGGGTGACATCATAACATGGCAGCCGATTGACCAGAATGACAGAGCATGGTGCCGGCTTCGGCTCCGGGCCCCGTTTTGTCCAAATATTCGAAATATTAATTTTTAAATTTTTTAATTTCTGTTCGAGGGTTTTGGATCAAGGGTCTTGAGTATTGAGTCTTGAGTCAAGGATCTTGGGTCTTGGGTCTTGAGTCAAGTGCCAAGGGTTTTTTGGGAGTTTGTTGGATTTTTTTTTTGGGATTTTTTAGATTTTCGTCTTTAAGGTCATTCAGGGCTAAGTTTAAAGGTGAAGGTCGTCAACATCTAACATGACTGACGAGATGAACACTGCCCGATCTGGCGAGGGCCGGTCGTGTCGGGAGCTTTGTCCAGCCACCTGCCATCGAACCCCGGACCTCCTACATATAAGTCTTTAGATTTTTTTAATGATTTTTTTTATTTCTTTAAAAAAGTTTTAAAGTTTTAATAATTTTTCTGCAGTTACTTTTTGGATTTTTGGGGTTCAAGGTCGTGGACAAGGAGTCAATGTCAAGGTCATGGGTCAAGGTCAAAGGTCACCTGTATCCAACATGGCGGTTGGGTGAAGTCACAACTTGTCGGCCGGACGACGTCTGGCGTCTGTGCCGGATGCCAGTTTTGTTCCATTTAAAATACATTACCCCAAAACAAACCAAACCAGTCTACTACTCATGTTAATAACCAGGCAGTTTCCAAACAGTTTGCATATTGTGTGCAAACGGTTTCCAGACTGTCCCCGAACTGTTTCCGAAACACTTAAAAACATTTTTCCAGAAACACTATATCTGTACTGTGTGTTGTGTGTGCAGTTCTGTTTGATATGTTGCCAGAAGAAGAAGAAGCAGCTTTCGCTTATATTATGTCATGCACTGTGTGGCACGCCTGCCAAGGTGAAGGCGATTTTTATATTCGTAATTTTTTATATCCCGTCCAGAGAATTCGTCAACGAAGAAACCTCTCTTATTAGTTTCAATTTATTTGTACACGTACACAGTTTAATGAAACCATCAACCATCAATTACAAACAACAATCGGTAGCTTACACACGAAACTTATGTTAGCACCTCTGACAATTGAAGATCCCAAACTCACTGATATATGAAGTCCGGCTTGTTTCCGTCACTTAGTTGCCGAATACGTACAGGAATGCAAACGTTGTTGCATGTTTTCCATTAACATGAAAGATTGTTTCTTTCTCCAAACAAGACCGAATTTTTTTCTTATTGTTTATCTTGTTTAAAAACAATTTTGGAAATGATTGTAATCTTTTTAGAAACATTAAAAATATTTAGGAAACTCACGAGACAATTTGTAAACGGTTTCGAAACAGTTTCTAGAAGCATGTTTCCAAGTGTAGACAAGTCTTAAGGGGTGATAAAGTCTGGATTCACACATGTTATATACACTCCCACGTACATAATAGCAACATTAAATTCGTGCGGTGAGCCAACTTTCTGTATGGCGTGCTCATAAATTAGACGTATAGGTGGTGTTTGTGTAATGTGAACAAAATAGTTCTTTCTGTGAAAAATTATGTTGATAGCACGGTAATAAGCAGTTTCGTACGCGATTTCTGGGCACAAAGCGCTCTTCGATAAATCTCAGAAATTAACATGCAAATAAGGTTCTCTGCGATTTGCTCGCTATAACGTCACGCTCATGGTTCCAGGAGACCGAACATGTAACGTTTCACGAAAAACCTCCGGCTTGGCTTCGTTGGCAAACTAGTCTAATATTAGACGGTTTAGTGTAGAATGAAACACCACACACGGTTCCCGCTTGAGGTAGGGTCACACACGTATGACAATGAGACGAGACTGGAGATGGTTATGATGCTGAGTAACATAACATATCTGTATATATATATACCGTGCCCAGCGTTAGCCATAACGGTGTTTATGATATTATGTATCACGACTCACTGAGACTTCAGTGATCATCTCAGGATCCTGTATCGTCTATTATTATTATTATATTGGACTGAGTGATAATGGTAATGCACATTGCGAAGATTTCCCTTCATGCTATCTCCCAGTATTTCTTTACCAGACTATTCTCATTGCTTTTATGATCTAATGAATTATGATGATGCTATTTGCCATGCTCGTCTTCTTTGCGGCGATAGTGGCTGATAAGCTGGGTTCGGTTTTCAACGCACCGCCAGCACGAGTCCTGACCTGGTGTCAGAGAGACTCTCTCACTACCCCATTCCAGGTCAGATCGTGCACCTCCTTTCTTACCACGACACTTGCCGGCTTTCCCGTGCTGCAGTCGGCCCCGCTCCGATGCTGCAGCGAATAATTTCTTCAACTCTATACTCCTGCATATTGGCGCGATAAAATCGCAGGATTTGTACGTTCTAGCGCTTCATTCACAACTCGCCACTGTACAGCACGTCCGTCTCGGTGCACGCATTCCTCACAACTGCCCTGCGCCAGGGATGTCAGATGACAACTCCGAAGTCCTGGTACTGCACTCACAGAAAACTGGCACTTTAGACGAAAAACTGGTACGCCATGCAACTTCAGACGATAAAAATTGCCTATCCACTATTCTGTGTGTTCTGGTTAACAGGAAATGATTACAGTAAAATTTCTGAATGTTAAATAAACATAATTTATAGCTATTTATCAGTAAATAATACTATTTTTGCAGTTTGAGATAAATGTACCTAACAATTGGGAGATACAGCTAAATAAAATTTATATTAAATCTTATTGTTGCAAAAAGATTATTTTTGGATAATGACTTTCGTATTAGAAATTTTAGTAGAAATAAACCAATTTTAAGATGCACAAAATATGCTTAGTTTATGTCGTACATGACTGATTATTTTCAATGACTGTATTTGCAACAGATGTAAGTCTACTGAAATTATATATATATATATATATATATATATATATATATATATATATATAGCATGTAAAATAACATCTATTTTTTAATGTACAGTAGCAAGTTTACACATTACTCAAAACACACAAGTACCTTAAATATTCACACTTAACTTCGCAAGACCCATGCAAGGTGGACTCGTAATGTAAATGCACTATAGAAGTGAGCTATAGAATCAAGCTGGATCTTGGCAATGCATTAGTAGCTGTAAGTGTTGCCAACAGTCCACTCCCGCGGCGATACTTGATGAGAGAATACGGAACAAACTGCATGAGACGAAACGGAATGCTGGATGCGCAGATTCATTTCTGGAAATTCAGATTCGTTGTGCTTCGCCCCAAGAAACTTTTTTGCGAAGTAAGATACCGTACTCTAAATACTAATGTGGTACTTTTTGTTGCAAGTGATCGCAAATGCTGAAATCTTGATACTTTCGTGTACCAGCACGAAAGTACCTTGGTACATGGTAATGCACCCAAAAAACTGGTACTTGTGCCAAGAAATTGGTACGTCTAACACCTGTGCCTGCGAGCCCCTGTCTGGGATCAGATACCTGTTGCTAGAGCTACACCTTGGTAGAACACACACGTATGACTAGCAAGCACTCGAATCCCAACCAACCGGCCCAGCGGACATGGGCGTAGAAGCCATAGGGATTTGCGGGATTCTGGACCTCCACTGGGACACCATCATGGACAACCTAATCGTATTTATACTGGAGTTCCTTGTTTCTTGTAACATTCGTGTTTTCTTTTAAAACAGAAGTTCAGTCAATTTTGTTCATCTGCTTTTACTTCAATATGGAACATAATGTTATAAGACGTTAGGGGCGTATCCAAGTTCGTGAGGGATGGAGGTATTAAAAGTTAACTAAATGTGTTTTTTAGTTTATTTATACTGCTATAAATATTCACATAGATATTATTTAACCATTACTCCTGTTATTCACAGTGTGCGCAGTATTTAATGTCTACGCCAATTTAGTTTTAACTACTAATCACTGTTTATTTGTTGGCTACAGTCATTGTCTGTCTACTGCCAACATTTGAAATGTCTGTCCCTCATGCATCCAGTTCAAATGTCTCGACCGCCAGTCTCTCTCTTCACTGTAGCGATGCTCACCGTCCGCAGACTTCACTCCCGCTGGGGCCACGGTGGCTGAGCGGTTAGCGTGCTCGCATCCCACCAATGCGATCCGGGTTCAATCCCCGGCTGGGTCACTCCGGATTTTCGCATGTGGGGAATCGTGCCGGACGATACCGTTGTTCGGCGGGTTTTCTCGACGATTACCCGTTTCCCCTGCCGCTTCATTTCGGCGTTGCTCCATACTCACTTCAACCACCCTCACCGGCTCTCAAGACCTCGATGTTAGCAGCCGTCCAACTCTCTCCATTTACTCATAACTCCCGCCGGTCACTGTCGCACTGCCGCCACTTGTCGCTCTGTTGTCTTCGCACACCTGGCGTTGAAGGTCGCACAACTATCCAAACTCTAAAACTGTCGGCTCGGAGGCCCGTCGCTGCTTAAGTAGTCTCGCTGAGTGAGGAAAGGGCGATGAACAGAACATTATTTCAACGATAATCTCATAAATTCAATCTACTCTCAAGGACGGGAGCACGATTACCAACAGTTTTTAAGCACGCCTTTGTAAATCTCCGCTTGCCCTTGACACAATGATGCGGGTCAAGCGGGTCAAGTCCAAGGGAAGCGATGCAGATTAACAGTATGTAAAGGTGTTCACGATATACTGAGCTCTTTTGAAATCAACCTTAGAAAATACTCACTGCCCTTACCTGCATATATTTTAATGGGCGCCCTGAGAGACATGCTCCCAGTAAAGTCGGTGACACTGCATGGGAAATAGTTTTGTATCTTATTGTCGAATAAAAAATGTTAGGTAACCATTTCTGATAATCTGAATTATTTATTTAGCTTTCTGTTTTTTTGTTTTGTTTTAAATGCATCGAAGAGTAAAAATGAGCTGATTTGTAAATTATTTGCTTTTATAGTAATTTTCCAGTTTCACGTGACCGACGCATGAATAGAGTGATGTGGCTGATGACAATGTTAATCTTACATAAGGCGTAAGGATATACAACGTGTATACAAGTATATCTTAAGCACGTCTTTTGAAAGTGCTCACTTTACAGTGAACAGCTCATAAACATACTAAGGTCAATATTTAGGATGAGACGAGCATTGAAAGACAGTGCAAGTCATAGTTATTTTGCGTGCACTAACAAAAGTAATGAATACATCTCAAATAAAAAAAACTTGAGTACTAAGACCTCATTCACTTTTCAACGGAAATTGACGTATAACCTTAAGATGTGTGGTTAAAAAATGTCTCGTTTAAATAAGGACCATCACTGAGAAAAAAAAATGCTTTCTGTGCCCTTGTCAGCAAAGCCTGTTGCTCTATCTCAGGAACCGACCTATCGCTCCGGCCAACTCGAAGAATAGGTGAGGTGAGACAAGTTGTGAGAGGAGACGCAGCGGAATAAAGAAACGGAAGATACCCGAGAAAAGCCCCACACCACAGCAGTCTCGAACGCATTCTCCTCATGAGAAACAACCCTGTCCGAAAATCTCTCGCCCGCCAGAGTCTATGATCGAACTGGGGACATTAATGTTGGAAGGCCAGCGGCTAACCAGCTGAGCCAAACGTGGGCGGGGTTCTTGTTATATTGAAGCATATTTCACATTATTTTTATTTGGCTATCTGAAAGAGCTTTCAAAAAGTGCCCCCTTAATGCAGTTATTAGCTGTCAAATCATTATAGTTTTCAAAATATAACACTCAAAATTTTAATTTCTGGAATTCTGCAGCATACTTGACTTTGCTCCTAGATATTTTTTGCCGCTCAAATAGAATTTAATGCAATCTGTATGGTATACAGAACATACTGATTCAGTATGAGTGCGATTTATAAACAGGTGAGCAAGTATCGGCACTCTGAATTTTGTTGAAAATAGGGGTCAAACTTGTAAATATATTTTTGTTCATTCAAGCGAAACTGTTAACATTCATTTAATAAATAATTTAAACCATAAACTGTAGAGGAAAAGTGGTTTTTGTTCCTTTCGTAGCTTGTAACACAAATACAGTATGCCGCTCTTAGACGCTAATTTAAACGTTTTAACCTGCATATAACAAACACTCTTGTGTCGGAATTTGAGTGTTATATATGGAAAACTATAATGATTTGACAACTAACAACTACATTAAGGGGGCACTTTTCAAAACCTCTCTCAGATAACCAATTTGAAAAAAAAAAAAAATAAAAATAAAGAGAAATATCACCTTTAGCATCTCGTTTCATAACTACAGGACGTAAAATCCAGCCTTTAATTATCTTAGCCCTTCAAATTTGCCGCATGAATCAACTTACACATATACATGGGGTCACCATATAAAAATCTCATGACGCATGGCATTTTTCCTGTGGCTGCATGTGATTTTCGTGGTCATTGTAAATGCCTGTGCGACTTTCAGACAAATATAGATGTCGACTTCATGGCCAGATGTCATACACGTACCACCTGAACAAGAGTAAATTAAACAGTAAAAAATATTTTCCATAATTTCAGAATATTTTTGTTTGTGTATTAATCAGTTGTCTACAAAAAAATTAAGAATTGGCAATAAAAAAAAAGGTGTTTAGTCAAATTGTGAGAGTTTTGATTTCTTAACATATTGTAGTGGAACCTCATCTTAGATCCCAGTGATCTTGGGTTCATTTCCGAGTAAAAGTGGAACGAACATGCCTTTTTAAGACAGACTGAAGAGGGATGGAGACGTCCCGTTTCATAAAGTAGCAAACTTGTAGTCGAGTGAAGCGGATTGCTATTCCCTATCGAAACAAGTTCCCTTTCATCGGGAGAGAAACAATTGTTGGTCTCTTAAGGTAATGGTTCTGGTTAACGTATTTTTTATTTATTATCCGCTAGACGGGGAGTTGGAGACGCTTGTATCGAATAAATTCATTGGTGTTCGCCTGGGATTAGGGTGGGAAAATACTAGCAAAACCAACTAACTCCCGGTGCAAGCATTCGGGGTCGAATCCGAGACATGTTGCATGCGTATGACTAAACAGGCTGGATGTTTTGTAACTTCAGTCCAAAGGAAGTGTGTGTGACGACACCTTACCTCTGGGGTGCAGATGTTACGTAGCTATGCGCGTCTGAACGGGAGGAAGCGCGGAGGGGGGAGATCTGTCGCACTGTGATCCACTGATCCGGAATCTCCGTCTAGGCACAGATAGGCCAAATCACTAGAGCCCCGAGTATTTCGCGGATTGAATTGGCAGCAATCTAGGCTGGACAGACCTGTGTATACTCGAGACAGTATCGTCTGCTTATTGGTCGCTGTGATCAAGTGAGGCCTCTGTACAGGACTGTTAAAACACTCACTCACACTACTGCTTCCTGCTTGTTACTGGCTCACTGTTAAATGGGGCGTGTCCAATTACAACAGTAGGAGAAAAGAACAAGTGTTTGGAGTCTACCTCGCCGCCAAATGAATTCGCGAAGTACTCGTGGCTCTACAAATCACATAAGTGAAATAATGTGGCGGTTTCTTTGATGTAGACGTTCCAATTTTCTGACTGGCTGCTCAAGGCTCTGTAGCGTTTCTTGTGTCCGTTTGGCTACGGCGCACAGCGTAAGATTAACTATAGTCTATTCGCGGTTTCTTCACACTTATTGAATCAAACCTTAGAAAAATGACCCCACGTATGACGTGTTTGGTTATTTCCTAAATATGCCATATATCATAAGCGTTTTGTACCTCTGTTAACATGGAGGTATATCTTATTTTTCGTTTAATTTTAGTTTAACCTGTATTTAATTTATAGTTTCTAATATTTTATTTATAATAAATATTAATAAAAAACAGTGAGAAAACATGTGTATTGGCAATGCCTTGTAACAATATTTTGCACAAGAAACTATTTCTTGCAACTGAGAGCGCACGAATTTGGTGCGTTGTCCTTTGATGTAATTTTCCATACATAGTTAAGATTGGTGTGCATGATGCGGAGGAATATCTTGGAAGTAGAACTTTAGCAAGGCTTCAGAAAAGTGCGACGAACCGTGAATGGATTATACTCGCTGGGCTGCTGCCTGGCAAGTAAAGCCCATGTGCCAGTATGGAAGTTTCCTTGGAACATTCCATGCAAGCGCTGACGCAAGCTTGCATGGATGGTTATACAGAAGATTTAACCGAATGCTGGCCGTTTTTATAGACGTTTTCTAATCAGTTGTGAGCAATTTTAGATGGAAGAATTTCTAGAAGGTTGAAATTCTAGCAATTTAAAAAGAGGGTGGACAAAACATATAAGAATAAATATTAAAATAAAAACTGTAAAAATACGTACTGATGCTAAAACAGCATTATGTGAAAACTACGGCAAATATTCGTGCTTGTTATCACGAAACGTTCCAGTCACCACAGCGAAACAGTTAGGGTTTGTGCACAAATGGATATTGCAGAGGTCGTGAGTGAAGTCCATTCCTGAACCACAGCTACACAAGTAAAGGCTGTTCACGATAATGTGAGCACTTTAGAAATGAACCTTAGAATAATGTCACTCCACTGCATGCATATATTTTAATGGGCGCGCTGAGTGACATTCGCCTAGTAAAGTTGGTAACGAAGGATGGGAAGCAGTTCCATACCTTAACGTAGAATATAAAGTGTTAGGTAACCATTTGTGATAGTTTAAAATTATTTCTTTTGCTTTCAGTTTTTTAATGTATCGAAGTGTAAAAATGAGCAGATTTGTGGAGTATTTGCTTTCTTAATAATATCACAGTTTCATTTGACCGACGTATGAATAAAGTTATGAAGCCCATGGGAATGTTAATTTTATATATAAGGCGGAATAATATACAACGTGTATACAAGTAGATCTTAAGCAGGACTTTCAGAAGTGCTCATTTTACCGTGAACAGCCTATAAAAATTACCAATGCACTAGCCTTTAAAATTGTGCGTCTGCAAGTATCGTGTAACAGGTTATTCCATGGAAACCTCCCCACACATGCTTGCATGCAGGGTCAGATAGCAGTTCTCGTAAATATTCCGCCCTATGTAGACGATTATGACGGACCCTTGCAGATCTGACTATCTTCCTTCGTTGCATCATCTTGCAAAAGCTGCATATGGCCATTGTCGTAATGCTTCATAGCGCGAAATGATCTCTTCGTGCATGCCGTTCTCTCATGTCGTCGAGCATTTTGACCATAGTTTTAACGCAGCACACAGGCTGATTGGCCGACATGTTGATGGCCAGCGACGCAATTTTGCTGGCGTGTGCGGGTTTAAGTGGCTGTTTCACCTCTGTACAGTTATCTGCCCTGTGGTTCAGGTGAGGTTTCGAGCGGCTGAGAGCTGGTTTTGTGACGATACTAACAGATGTCACGAGACCCGAAAAAAAATTTATTGCTCCATGGCAATTTTCGCGGATATTGGTATTTGCTAGCGACCCCGACTGTTTACGGAAAATGTCGAGCTGTTGTTGGCTGTTTTCCAGTTTTCGGGGTGCCAATCTTCCTCGAGCGACACTCGTAAACGTCCAAGAAATAGCTTGCCAACGAGTATCTAGGGTCGTCCTCCGGGCGACTACATAGAGAGCGCGCGAAACAGAGAGTGGAAAAAAATAAAAATAAAGGCTGATGACGATCATAGACTAAAGATGAGGTAGAACGATCTCGCTGGCTGCGCACAACCAATCTCCGTGTCTCAACATTGAACTGCTCACTTGCCAACGCATCTTGAAAAAACCGCATGGTGTGGAGGTTAGGTTAGAAAACTGATTTCAAAACAAATGTTTTGAGATGTATGTATACTTACTCTAACTAATCGAACTAAGGCAGTTCGATTAAATTCAAATTGGTACAACTATTTTACTCATAGTACTGGACTTGTTATTTAAATTCTAAAATATAAACAAACACGTTCATCACTGTTGACCATCACATGTGACTTTGACAGTTGCGCATGACTGGGGTAGGTCAATGTTGGCTACATGCGCAGAAGACGAATAAGCGGTCTACTAAGTCTATGTTCACGTTAAAGTGAGTACTTTTGAAATTAACCTTAGAAAAAAAGTCACTGCCCCTGCACGCGTATGTTTTAACGAGCGCATCGACTGACATTCGCCCAGTAAAGTTGGTAACGCTGGAGGGAAAATAGTTCCACGTATTAACGTAGAAATAAAAGCGTTAGTTGACCATTTGTGATAACTTAAATTATCTAATTCGATTTTTGTTTTTCTTAGTGTAAGAATGAGCATGTTTATAAAATATTTACTCTCCTAATAATATCACGGTTTTACTTGATCGATGTATGAATAAAGTGATGAGGCTCATGGCAAGATTAATTTTATATAACACGGAAGAATACACAACGTGCATACAAGTAGATCATAAGCAGGGCTTTCAAAAGGGCTCAGTTTACTGTGAACAGCCTTTAAAAAAGGAAACGGCTAAATTATTGACTACAGCCACTGCAACTTACTTACAAAGGCGAAACGATGGTGTTTAATTGGACCTTCGGCGGAGTGTCGTTCACCAATCAGCATTTAGAGACTAACTTGCCAGACGGCATCCCGACCAACGAGCGATCGAATTAGCTTTCGTCAGACACATCATTACGCCATTTCAATTCTGTATGCGTAACTATTCTGTGCTATAGCTGTTGCTTACTGTTAAGTATACCGTTGTAGATATGTACATTTTTAAGTAGATATTGATCATAATACTCCCTGTAAACCTGAAGGAAAATTATTGTCCGGGCAGTGTAGCGTTTAATCGGTGGCAACACAAATCTGAATTTTTTACTTTTATTAACACCGGAGCAGAACATAACGAAATACTAGTTGCTCATTGTTTTCGGAGGTGCTGAAGTTAACGCAAGGCGGAAGGGTAGAAACCTTGATGAAAGACAGCTTTAAGAAGACTAATTATTCTAAAAGTGCTATCTCAACTGCGAGTCTTTCTGTAACCACCAAGCCAACTAGAAGTCCTTACCCCCCAAATGTCAACATTACATCAACAGCACAGGTGCGGCCAGAGTTGGCAAGTGCCCATTCCAAGGTCCCAGTTGCTAAAGCCTTAATTTAGCTGGTAATAGCTAATACAGATGTAACTGCGATGTTTGTTTTGGAGACACCGGAGCCCGCCTTCAAATGAGGCGGAAAAATCGCGAGCCTCGATATATTTATTACGTTTGTGAGAATTGTAAACGACAAGGAGAGAGAGAGAGAGAGAGAGAGAGAGAGAGAGAGAGAGGTTTAGGTGTCTCTTAACAACGAGGCCTTTAAAGCTGATGCGGAAGAAGAGGGAACGAAGCACCGCTGTAATGCAAGGGCAGTGGGAAATGGGAGATCCCCGAGAAAACGCGCCGACCAACGGCATCGTCCGGAACGATTCCCGCATGCGAAAGTCCGGAGTGACCCAGGCCGGGGATTGAACCCGGATCGCCTTGGTGGGAGGCGAGCAGGCTAACCGCTCAGCCACCGTGGCCCCAGAGAGAAAGAAAGAGAATGGCAGAGTTTGTATGGTATTGAGGATAGTTGTAGTTTTGTTACAAAAAGCAGTGATAACACCAGTAAGAAATAATCTGTTGTAAATATAATACCACGAAAATGTTTACTGATGCTAAAACAGCATTGTGTTAAATTGATGGTAAACATCCTTATTTATTTAACACACAAGTTCCACTTATCATGACTAAACGGTTAGGATATGTGCAGAAACGGATAATGCTGAAGCCATGACTGAAGACTGTTCCTGGACCACAGTTTCAGAATTGAAATCATTTTTTTTTTAAATGCACTCGCCTTTATTTGCGTGACAGCAAGTATCGTGTGACTGGTTATTCCATAGAAACTTCCATGACTGTTTGCAAGCATGTTCAGGTAGCAGGTCTCGTAGAAGCTCGTGCGGAAAATGTTATCGTGGCACACACGCTTTGGGCTTACCACACATACGGGGCCGCGGTGGTGTAGCGGTTAGATTACTCGTCTTCCATCTTGGCGAACCGGGTTCGATTCGCGGCGGGGTCCCACCCGGATTTTCGCACGTGGGTAATCGTGCCGGACGATGTCGCTGGTCAACGGGTTTTCTCGGCGATTCTCCAGTTTCACCCGCCCCTGCATCCCGGCGCTGCTCCATACTCACCTCGCTTCACCCTCATCGGCTCTCAAGACGTCGACTTAAGAGCTGCCCATAGCTCTTCACTCACTCACTCACCCACTGGCTCGCTCGCTCACTTGCCGCACATTTGACGTATGACTTAACGTTCCTACGCGCCGGATTATCGGCACGTGGTTCGGAGTCAATGAACAGTTCCCATCATCTCGAACCTCTATGCGACGTCAAAATAAAACTTTGACGCGTTTCTGTTTCGCTGACGCCAAACACCAGCGGCGAATACGGAGATCGAGAGAATAAAGGAATCGGTTCACGAATTTCGGAGTCAGCACATTGTCACCTCCACCCTTCGCCCAACCACCGCCGTATCCCAGCGGCAGACGCCGGGATATTGTCCGGTGGGAAAAATAGAAGATAGTGCGGCTTCCAGGAGTAGATGTGGGTTGTGGCAGATATTTCATGGAGGACTCCAATTCTAGGTCGTGCAGCTGTGCAGAAGAAAAAAAACGGTCACTCTTGTTCCGTGCAGGATTGGTATAGTCTTTTTTTTTTTTTTTTTTTTTCCTGTTTGGTATCATTCAATGCCTCACGCGCAGGACCGATTATAAAAACAATTTAAATCATAAAATTAAAATAATTGTTTATCTTCAATCTGCAGTTATCTATACACAGGAAATAGGAAAACTCAAATCACCGATTTACCTGCATGTTTGGAACAATTCCTCGACTTTATCTTGGGTAGTCAGAAGATAATTTGTTGTCCCCCTCGTAAATCCGGTATTAAGGCTATTTAAGCTATTGTAGTGTGAATCAGTGGCGTGCGGTGAATTGCTGCGAGGTAAGCTGGTGCTTGCTAACTGCTGTACGTTCTCGGTGCTCGCAGCAGGAGCCAGTAACCACTGTGCAGCCGAGGGAAACTGAATGTATTCCCACCACTCACAGGCTAGCAGCGAAGGCCCATTACGCGCGTCCTGTGGCGTACAGCATACAACCAAAGCCAGCTTACCGTGCAACAGTTCACCACACGCCACTGGCGTGGAGTGAAGGCGAACACTAGCGATATTTCTGGTTGTTTTCTGTAAAAATCACATACACGCTGCCATTTTACAGATGCATATTGTTAAGGGCTCGCTGTTTCCCATCGCTTCGCTGACCTGTCATGCGCGAGCGGGAGAAAGGGAAGGAGAGTAGTGATGTAAAAAGGGGGCGACGAGTGACGGAGGAGTGTTTAAAAGTTAGGTTAGGTTGGGTAAGATTACTAAGTGTGAGTGGTCTAAGGTGAATATAATCACCCCATCAGATTTGGCGCATACATGTACCAAATAATTAGAGGGAAAAACACGTATATTTTCATATTATACTATTATTCAAAATACATCACTGAAACAACAATGACATCGTATAAAACACATCCACTTTCTCACAAACATTTATAAACTCACCTAACTACAATAAAAAATTGGGTTTGGCTGTGTCGGGGACACGGCCGCTTGTTTTGCGTGAATACATCTACGTTGACGCTCTCGGACGCCTTGATGTATATTTTACGTCCCCGGCACCGTTTCACTCGATCATATGGGGTTTTATGGGTACCACTGGATTGCTTTCGAGATGCTTTTTCCAACCCCGTATACGATTTCTGTATTTCGACTTGGCTTTTTAACGTGTCGACAATTCTGTTAAGTTTTCTTAATTTTTTACATTAAACTCATACAATTTTTCCATAACCGCGCCACACAAGTGTTTTTATAAACGCAATCGATTGATCTTGACGAGAGCTGTCGATTGAAACTCAAACGAGCGTCGTAGCTTCTAATCAAACGTTATACTACGCGGAAGTTACGAGACGCCGTGAAACGAACTCAAAATTGCCGCCCTCTCCCCCTTCCCTTGCTCCGCAGTCCTCACTCAACGTAACATATTCTTTGATACTTTGGCAATCGAGTGGTGTAACTGAATTTTGAATGTAGACGATAGATTCGGAGTTGCAATGCCAAACTGTATCCCCGATTTATTTACCATCGGATTTAATGGATTGCCTCCCACTATGGTCGGAAATTTAAAGACGTATTCACGTCAAAACAATATATATATATATATATAAATTCAATAAAGCCACCTACACAGTACCCAATACTGGTCATCACTTGCGGCTGCTAAAGCCAGGTAACATGAGTGGTAACAGTGGGTTGTGATTACAAAATCCAGCTGCCGCGTACCGCCATGATAAGCCTACGAATTCTGCTCCCTCCTAACCTTCGGCAGGTTGAATTTCTGCGTTTATCTGAAATAATTTTCTGGTTTAATGCTACAGTTTCTCTCAGCGTAACTCGGGGTGCGGTGAACGTTCCAGATCAGGGACAGTGATATTATTTAATAATTTGAAGTCGGCACACTTCTACCAGTTTTAGAGACGAGCTAGACGTTAGTTACCTATATCTATCGCTGCAGGGATACCATGTTATATTGGTCCCTATTGTCACTTAACGCCATCCAATTGGTTGAAACGACACCAGCCTTCCTGCTATTGGCCCGTTGTGAGCCAATGGAACTTTCCAACCAACTATTCTTTTGTAAGTAACAGGATGTACTTACAATCGTGTTCATTTCAGTAACTATACAAACATGTGTCGTTTATTTATGAAGATCGTTGTTGATGTAGTGTTAGATCCTATTTAAAATCCTTATAAAATATGTTATTTATATACGTATATCCGGAACAGCTCTATTTTTTATGTGGACAGAAATATACAAAAAAACTTTTGCCCGAACTACATTCGGGTAAAGTCTTCAAAGTGTTAGAAACTATTGGCTCGGAGACCCGTAGCGGGTTGAGAGTCGAGTGTTTGGAGGGTTCCGCGACCTTACGCGGCAAGACAACGAAGCGGCGGGCCAGAAGAGCGCCGAGTGGCAAAGGAAAGTGACTAGTTGGAGTGAAGTCTGAGGACAGCGATCATCGATGGAGGGGGGGGGGGGGGGGGGGGGGGAGAGACAGACAGACACACACACACACACACACACACTGGCAGGCGAGAATATTGAACTGTGTGCGTTAATGTGAATTAATTGACCATAATAAATATAGAAACATTGAGAAGGACGTTAATTAGAACTGAACAGACATCAAATATGCCGCTCGCTGAGAATAATAATAAGACCAATAGTGCGGATAGGTATAGGCGATTCACGGTACAGTGAGCACTTTTGAAAGTCCTCTCGTTTATAATAATAGTCAATAAATATTTTTTATATTAGCCTTAGACGCGAACTTAAGAGTGCCGTGGAACGTACACACTATGTTTATTACTTACATGGCATTACTTATTTAAAACGTTGGTTAAAGGTTAAAATATTGCTGAAAGAAAAAAGTAACTATGGCCTCAAAAGTGCTTACTTCACCGTGAACAGACTATAGTTGAATGTTTTAATTAATATGTATAATAAATATAAATAAAATTTAGTTATTTTATTTATTTTAAGACCTCTATCCCTCACTAATGAAGTGTGGACGACGACAGGAGATTGCGGGACGACGGCGAGTGAGGTGTTCGTGGCTTGAATGGACGAAAGGGTGTGAAACCGTTGAGTAAAGCCTACTGTGCGCGAGGGCGCTTGGAGGACTAGAAAATTGCGACTGGCGGGACATGGACTGAACTGAGGTGGGACTGAATGGACATGTAGTACTGATTTTATTGTAAATATTCGAACTGTCAAATATTAACGCATAAATTATAAAATAATTGAATATGTTGATACACTGTCTATTGGGACTTATCTTTAATTATTTAATTTCATGGATTTCTTTATCGTAATCATACATTTTATTAATTGGTGTCAACTGTGAACAGTAAGTGATTTCAATTTATTGTGAGAATTTGAGTTCAGAGAATTTTACTGTATTTATTGTAAATAAAATAAGTAAATTATAATTAATTGTTTTATTTGATTGAGACCTCCATCTCTTAACGAACTTGGTATAGCCCACTTAATTTCTAGAGAAAGAAATTTTAACAATATCAATTGGGTCATCGATTGCCGTATACGTCGTAGAGCAGTGGAGTACTGACGAGGAAATCAGAGGTTTTCTTTTTTAATTCGAATAGAGAAAACTAGCACATGGAATAATATAATTTTTTTTTTCAGGGCAGTACTGAAAGTCGATATTTTGATGCTCATGTGTAAGTAGCCCTCTGTTTATTATATTAATTCTTCTGGAAAAGCATTTGAAGCTATAGCAACAATGCTGTATCTTTTCTAAACTGATTGCTATATTAAAACTCTGTTGTCGCCGCTTAAAATTTAGAGTAAAGAGAATACGTGCGAAGCTAGTTTACGCCATTCTCCATCGCCATTGCAATGCGTCCTTATGGTCGGATGACGTAACCTTGAAGCGTTATTATTATTTTTTTTCTCTAGGCAGGCCCCTTAACGTCTGTCTACAAGAGGCAGGCGCCACTCTTCGCCATAGGGGGTGACGGATGCTTGGAAAACGGTGCCTCGCCCTCAAGCGGATGGTTGCTCTAAAGTGCGCTGTTCCAACTCACGTCTCACGCCGCGCATCACTTTATTCGTGACCTGCTCCCATTACAGCGAACAGGGCACTGGCTCCGCCGCAATAGCACGCCGGGGGGCGCCGAGCCACTGAAGTGCGCCCGGGTGCGGAAACACCCGATCATTCGTTCGGGTGCCCTCGGCTGCTGATACACGCGCGCACTCAGGCGGAGAGCTACGACCTGTGTGTGGCGTACGATTTAGGGCCAGTTTTGCCACTTTCCCGCTAAAAACTTCACTCTATGCTCAGCCTCTTTTACAGGCTGTTCACGGTAAAATGAGCACTTACCAAAGTCCTGCTTAAGATCTACTTGTATGCACATTGTGTATTCTTCCGCCTTGTGCGAAATTAACATTGTAATGGGCCTCGTCACTTTTTCCATGCGTCGGCCAAGTGCAACTGTGAAATTATTACAAAAGAATATGTTTTGCAAATCTGCTCATCTTTACACTTCGACGCATTAAAAAAAAAAACTGAACGTGAAATAAATAATTTAAGTTGTCAAAAATGGTTACCTTGTAACAGATCCATGTACTCTCATTTACATGTCCCGAAACTAGTATGCATATTAACACGTGTATTGATTTGTACCATATGACACCTACATATTTTGCATATGTTTACACACTTGTTTGTTTTAACTGGAATATTTCTGCAATTTTACATATTTGATTTTATGATTTTTGAATGTGCATTATGATTCAGGACCCACAATTTTTTTTCAATCCTTGCATGTTAATTTATGTTACTCTATGGCAAGCAAAAACATTATCCTGAACATTATGGCTGCTTAAATTATGTGACATAATAATTTTCCTGAGTTTTACAAATGTCAGAATTTATTATGTTTATTTTCAACACGGTTTGGTTACGTTTGTTTACAGTTTTATTCGTCTTTTGCGTTAAGCTAATTTTGCGACTTAATGAACCGGAAGTAGCTGAGCTCCAATGATAGGACTTGATAACGAAGTTATCGGAAGTCAAGGGCTTCTGGGTATGAATCTGAAGATCCAGAGACGTGGTTTTTGAGAGCCGGGATTTAATGGGCGAAATACCCGGCATCATCATAATTTAGGACAGTGTTTTGGTACGCTGAAGCTAGTATTTTGGGTGCTAGCTTGGCAAGTGAAGAAGAGGCCAATGCCTAGCTGAATTAGTTAGATTTTATTAGTGGACGCTGTCGACGAGGAGAGCCTACACCGATGCCACGACGCCATGCTGGTAACGTCAGTCTAACGACAGATTAAGGTGACGCCACCTAAGTTTTGGACCTATAGACTTGTGTTTGGTAGTGTCTTTTACAAATTTATCATTGCTCCCGAAATGTTGGTGACGGATATTATGATTTTAGGAAGATTTAGTTGCAGTACAGATGCAACTTATTAATTCAGCCCAGTAGTCAATAGGCTACCCGACTTGAGCTAGTTACCGGAGCAAAACCTTTTGAACTTCACAGTGATTTCATTTTAAATTGTGAGTGAAGAACTAGTTTTCTAGTTTTGATTGGAACTGAACTTGGTTGGAGAACATTGAGACTTTGCTAATTTTTGAAGAGATTACGAACTTAAGTCAGATATGTGGGAAAGTGATGAGAATGTGTAATGCTATGAATTAATGGAGCTCACTGCGCAAAACTTGGTTAAGAGGCGCAAAGACTACAGATACCTTTAATTTGAAAACATTTAAATTAATCTACAGTTTATTTAATTATTTCGAAAGCAGTTTAAATACATTTTATTTTCAATTTAAGTAATTCTTATGTTCGAATGGTGGTAATATTTTAATAAGTTTAATCTAATTGAAGAACAGAATGTTTACTTAGTTGATTGGATTTTCACACACAGTTACAGTATTATTTTGATTTTAATTTCTATTTCTCTGCTTTGAATTATAGATAATTAATAACATTTTGATTTATTTTATTGGTAATGCTGAACCACACCAGCCAAAATTTTTTTACAGAGGTAATACACCAAATGAAGTGCTTCTTAATAAGTTTGAGAGTTTTATGTATTGTGAATATCAGTGCATGTAAATGTCCTTGCAGAGTTTCTGAGACGGGCATCACGCCGTTGGAGAGTAAGTCTTAAAGGTAATAAAGGTCAAACACCTGTTCTCCTACACATACACACATATATCTCTCTCTTCTACACATTGGGTATTATTAATATACTCTCCCCCACATTATTATTTCTCCAAATATTCACACCCCAGCTCTCGAAACTTTCACAGTGGCGCCCATGCGTAGTGCTTTAGTAACCCTAATTTGCATAGCAAAGGATAGCCCAACACTCGAATTCTTCACAACCTGAAACTTTTTATTCGACGTTGAGATATGAAACTACTTTCCATTCTACGTTGCCAACATTACTGGGCGCATGTTACTCAGTTCGTCCGTCAAAATATGTGCAGGTAGGGATAGTGACAATTTTCTAAGGTTGACCTCAAAAGTGCTCACTTTATCGTGAACAGCATTTAAGTAATTTGCGTTTCACCACTTTTAGGCCTATAAGAGTTATTGTATTTAACTAGCTCCATGTCGTTAACGAAGTTAAAAGCTGTTCGCGGTAAAGTGAGCACTTTAGAAGCGAACCTTAGAAAAATGTCACTGCCCCTGCAATGTATATATTTTAATTGGCGCACTGAGTGATATTCGCCCAGTTATATGGAGAGTAGTCCCACGTCTTAACCGTCAAATAAAAAGTTTTAGGTTACCATTTGTGAAAACAAAAAAAAAAAAAAATAATATTTCTTTCACTTTTTTTTTTATATGCATCGAAGTGTAAAAATTAGCAGATTTGGAAAGTATTTACTTTCTTAGTAAATTCACAGTTTCATTTGACCGACGCATGAATAAAGTGATGAGGCCCATGGCAATGTTAATTTTACATAAGGCGAAAGAATACACATCGTGTATGGAAATAGATCTTAAGCAGGGTTTTCAAAAGTGCTTGTTTTACCGTGGGCAAACCATAAGTAGCCGACATTTGTAGAATTTAATTTCTTCTAAGGTGGTGCCAAATATTCATCTACTAAGATGTGAGGAATAAGTTACATCATCTTTAAATTTCAGACTTTTCGTAAACATGGAATCTCAGAAAAGAAAAATTTTAAAAGGAAGTATTTGACGAAATAGCAAGAAAATACTAGCATTATAAAAAATGATAATTAAAAAAACTGATGCGGTGTCCATTGTGGGGCTTGGCAGTCTTTTTCGACAAATGGCAATTTATCAAAATTTACATCGTCACAGTCGTCAAAATAATTCCATCTTTGACGGATCGTTCGGGGTGGTCTTTGAATATTTTCTTTTTATTCCTCCTAAAATATTAATTCACACGTATTCGCCACGACATTTCGAATTTGAACAAATCATCTGTCACAAGGGTTCAATTTTTTAACCTATCTTTTATGCAGATTTTTAATTCACGCTGTAAGATACCCATCATGCGGCAGATAAATTTTACTTTGTTATTTATAATTAGAGAACTGAAAAATTCGCGAGTTCAATGACCTGCAGGCTAGACTCCACAGTCTTATGTACAAATATGTAGATATTAACTGCACATTGGTTGTCAGCTGTCACAGCGGAATGGGACGATTGGGTCAGTGTTTCCCAGGCGGTGTCAAATACCGTGTGGACCAATGGTTAAAGTTATATAAACACACTTTTTTCGAATCCTAGCTTGTCTCAAAATGAATCCGCGAATTCATCAGGTCTCTATCTATAACCTCAAAATTGCAAATATTTGAATGATGCTGCAAATTTTAAGTCGTCCTTTAACGTAGATTACCAAGTTAAACGCTTGTGCTAAAACCGGACCTTAGATAAGGCCTCATCCACAACTTATGTGGCGTGACAGCGAAACGTCAGCAGCAGTCAGCTGTTCACAGTCGGCGTTTACGTAAACGTGAGTAGTTATCTATAAACAATCGAAGTAAAGTACATAAATGGGAAGTTATTTTTTAAGATATGGAAATTTTGAAATTGGTTGTTATGATTTTCAAAGTTTGGATTATATTTTTTTTTTAAATTTAGGCATGACATAGCGAACACGAGGGAAAAAAATATCCAAGAGACAAAAACATAACGTCCACACCAAAGTCTTCTTTTCGAATACATGTCGGCTGCGCTACGGCACGCATTTAAAACCTTCGTTTTTATGGTTTCTGCCCGTCCGCGAGTCGTACAACACAGACATTTTATCCACTACTACAAAACTGTATTTATGTGGTTTGGGTACATTTTCGTTAGCACATGAACGTGCGAAGAGGTGGACAAAACATTCTGCATATTGACTAATATATTTACAATCTTATTCCGCGTATTCAGACGTTACTCGACAATAGTAGTTCTTAAATCCGCCTTCGGACAGGCAGGCGTTAAAAATCTTCCATAAAATATTACACGCTCATATTTGAAACTCGGACATTTCATTTCTTTGAATGACGCATTACGTTAGTGGCTATGGGCATGTCTCGCAGTACACGAATTTACGATTTCTGAAAACTAAAATGAAGATCAGGGTTTTAACTGCTCAATATATATGGAGGTATACATGCATTAAATGCATAGGATGTTTCATAACTAGAGACCTGAAAAATTCGCAAGTTCAATGGCCTGCAGACAGTCGTATGTATAGATACGTCTGTGTCAACTGTGCATTGTGCTGTGGCCCGTCCTGAGGGGAGCATGTCACGCATTTATTAGGGGGATAGAGGTAGCTAGATGGAAAGAATAATCTATTACAAAACTCTACTTTGATTGATCTAACAACAATACAAAGGTGCAGAGGTCAAACTACTCTGCTCGGACATTCAAAATGGGAGGCGTTGACTCCAGTTCTTATTAATACAATTAATCACGCAAATAGACAAATAATTTTCTCTTATGGAGCTTACTCTGGCCTTCGCTTGTCCCGAAGTCTCTCGTCCCTTAGTCGCCCTACCAGGGAGTATATTTACCCTTATTGCGGCGACGTCAACGATGAGGTTCTCTCGACAGCGGGCTGGTCGGGCGTTGAAGCAGGGCCACGGCAGGTGGTCCTCTCAGCAGGCGGTCCTCGGGCAGGGCCTTCGGCGTCGCATGCAAGATGGCGCCCAGAGCCGCCATTGCCCCGGGCTTATATACCGCCTTCCCGACCTCGCGCTCATCCCTCCGGAATTTGTTTTCCACAACAGCTGCTCGGCTGGCCGAGGTCACCCTGCGCCTCGCATCGGCTCGCTGCTTATCAACCCTTACTGTGGACAGCCGCAGCATGACCACCCTTCCTAGGAAAATCCAGACGTCCTCGTCTGGAAAGGCCTGGGGTCATCCATTGAGGGGGAATGGCCAGGTGAGGTCGGGTGGTCGGTCCTGAAGACGAATGATTGGAAGACCAGATCCCCTGGGAGGAGTTGAAACCGATGGAAAGAGCCTTTCTTCTACACGGTTGTCCGAAAGGGTAAATTGCAATAACTTAAAGTGTTCTTCGCTCACTGTATTGTAGATATCCCTAGGGCGAAGTAAGGCACGGAGGTTCGGATATGTGTTACATGTAAGGCAGCCTGTACTATTAGCGTTTTTAATCCATTCTCTATAATTTACGTGAGTTAATACTTATTTATAATTCAAATATTATTTACATTTCCATCTATTATTCTTAAACATTAAGTTTCTTTTGACATAACCTGAGATGAAATTATACTTCTGGAGACGTTCTGTTTACATGTTATATGAAACACTATTAATATAAGATTACATTTATGATATTTACACTCGACACATGTGAAGTTTAATTATTTAACAGCATTTGACGATCGTATAAAAACAGTACTTACAATAAAATATATTTACTCTAATAATGGTTGTGCCAGCACCTCAAACAACTCACTTAAGGCCGCTGTTGGTTCCTGTTGATTGTTAGCTATGGAAGGGCAGAATGTGCTCGACTCCGTGACTGTATAGAACCCATTAAAAAGAGAGAATATGTAGAAAACCGGCACCGAACACTTAAGGGTGGGATTTGAAGGTGTGCGCACTTATTGTATACAACAGTCTTCAATAGCGCCGTAATAGACACATACTGATAACGACGCTACTTAGCTTGGAAGGTTTCATTTTTCTACTTTAATTTGTGTGTTTTCAGTCTTATATCTCTATACAAAGTTATTCTATGAAAAGCCTTAATTTACATATTCCTTTTGTTATATATATATTAGAATTATTGGTTTTTAAACCAAATATATTTCTTAAGTACTAAAGTATGAAACATTATGAATTGGTATGTACATACTTTTCACAATACTTATAAGAACCTAACATTAAATGTGAGTTTTAAACATTAAAAACGAACAATATACAATTAAAAGGGGGGTCCCCGTGAAAATTTAAAAGGTATAGCGTGGTCGCAGCACGGCCTGGAAGTGCCGTCTAGCGCTATCTAGAGCGAGTTTAAAGAACTGCAATAAATACAAGCGCAAGCTACTGCATTCTGCATTCGACTTGTGCAGTAAAAGAGCTGCATTCGCAATGTTGTCAGCTGCGATTATGCTGCCTGGTACTAGGTAGCGTTAACTGTATTGTGGCGTGTTCGCGCAGTTAAACTTTTTGACGTGCCCTGCCTTGTACTGCATGGATATTGAATTAGTCGTCGTGAGTGGCAGGCATATTAGTCGTTATTTTTTGTAACACCATTATTGCTGAGTTTCTCGTAGTAAGAGATATAATCTGTAGGATTTAATTATTCCATAATTTTGAAGCCACTTTGTAAAGCGCCACTTGCATTTAACATGAGCCCTCATTGACCTACCAATGAAAAATATACCGTGGTCATAAATTCCGATTTAATCTCTTCCGTAGATCCGTAGATTACTTGGTCTTACAACTCTGTAAGTAATACCTAGGTAACTCTCCTATTTATTTTCTGATGTATAATATGCGCTACTAAGCACATTAACTTTACGGGGACGTCTGCCTGTTCTTTATTTGCCTCTGTCATATGTATGACCTGGCTTTATTACGCCGCCTGAGCCAAGCGTTCATTAGAACTGCTTTTCTGATTAATTTTTAATATATTAACGCAAGAGCGAAAATGAAGATTACGTTCGTTGAAAAGCTTATATAATTGCAATGCTCTTGTGTTAGAAGAGAAAATACCTGAGT
The DNA here is from genome assembly GCA_029891345.1 of Dryococelus australis. Taxonomy (NCBI): domain Eukaryota; kingdom Metazoa; phylum Arthropoda; class Insecta; order Phasmatodea; family Phasmatidae; genus Dryococelus; species Dryococelus australis. The sequence goes on from CM056998.1 coordinate 46,224,535, forward strand.
TTGTCTAAATGACGCAGCCTGGATGCAAGTCTGTAGTATCGTAGATTGTCGTATTCTTTTACAATCACCAGGTGTTTGTCGAATACTGTAGCAGCCTTCTTGGATACGCTGTCGATTTCAGAACAAGTCAATAGGTTGTACACAGCCTATTTGCTGATATGCACGTTCTCTATAATTGAATCAATTAGATTTTTATCTGTGGGGCCTCTTGAAAACAGCCGTGTCAGCAACGCTCATTCTCAACATCGAAACACTTAATTAGCATATCTAAGATGGCTGCCAATATTTTTGACTATTAGAACTTAAACTGTTAATAAATTGAATCACTTATTTTCATTTAAAAATTAAAGGCCTATTTTTATAGGAGTTTTGCGAAATAATCCATTTCGTTTTGAAAGAATAACGCAGTGGACGCTTCTGACACTAGAAGACAATAAATTTGATTAGGACTGGAGAGGTAGTAATGTTATATATAGGAAGATACTTATACAACTCAATTATATATAATTTTCTATGTGTTTGGGCATTATACACAGGCATACACTCATATGATATATATGACTATATAAGGAGCAACCACAAAAATAGTTGACTGAGTTATAAATAGATAAAAATTATAGGCCTAATCGAATTGACACAAAATACAAAACTTATAATGCATGTAACATAAGTTTTATAATGAAATAATGTTATATAATACGTAACGAAATTTATATACAGAATTAAATTTTGAAAACTTAAACATCAATATATTTTCATAGAATTTCTGTTTAAATATTCATAAAGCGAAATTAGTCGCCCTGCCAGAATTCCTAATATATTAAGTCCGTGGGGTAATTAATATTTCACGATAAAGTTATAATTATTTCATGAAGAAGATTGATTTTTATTGCCTAGCATGGAGTAGCATTGGAAGCGTTCGCAAATTTGCCGGAGGACTATAAAGTTGCGATGTGTCAACGTTCATATGTCGTTTGGATGCATTCCTACCACATCCGTGCCGACCAGGTGTAGCGCTCCCGTGATATTGTTTTCCGCTATTGGAGCGACTGAACTATGCGAAACCACGGCTGCATTTTTCACTTGTACTCGCGGGCGGCAAATATTATCACACCGGACTGGAGTAGGTATTTTCCGAGTTTGGTGGGTGCCCGGGTGTGCGGAAGAGCTAATGTCGACACATACACGCGAAAGAGATAACACTTAGTCTCTATAGAAGAGTCACTCAATTTATGCGCAGTCTCTCCGTTGGCAACGCCGCTCAGTAGGACTTACCTTTGAAAACATTTTCATTTTACGGCGTTTAACTTCAATTTCTCTACCTAAATGTGGATTATGAAAACCATCCTTTTAATTAAATTTCCATAAAAAAAATATACATATAAGAGTAATCGGGGATCTGGCACTTACACATACACGTTGTAACTTTTCATAACTCCTTTTCGTAAGCCAATCACATTTAAAAGAACGTTTTTAGTGGTGTATGTAGTTCTATTCACCGTTTAGCGTCTTAAGACAGGTCTCGCCTAAACATCGGCAAGCAAGAAATAGTGTGTGGTATTTCCGGTGCTGTAATATACTAATGTCGTGTATAAAATACAGGAAGAAATTGTCACGCCATTAATAGAGGGAATATTGGGTAGGGACATTATGCCATACGTACAATAAGTGATCTACGATTTCCAAAACATAAAAATATTTTTCCCAAGATAACTGTAAAAAATTCTAGTTACATACATGCATACCTTTAAATTTTAAGTAAGTCCGTGCATTCTAATCTTAACGCAACTAGAGTGTATTAATGTTATGCAAAATAAAATCACTGCCCTCTTAAATAAAACGTAAACAAATGAAGGTCAACGCCATTTAATTTTGACAGTTCTTTTGACAATTCTAAGTCAATGTTAGGGAAATGCAAATAAAACAAAAATAAATGTACCTCGTCTGGGATACAGTGTCACCGTTCTAGCATTTCAAATACTTCTTATCGAGAACCTAGCGTAGACTCTGGATGAGTTAGACTTAATGTTGTCTCCTGTGCTTATGTCACAAGTTGTTCACGTTTCGCCAACAGTTTCCTATAATACTGTCAAAATCACGTGTTAAGATAGTAACGCGACCATTGTATACATATAACTTTCCAAAAAACGAGTGCTTTTATTTTTTTAAACAATAATTTGTAGTTAAATACGTCCTAGCTCTATTGAAATTCGGTCAGAAGAAGTGGAGTAACTTTCCAAACATACCGTATGTTTATGATAAGTGTTGTGCTAATCAATAGTTCAAACCACATGGCTTCAACTGGGCTACTGGCAAAAGAATAGACCAGATCACGTTTATGAACTTCTTACTGTGCAGCTGATATATTTGAGCATATGTATTATATATATGTATAGGCTTATATGCTAACGCATATATGCAAAGAGGTATTAGCTATCGTTTACTCAGCCGTGTAGTAAAATCAAGATTTCAAACAGCTGATGTGGGGGCGATTCGGCAGATTTTATCCGTTCGGTGCAAAATAAAGCCATACGTTAATTTGTACAACTTTTTGTCCATTTTATGATAACGGCAGTTTAATATTATAATATCATGGCATTTTATACAGGCTATTAGCGGTAGATACGAAATCGGTTGTTTATATCGCCATAGACGTATCGTATGTAACTTTTTTTGATTCGAATAAATCATAAACCAGTCAAAACTATTTCATATTTCATTTAAAACATCCCAAGAGAGTTTTAAGGACTCTACGTAAGGGCTGCCAAGTTTGGTTCAACAATTGACAGTCAACCCTATCAAACCCCATGACCACGATCGATGACATGCAACGTGAAGGACGCTTTCTAATTGCAGACTCACTTCAATATATCAACATGTAAAATTATACCCTTTGGTGGAGCTTTGAAGCTTGCAGCGTTCAAGGTTAGGGACGACACTACCCTCCACCAATGTTCTGGTTTCGACCTTTGTCGCAAACCAAACAGCAAACCAAACGTTAATGACCAACTGGTTTGGGAAGGCGTAACTCCAACTGACGAGATTGGGTTAACTCCAACGTCTTTATATAAACCCCAAATAAATGGCAGGTATTACAACGCTCTACAGTGGTATGTGTTAAAGCGGGGGAGCCACCTATGATACTATTAACCAATTAAGCAGAAGCCACGATATTAAAAAATAGCTAAAGTCTCTGAAGCTATTGGAACTTTGTCACCTTAGTTTTGATGGTCGAAGAAGGCTTTTTTTTTTTTTCGTGGCCAGCCAAGGCGGATCACGCAATTTTCTTATCACCCCCGTACTGATGCCCTTTCTGGGTAATACAGGGGTACGGGATGGTCTTTTTTTTTTTTATACTTTATTTTCCCATTACAGCCTTTATGGATTACAATTTAATATAATATTACAACTATCTACACCAAGTTGCCTGGGAGGTGAGAGTGGCGCGGTTTTCCTGCATTCCACCCTGACTCCCCTAGCAGCGTGGGGGTCAATTTCTTGATGATTATATTATGCCTATGTTGTGGCACTAAACTACTACTACTTAGATTATATACATTTCAATTTCAGCCATCAGTTTTGGAACTGTCAGTGGAGAGGGGGGCCTGCGGACTCCTTTTCTATCCCCCCCCCCCCCCCCCCCGCCTTAGTCCGGTCCTTTAGTCTGGAACCTTGTCATACCATTACTCTCTCTCTCTCCTTATACATTGCCTAAGTATTCAGCGTCCTGATTCGTTTCCTATTCACTTGCCTTGGTCATTGCTACTCCGATTTCTCATGTCCTTTTTTCGTTGCTTTGATCTTCATTATATCTTTTAGCGTTTTTTTTTCTGAGTGGGAGGCAAGGCCTTCCAACTCACCAGTCGCCTTCTGATGTTTCCTTTCTAAATTCTAGTCTATCTGCATTGGGAACACACAAGCTGTGTGGTGGGGCCGCTCCCACCACAATGATTTTATAGCGGTTTTACAGTGTCACTTTCTGTATAACAATTTTTTTCCCGCTGAAACCTGCAATGGAAACCTCTATCTATCTATGGAAGAGGATCATTCATGAACTCGTGTGGATTTTTCGAAGAAGGCTGCTTGCAATCACGTCTCGATGGCGGGTGTCGTCGGCACACCCTTCTACGGCCCCTCTTCACCCCGCGGCGGCTGGCTGGCTGGCTGGCGTCTGGCCTCGTTTCACTTCTCCTCCGACATTTAATAGTCGGCGTTTGTAAACTAACATGATGTTTCCCAAACGTTGCTCAGCTTGTGGCGTCGCCCTCATCGCAACGGTATGTCACTTCTCGTGTTATGGGCATGGCTTGCCCACAATATGTATGGCCGGTACCGTATAGCAAGGAGTCATTATGAGAAAGGGAATCGATGTAAGTATATCTGGAACAGTTTTTTTTTTTTATATGGAAAGAAATATCGAAATAAATTTTGCCCCAACTACAATCGGGTACAGTTCTAAAAGTGTAAATATTCTTCCATGTGAGTAACCTGACTTGCGACAGTTCTCCGCGCCGTGTCGTTTATGAATGGTTGATGCTGAAAAACATCGAGTACAGAGAACGCTGTTGCTAGAGGCACACACGCTGCACAATTACAGGAAACATTAAAATATCACGCGACTGCAACACACGAGCTCGTAAATGAATTCAGGACTGAACGATTTGTTCAGACACATGCAACGCCTGGTGTATTTCACAACAAATGACAAACCCACTAGTCTACCCTGATATACGATGGTAGTAAGGGCCACTCTAAATATAATTAAAATTATTATCTAATAATTTAAAGTTAATTACTTTATTAATTAACTTAGTGATTTCAATAATTAAATTAAGTTATTATCTAATAATTTAAATTAAATATATTTTAACAGTAACATTAATTAATTAAATAATTTAAATTGAAAATATTATTAGCCATTATTATTGAAAATTCACTTTCAAAATTTGGTTTTTGAAGTTAAACTTTGAAATTATATGTAATTTTTAACATTGAACTACATAACTTACTCTCTAAATTGAATTTTTAAATTTAATATTTTGGATTCAGCTTTAAAGATTTATGTATTTTTTAATTATATTTTTATTTAATTATTAATATAAATATTAAATTTATTAATAAAAAAACATTTTTGATTTAAATTATTAGATAATGATTAAATAGAGTTGTTAAATTAATTTGTTTAAAATATTTTTTCCTCACATTATTTGATAATAATTTTAATTACAGACTATGTAAAGTGGTCGTTATCCCCATATAGGCTATACTACTTATGATAAAATGATAATATCAGCACTCTTTCTCTCTCAGATTCTCTTTACAGAGCGACTGAATAGAAACATGATACATCCCCTGCCGAGGGTGATGGCCGAGCCTGTGTTGAATAAGCGCTTCTGGTGGGCGGGGAGGGAAATACACCGAAGAGAGGCGGTCGAGCCGAGCGTTGGGGCTTAAACTATGCAGCGAAGCGAACCGGCGAACAGACCTAATTAGCCCGTATGTTTGTTTTAGAGGGAGTCTGCAAATAATGGAAGCTGCCGAGAAGGGATCAGCATGGTCTTGGCCTCGTCGAGCGAGGTTGTATTTCGTGTATCGACGGAGAAACGTGTGTCGACGACAGTAGAATTTAATAATTCATCACGGATAATGAAGGGATTTTGCAAGCCTTGATTATTAGGGTAATGGCGAAGCTGAAACAATGTATTTTTAATGGGAGCTATGCGGCTGGGAAGCTGGGTAGCTGGCGGTCTTCGGCTCGACTCGTTATGATGTCTGCCACCAGAGGGGAGAGAGACTTCCCGTACTGGTCGTAGTCTCCTGCTGTGTGCAGTGTAGAGCACACGCCTACCTAGCTCTCCACCTGCATAGTATATTGCGTAAACATGCGAAAGTCTTTCAACTATATATCCAGTCCCCTTTCTTGAATACTGATTATTTAACGATGCCTGAATCTGCAAATTATTCACTGCCTCGGCTGTTTTGTAGGTATAAGTATGCTACTAAGATTTTAAAAAATTTTTGTTAATATGAATAAACCAAGCCCATAAAACTAATAGCGACCATAAGCACGAGTATGTTATAATCATGGTATGGACCAGCATCTAAAAATACTTTTATAGGCTTAATTGACATTAGTTTAAATGCCAATACTCAGTCCCAGGAGACTTCGAATGTACGAGGGTGATAAACAGTCTGACTTTCGTGCTCTTCTTGACGATCAATCTTTCACAATATTTGTATCAATCTTGCAATATTTCAATCTTTTCATCAATTTTGCAAAGCTTTCCATCAATCTTTCAATTCTTCCATCAATATTTCGCAATATTTCCATCAATCTTTCACAACATTTCCATCAATCTTATGTGATCCGCGTCACAATCCGCTCCACTGTCGCAATCCACTCCACAATCGTTCAATCTTTCAATATTTTCATGAATCTTTCGCAATCCACTCCACAATCCGCTCCACAATCGCAATCCGCTCCACAATCTTTCAGTATTTCCATCAGTCATTCGCAATTTTTCCATCAGTCTTTCGCGATCTTTCCATCAATATTTCCCAATCTTTCTATAAATATTTTGCAATATTTCCTTTAAACAACAATCCATATTCAATCCATGTGTTTCTCGTCTGTCTCTATCAATACATATAAAAAAATCATGGACTGTCTACAAAATTTTTACATGTGACATAATTAATGTTTTGTATGAAGTCAACTAATCATGCATTTTATACCACTTTAAAATGGCGATGGATAGAAAGATACGACACACAAAAATTAGGAAAAACCAATAAATTTATTATTATTTTGTAATTATAATTTCAGATGAAAACAGTTCATCACATCATGCAATATATCCCCGATTCTTCAGGTTACTAATGATTGAAGATATCTCAACAACGCGCGAGTCATACCCATGTTTTTGAAGGTCAATGAAATATCTGAGTCTATCAATAAGTTCATTCGGGTCTTCAGGAAATATATAGTCGCTGTTTTTACCGTCTTCTGCATTTTCATGACGCTTGTTGCTGCAAATATGTTGGAGGGGTATGTCAGTGCATCGGGAAAATCGCCATCATCATCTTCAGCATTAGTACTGTCTTCATGTTAATTTTCATTAATGCTATCTCCACGACAGTAGTCTTTACTTCCTGTTTCATCCTCAATATCAAGTATACTTTTCTTTGCAGCGGAAGTTGTATGCTAATCAGTATTTAGAGCCGACGACCATATATTTCGAAGTTCGTCGACTTCATGCGAAAGTCCTGCAGTTGCATATTCCACACAAACCAATCCTACTGCGCTAAATTCCGTCTTTAGCATTAACTGCCTCGTCGCAAACGTCTGTGGAATCAGTATCCACCGATGTAGCAGGAGGTACTGGCAGCATCACTTGCTGGCTCTCAAAAAACCGAATTGTTACAGTTCTTGATGAGGTTCTTCAATGTATCACCTTGCATAAACTGTGTATGGCCATTGTCGTAATTCTTCCTCTTGCGAGAACGACTCTTCGGCACGAGTGATTCTTCCATGTCGATGAGCATTTTGACCGAAGGTAAAAACTCGATCACAGGATCGACACTGGCGACAACCAGTTAGCGATTGTGCGGGTCGCAACTCTGTGTTCGAAGAGGTCAAAGCAGTCCTTCGTATTCGCAATACATTTTCATGGTGTGACGAGAGAGCGCTTCCATATCGATGTTAACTTCTCGGCGCCTGAACATTAACTAAAGTAACAGCGTGCGTGAATGCTATTATATATACATACATACTATAAATACACACATACTCCCGTCACTCGGATAAATCACCATATTGTTTCTAAGACCGTGAGAAAATTAATATTTTTTTACGGTTCCAGCTTTCGAACTCAGGGTCCTAGTCCATGCATACCTTTGTAAATTGCTTAAAACCTTGTATAAGTTGCGCACGAATATTAAACAGTGAAAAATTAATGTAACAATATCGATAAAAAAAAGGCTTAAAAAATCAGGTCGTTAATCGAGTTGCGAACTATATATATTATCCTGATCCCTTTATCCGATAGCTGAAACCATCGTTTCGCCTTTATTATGAGTTCCTAAAACAGTCTCTGAAATTTTTTCTAGATCTGAAAGTGAATTAATAATTCGTTTTATAATTTCGGGTCTCAAACGCCGTACCGCGCCTTTGGAGATGGCTTCGTTCCTTATATCAGGTGCGCATGAATACTAACCAGTAAGAAATTAATGAACGGACATCGCTAAGAAGGCTTCAAAAGCTCGGGTTATCAATCGAGTTTCAATACTATTACCTCACTATGATTCCTACACCCGATGGCTAAAAGGCCCGTATCGCCTTTAATATCAATTCCTATAATGTTCCCCGAACACTGGGAAAAATTACCACAGTTTTGAGATTGCATAAATGTTTATATCAGGTACGTAAAAGCACGTGGAAAGTTCGTTAAAAATTATCCGAATCTCGGGTCGGTATTCGAACTCTGAACCCTTTATCTCACTACATCATCTTTATTCCTTCATCCAAAATTTGTCTAACAACCTACATTTTAAGTTTCATCCACAATGTACTTATACGGGATTTATTCCAGCATTTTGTTACCTAAGTGCCACTTAGGTTTTTCTTGCGTGTAGACTAGTAGAAAGAACTAGAGAATTTGTACACAAGGGGACAGGGGCTCGGATCATCGGAGCAGTTCAGGCTTTGTCATTCCTGTCGGCCGGTGGCCATCTTGGATCCATGTGACCTTGGCCTTTAACCTTTGAACTGACCTTTGACACTATTGAACTTTGACCCCAAAAAATTCTAAACGTTCCCAAAAACATGATAAGAAATTAATACAAATTCTTTTTTTTATTATTAAAAATTACTAAAAAATTTCGGTCCCACGGTTGCCATTTTTTCCTAACATTTTTTTCTTTTCCCCTCAAAATCGACTATATATTCCTTAATATTTTTTTTTGTAAAATTATTAAACAATTTATAAGAATTACTAAAACTTATTATTAAATATTATCAAAAAATTATTTAAAAATTCATTTAAAAAAAACACCCGTAGTGCTCCATCTGTTTTTGCTTCGCACACAAAAACAAGTCCCTCACTAGGTGGCAGCTGACGATGGTCCTGAGGAACAAACGAGGCATATAAAATGTTCTGTCTTTGAAGTTTTATGCTGCTTGCTATATTCGCGAGATCTGATACCATGAAAGAACAAAATCCGAAATACGGCGAGATCTCTTCACAAACGTCCAAACCCTGAAACCCTCTCATCAAATGTCAATAAATAGGAGATTCGTGCAAACCACAGTACTCTCTCAAGTGTCCTACATCCTCCCGTCATAGGAGCAAAATTATATAGGAGAGTAATCAAGCGGAATTTTTTATGCAACTTAAGTCAACACGTGTCCAGGATACACAGCCCTGCACATACATACTCAGTAGGTCTTTTTTTATAATTTATAATGCTGGGGAGCAATTCTCCACCGCTCATTTTTGAATTCATTCTTTTATTTTTTATTGCATTCGCATTCATTTCAGGTATAGGCTATTCACGATAACATAGCACTTTTGAAAGCCCTGCTTAAGATCTACTTGTTTGCACCTTGTGTATTCTTCAACCTTATGTAAGATTAGCATTGTTATAGGCCTCATCACTTTATTCATGCGTCTGTCAAATTAAACCGTGGAATTATTAGAAAAATTAATATTTTATAAATATGCCCATGTTTAAATTTCGATGTATTAAAAAAAACAGAAAGCGAAAGAAGTAATTTAAACTATCAGAAATATTTATCAAACACTTTTTATTCGACTTTAAGATACGGAACTACTTACCTTCCGTCGTTACCAACTTTACTGGGCGCTTGTCACTCAGGGCGCCCATAAAAATATATGCAGATAGGGGCAGTGACTTTTTTCTATGGTTTATTTCAAAAGTGCTCACTTTAACGTGAACAGCCTTTAGCAAAGGGGTTTCCAGTTGGCCTTCCATAGACACATTACGAGTCTCCTGCCTGAGTGTGCCGTTACAACATACGTTCTTGTTAAGTTTATTACGTTAAATTATTACGTTTCATTATGTAAGACTAACTAGCTTACAAATATTTAAAAAAATTACTGCTACTACTTATTACATGTTTCACGGTTTCTCGTGTCAGTCAAGACATAAAGAGTTCTCTGAAGTTACACTCACGCTCTAGTGTGTCGGTCGTGTATTGATAAGGGCTTAAAAATCAATTAAATTCAACTCGCATCGCTCTCACCCCCGCGCCATATATCACTTCGTGCGACAAGTCACACTTCTTTTTGTCTTTTTTCCAGACACCCAAACACGTGTGAGGGACCGGACCCGCGACTCTGCGACTCGCGATAAAATCTTGTCCCTCTGGCGGTACACAGTCAGCTATCTCGACCTTGTGATGTAATCTCGATCTAATGACGTATACGAGGTGTGCCCTTGGAGTGGCGGAAGGGTGTTGTGACGCTCTCTTGAGTCTTGATTTCAAGTTGGAAAAATAAAATAATTCTTGAAATGTAATGCATTGTTAACAATGCAGTCCAGATAGCTTATCCACCAAGTAATGACAATCACTGCTGATTGGCAAGTATGAGGTTTGGTCGTAATGCACAGAGCCTCGTTCCTTGATTAGCCATCTTCTTAATGGGCCTCTATAGATCCGCCATTGCTGCCAGCTGACGACAGCAGGTTTTTGCCAATTAATTTTGATGATTTATCATGCCAGTCAGTGCCCTCTAATCAAAACTACTGGTGCGTGCTGTATATGTGTGTTTAAATTAACATAATTTTGCACGGTAAAGTCATTATACACTTAAAGTTGTAGACTGTGCATTTAAACAAAATTAAATGTATTATTTGAAATAATGATACAGATAATACTGAGTATTTTGTCCACTATTGATTAAAATCTTGTGATTTGTTCACAATAACTAAAGGGATATGCCCTGATGGTTTGAACAATAAGTGCTACTTCAAAATGTATTTATTGGATTGACTCCAATTAATATTTTTAAATCCTGACCGAAAAATTGTTCTTTATTTTTTGCGGTAATACAGTAATTACCGCTAGACAAAATGTTCATAAAAGGGCATTAAACTGTTAAGTGATGTGTTTAATTTCATTCGGTTTTATTCCTTATGTTGTGATATCAAACACGTGTTCCGTAATAATGTAACGACACTACTGTTTTATGAAGGCGCCTGGAAATGAGCTTCTGAACTCCCTACAAACTCTCTGGGCGCCAAGAGGCAATTGTGGACTTACGTGATCATGTCGTTCGAATGCAATGTGATGCCAAAATGTGTGCGTTCATACTGCACACAGGCGTCATTAACTGCAATTTCAGACATTAGTGTTTTTTCTGACTGAAGCTATTGGTATAAGTAACCAGATTGTCAAGTCTTTAAATTGAAAATTGTGTTGTGAACTGTGCAGAGTTTCATAACTGTGAGTTTGTTTCTTTGTTCCAGGTTTGCCGTATGATTTGGGCGTGTTCTGGCAACAATATCCATGGTCACTCGGGCTGGCAATGTGCAAGATACGGGCTCTCGTCTCAGAGATGTAAGTGTTCATTTTTGGAACCCTTGGAATTGACTGGTGGGCAATGACCATTTCTGATCACTGTTTCATTATTCACTTACACATTTGTAAGCGATAACGGTTTAAATAATAAATTGTACCATATTCACTTCCATGGCCGATGTCATTAAGGCTTTGCGAGGTTACGAATTCAAATACTGGGTAACCCGTGGAAATATAAGACGAAATTTGGATAGGTTTATATTAAATTTTATCCTAATTATCATACCGCTAAACAATGGGACGATGATAAGTAGTAACTAAAAGGAGATAAATAAACAAAACTCGAGTAATTGTGACTGATATTATGACAGACTCATGAGAAAGTGTTTTGCGGCCTGCCATGTATTAAATTTAATACGCGAATTAGATCATCATGAAATAAGTAATAATTTTTAAAACAGTAAATCTGCATCACAATAAAAATTAAAGTTCTGAATGGGGTTCCATAGTATCACTGTCACTGCCAACCGACCTACATTACGTAGTAAGCAAGGCATGGGAAAAACATGAGAATAAACGTGTCGTTAGGGAGAACAGGGAAACATAAAATCTCGTGCAAGCTGGTAATGAAATGTACAGTCACACGACAGTAGCTGTCATAATATAGTGGGGTACAATATAAAAGGTAGGCACATGACAATGTTGTATATAGTCATAGTACAGCGTACAGTAAATTTACAGCCCATTCGTTGAGAGCAGCTCCGCCTCACGCAGTTTAATACTTCTTAAATAGAAATTACGTTCTGGCGTTCCTTTTCGGAAATTGCAAGGATTTATTACCTTTACCTGAACAAAACTTGTGCTGTGGGGCGATTTGTAATGTTTGACGTCAATGAATTACTTCGTGGAATGAAATTACCATCCTCGTTCAGAGGTCCAACACATTCATATAATATTCCAGGGGGTTTAAGCTTGAGCTGCACTTGTATATGGGCCACGGTGGTGTAATGGTTAGACTACTCGCCTTCCATATACGCGAATCGGGTTCGATATCCGGCGGGGTCATGCCCAAATTTTCGCAAGTTGGAATCGTGCCGCACTATGCCGCTGGTCGGCGGGTTTCCTCGGGGATTTCCCGTTTCCTCCTCCCTTTCATTCCGGCGCTGCTAAATACTCACCTCGCTTCCTCCTCATCGGTTCTCAAGACCTCGATGTTAAGATCCGCCCAAATCTCTTCACTCACTCACTCACTCACTCACTGCACTCATATGCGAATGGCTCGATCACGTGATTCGCGGTTTTGTTCACACTCTTTTCATCAAACCTTTGAAAAGTCCCACCATGTATGGCATGTTTAGTTGTTACTTAATTATGTTATGTATCATAAGCGTTTCGTACTTCTGTTAACATAAAAAAACACAAAAGTATGTAATTTTTACTATATTGAAATTATATTTATAATTTTACAATACATTATAATATTTCAATTATAATTTATATGAATAAAAACTGTGAGGAAATATGTAAGTTGGTATTACCTACCAATAAATAGTTCTTATGCAAAATATGACTACAATGAGTGCGCACGAATGCGTTACGTTGTCCATCTGGTGTAATTTTCTAGACGCGGTTAAGCTTTGTTTGCACGAGGCCGAGGAACATCCTGAAAGTAGAACTTTAGCAGGGCTTCAGAAATGATGGAAGCACCCGTGAATGGAGTGGGCAACTTTCTCGGGTATTTTCCGAAGTATTTAGTTACTAATCCCGTACCCAAAGAGTGTTAGTTTTGTGTATGCACGATTCTGACTCTTTACTACGAGTCAGTCATGAAGATTTAAAGTGAGTGATTAAATTTGAAGTAATATACATCTTATGTACGCATTATAATAATATTTTTCACTGCGTGATAAATGTTTCGAGTGTTAAGTGTGTTTTCATACACTATTCATACACTGCCGTTGATGATTTTATTCAGTGTTGTATTTTCAAGTCTTTTGAAGAAATATCAGTCTCGTGGACATACGATTATTTGATAAAAATGACAGGCAACTCGTTATGTACAAAAATGAACTCAGATTGCAGCAGTTTACCGAATCGGGACCAACGATCCTGGCCAGGCTCTTCCGGCAACTAGAACCAGCAAACAGGAAACAATAAAGATTAAAGAGAGACTGACCCAATACGTACTTTTTTAGTAAAAAAAATGTGCATTATTTTGGATAGCAAGATCTTCTGATACGCCATCCTGTTCAGGCTGCTCATATCTGATTAATGTTTTGTAATACTAGGTGAATATTTATGATTCCGTTATGACATCCAAAATTATTATAAACAGAATTCTGTAAATATTTAGAAAATTAATAACTATTAAAGCCAACCTTCAGCAGCACTTTGTCAATAGCATACATTTCTACAAGATCCCCACGTGAGCTTTGTCTGGTAACGTTATTACCGAACAGCCCGCAAGCATCGTGAGTTGTCTGTACAGAAAGTTGGTGAGACATGCTTAATAGCGAAATTCGCGCTAAAAGTAGTAACGAAATGCATTTTAATGGATTGTTTCGGCTATTCTGGGTCAGTGAGGAATTTAATGCGCTTATGCTGGAGCTGTGTATTTTCAATGCTTTTCTTTCCCAGTAAGGGTTAGCGAGAAAGCTAGACATGTTGAGCGAAACCACGGAAACTGAGAATAACATTACATTTTTAGCGGTCGTAATTTTTCTGTGTACAGAAACAGTGATTTTAGTTGACAATTTATTGCACTTACGGTTGTCCGACAAGCTCATGAAAGCATAAACGCTGAAAGCCACAATGCTTAGGGGAAAATTGCTGTAGGTAGAAAAGGCATAGATTAGTGTTGAATATAAGTAAAACATAGTTGGTCCCAACTTTTAGTGTTTGACGCTGCACTAACATTAACATTAGTAATATAATTTATAAAAAAAATATCATTTTCACTTTCAAGTAAAAAAAAAAAAAAAAAAAGAAGGAATCAAGGGAACTTTGTACTCGGGTGTCCTGTGTGGTATTATGCTCCATGTACAAAACCGAGATGAGAATTCTCAATTATTTTAATTTTATTGTTCTGTTGACTTAAGTAAAGCGTAGTGTATGCAGTCACCACTAAATACAAATATCTCGCCCATTCCTTGCCTGGGACTCCCACGGAAACTCTCCTCACCGTCCAGGCGGGTGTGCGATCTACTACTTCACGAAGCTCAGTTCCTGCTAGAGATTAGCTAAACCAGTATTTCTCAGGAACACTCCATACCTGTTCCTGTTCCCGGCCGATACCTGTTGCTAGTATCTGCTATTGAGAATACCTGGTATGGGTAAGTAGTGTGCTAGACTGCGTTGTTCCACTATCTCACCTTGTTCAAGAATACCTGTTATTAGCCAAGTACTGGCATGCACCTGATCTTTTTCGCTACCTCTATGTAGCACATACACTCCTAGTAGTTGGATTCTTACAACTGCCTTCTAAAAAAAATCATATATATGAAAACTCGACTCCAGTGTTCAAAGGTGTGCAGGATTGATTGCAAAAACTTCTGGCATTATAATTGTCCTACCAGGGAAACATGACACACGAGAAGGTTAGATATCAGGAGGTAATACCTCCTCGCCTGTCATGTTTTCCTGCTAGGACATTTACAATATCAGTTTTATTTACTGTCACAGTGTGGGGGCATAAAGAACAGCTAGAGAGAGAGAGACTTACTGAGGAGGAGAAATTAATTATAACTTCAAACAAAATTTTTTAACATTTTTTGTTGCCAAAAAATTGAAAGAAAAAAATTTCATGGTTGTTAAAAAAGTTCTAAATGAAGTTAGAAAGGTTTTTTTTTATATGCAATATTCTCGTTCATAAATACTATTGGGATTTGGGATGCAGTTTTGAATACTAATACTGTTATCGCCCAATACCTGTTGCTGATAACATGTATTGAAAATACTCCCCCATCTCTAGTTCCTACTGAGTCACCATAACACAAAGGAATAACTGGATTAAAAAGCGTCAAAAATCTTGTATCTGTAAATCACTAAGGAATTGTTAAGCGTGTAAAAAAATCTGCATCAAAGCATGTAAATACATCACAACAGAGCGAAGAAATCAGGGAAGAGAATTTATACAGAAGTACGTGTTCCGCAATAATTACCACATCGGTTTTTATCTACGATACTCGCAATTGCCGTGTAAGCAGTTAACAAACCGACGAGCTCTGCTCATATCTATCTCACTGATAATTCTGGAGTGAAGGTAGTACTGCATATATTAATCCAAATATTTTCTGTGCAGTATTATCGAAACAACTACCTAAGGTGGTGGAGTTAATGTGCACAGATATGGGGTTTTCACAAATGTTTGGCTTTCAGAAATTACTTTTTACGACAGTGTGAAGTCGTCATCGGAATTTTCGCGTAGGGTATCAGACCGTATTCACTCAGTATATCTGAACCGAGCATAAAAAACTATCCCTTGCCCCGCGATATTTGCAGTGATTCTGCTGTGGCAAATTTCCGTGTTTGTACACAAAAATACCGCCCCGTACATAGTATCATAACATGCTAAGTAACAAAATTGGTAGACTAAGTCTGAAAATGGTCAATATTTTTCAATATGAAGATACTCATTCTCCTTCCCTCCATACAAATAAAATATTGATTAAAAATATTTTATAAAATTGTCTAGATTTCTCACTTCAATTTATCTTAGAACACTGCAAATCCAGACAAACGGAAAGAGTAAAAGTAGACTTACATAGTGTGCTATATGCTGTATGTTAACCATATTATCTCACTCTAACTTCATTCATCATATTTTATTGGCCATTGAAATACTCCATGTTGAGAAAACATTTCGTTTAGGTTAACGTGTTTGTACTAATTGATTTACAATCATCTTGATGCTACACCTATTTGTAGTTTTACTGTTTCAAAATTTGACCGTCATAGTAAAATTAACGTTTGGTCTATGCATATAAATAACAGACACATAAAAATTAAAAGACTCTTTGATCCGCCTGTACTTCTGATGCCAAGTTCTATAATGACGGTGCTCTTCAAATATATACATTCAGTCTATTTTTGTAGGTGATTTGGCTGTTATCTTTATTAATGCGTTCACCGATACGGCAGCAGTCTGCGGTAACATTTCTAATTAATTAACACTGTTTTTATTTCGGGCCTTCTAACACAACGGCAGAGAAATTACCGTATCCAAGAATGTTATTTCTATCATTTAATTAAATTATCGTTTACTATTTGTCAGTTGCAGTGTTGAGTTCATAATGTGACATTACGTAACCTACAAAACTGAGTATGGAACTTTACGAAACGTCCTTTCACCACTTCAGTTGCACTTGAAATAATTTGCAAATTAATTCAAGGAAACAGAATTAACTAACGAGCAATAATACATGGAATAATATTTTATCTAAATTCTTGAATATTATATGACTTGAAGATTGCACCGTTAACACCGACAGAATATTGGATTTTTAAATAAATATAACGTGGCAGTATATAGAGGCTATCATAATACAACATAGACAGAAACCGGAGTACTTAACTTGCACGAAAATAATTTATAAATGTCTATTTATAGCTTATCGTCTTCTTAATAACGCTATGTTCTATTTATTGTCAATCAAATAAACGGTTATGATAGTTTAACATACATTAGAATAGGAAATGAGGAGTATTAATAGAAGCTGTTCGCTGTTGAGTAGTTTAGAAAAACCTGCTTGAGATCTATTTTATGCCAATTTTGTATCCATTTACTATACCTAAATGTAACATTGTCACAGACTCGTTGACTTTATTCGCGCGATAATCAGTTGTAACTGTGACATTGTTGCAAACGTAAATATTCCATTAGCATTGTAATTTTCCTCTTAGGTACATTATACAAGTTACATTAAATTAATTCACCGTCCATAGCACTTTTCAATTTGAAATCAATATACAAGACTGCATCGCTGCCAACTTTTACTAGCATGCCAGTAAGCTTGTTCGTTAAACGATGTGCGGTCGCAGGAAGGGAATTTTTATCCAAATGTTGAATTCATGAGCTATATCGAACCAGCTGTACAATAATGGTTAGAACAATATTTCAGTCTTACTTGATCAACGCATAATAAATAATTGTTATATACATTACTGACAAAAAAAAGGAAAGCGCTTAGTCAACCACGGAAAATGCAACAAGTAATTTGAGGCAAAGTATGCTGCAGATGAATCGCGGACGGCTATAATACAAACAACGAAAGCAAACAAATAATTTAGTCGCGAGAAGGGTAAACTTTCATTTTGGTAACGATTATTAAGTACAATACCGTCTTTTAAGGTGCATTTTTTGAGTTGGAAATTGTTTCTAACATTGTAGTCTTAATTCATGACCTTGAAAATGTTTTCCAGAGAGAAAAGAATCTCTCGTATCCACGTGCTTCATGCCGAAGTTAAACACTCACGGATAACAATAGTAAAGTACCTAGGATTGGTCGAATCTAAATTAAGCAACACATGTTGAACGACCATGCGACCTTATTCCAATGATTACAATGTCAGAGTACACGGGACGACATATTTGGCAGCGCGGACAAACTGCTGGTCCCATGATAGCATGATGTAGCAACCCCTCGGGCCTTAATGCATGCCTCGTGTGTACTCGGAAGGGAGTCGTACGTACGGTCTATCCTCTCTTGAGGAATGTCGGCCCACAGTTGTCGTAAAGCAGCTGTCGATATCCCGCAGAGAAACAACTTTTCGGAGTCGATGTTCGAGATGATCGTATATACTATAGGGGACAGACGGGGAACTTTCTGGCCAGGAGAGTATCTCAGAATGATGCAGACATTCCATTGACATGTGTGCGTGGACGAGCGTCGTTCTATTGAAAGACTGTACCTGGGTGCTGTCTCATGAAAGTAACTCGCATACCGCTGTGCCTCAGGATCTTCCCAATCACTACCAGGTTTAACATGAGGTCACGTCCTATGGCACACCCTTTTACGTGAAGTAATGACGGTGTGTCCCTCCACAACAT
The DNA here is from genome assembly GCA_029891345.1 of Dryococelus australis. Lineage (NCBI taxonomy): Eukaryota > Metazoa > Arthropoda > Insecta > Phasmatodea > Phasmatidae > Dryococelus > Dryococelus australis. The sequence goes on from CM056998.1 coordinate 46,243,125, forward strand.
TGGTAGGATGTCCCCTCGCTTCTCGGCATCGAAAAAACTCTCATACGTGACGATGCAGAACCGATATTCGCCGCCGAACATTAAGCGTTTGCGTTTTTTGCTCTGGTGTTAAGGATGGCCAGCACATGGGACATGATGTGTGATGACGAGGAGTGTAGTAGTGTGTAAATAAGCTGTGTACAAACCGCAGGCTCCGATATCGTAAATCTGGGCCTCATGCAGTCCCATAATGTAAACCTTATGAGACTCCAAGGGCAGATAAACCTGTCTAAATGAGTCTACGAGATGTACTATGTGTTCGGCGAACTTCCTTCACTGTCTTGACTTTGATGCTCCGGGCCCGCCTTATAACATCATCAGTATAGTCGTGGCGGAACATCTAAAACACTATGAGACAATTATATTTGCCACAGATAATTAAAACTATAATTATGTCCACATCCAAAAATAGTATACACTTATAACAAATACGTCAAATTTAGACCATTCTTTCTGGGTGCTTCGACTTTGTTGTCGGTGAGTGCAAGTTTTAAATCAATGAAATGCTCTAGTGGACATCTGTGTGGCTGTATGTTGGTTGGAATTGGCAACACCGCCAGGGTTTACTTGCACACGTGCTCAAGACATCTGGTATTAATCTCTTAGTGTATTTTTGCGAGGCGTTCTGCATCGTGGGGTGTAACGCTAGCGTGTGGTTGCAGGTCGTCCTACACGTCGGTGCTCACCATCGTGGCGTTCTCGATGGAGAGATACCTGGCGATCTGCCACCCGCTCCACTCCTACGCCATGTCCAACCTGGAGCGGGCCGTCAAGATTATCGCCTTCCTCTGGCTGCTGTCCCTGGTCAGCGCGTCGCCCTTCGCCGTCTTCACCACCATCTCCTACGTCGACTATCCTCCAGGTAACTCGTCGTCAAGATAGCAGGTGAGAACGTGGAAGTGTCCGACCATGGCCTTTATTGACTAATCATCCTTGAATACGCTTGGAGAGGTTTCGGTAAATCCTGGGAAACATAAATCAGGACGACCACACCGGTAATCAAACCCGGATCCTCCCGAATGCAAGAAAGGTGATTTACTACAGTGTCACCTCTCTCAGTTGTGAAGATGTTATTTATTCCTGCAACCATAACATGTAAACGTGCATTGATGTCTGTTTTTCTGGATATTTAAACATTTCCATTGAAATTTTACATTATTTTTCTGTTTTTTTTTTTTTTTAATAATGATTACCATGTACTCTGTAGCAACAATTATCGTAAAATATATCATTCAATCACTACTGTAGTCTACCGTAAAATGTGATTTGTCTTTTTATTTTCGGGAGTCGCAAATCTAATTATATTTTTTATTTTCCACTGTAGAAAGAAAAATAGATAATCTTCATACACTATTGGTGTTTAAGCCTTAGAGCTGCTAATTGAGGAAATACTCAGGTATCTTCCTGGAATGGTGAAATGGGAAATCTTGCCGGTCTGAAATTGTATCCGGAATTATTTGGTGATGCATTTCGGTTTTTGCCTCAGAGATTCTTACAGCATCCGAACTATCTCGGAACACCTTGTTTAGGGTTCCTAACAAGAAGGGAATTTTTATTTATTATGCAAGAGCTTTGGAGAACCGATAACCCTAGTGGGAAAGTTCATGAATCCATAAAATTGTCGATAACTCTTGGAAACCGAATCAGCTGGTGCACTGGTAGAAGTTTATTTTATTGGTTTGGACAGCCTGATTTGTATTTTATCCAAACACGTTGTCCAAACGTATAGCCTGTATTTGCGTAAAATGTATGATGTGAGCCCACGATGAAGAACCTGCAGAAACTAGGGGGCCGCGGTGGTGTGGTGGTCAAACTACTCGCCTCCCACCTAGACGAACCAGGTTTGATTACCGGCTGGGTTTTCTCTGGGATCTCCCTGTTCCCCTCCCTTGCATTCCAGTGCTTACCCACATTCCCCTCACTTCATCCTCATAGGCTCTCACAACTTCTATGTTAAGAGCCGCCCAAATCTCTTCCACTCTCCCAACTTCCGCCTGCAGCACCAAGAGCTAGCTGCAGCAAGTTCGTGGGATATGTAGTAATGGCAAACATATCCGAGTATTTTTTATTTTAAAATCTTGAAACGGCGTCCAGGAGAAAACTTACATAAAGGCTGTTCACGATAAAGTGAGCACTTCTGAAATCAACCTTAGAAAATAATATCACTGCCCCTGCCTGGATATATTTCAACGTCTGCACTGAGTGACATACACCCAGTAAAGTTGGTGACGTTGGATGTAAAGTTGTTATATTCTTAACGTCGAATAAAAAGTGTTAGGGAACCATCTGTGTTAACTTGAATTATTTATATCGCTTTCTGTTTTTTTTTTTTTTTTTAACTCATCGAAGTGTGAAAATTACCTGAGTTGTAAAATATTGTCTTTCCAATAATTTCACATTTTCGCTTGACCGAGGCATGAATAAAGGGCTTAAGCCCATGACAAATTTCAATTTTACACAATGCGGAATAATACGCAACGGAATACGAGTAGATGTTAAGCAGGGCTTTCAAAAGTGCTCATTTTAACGTGAACAGTATAGTAAAATATACTCATTAAAAATAAGACAGGCTATTTTTGAGTTATGCGAGGGGTGCGGCACCATCAGGCCTAACTATGCAACATGTACATACATGACCGTTCCGAGTGATTAAATGAGCAGCATAAAATGATAACGAACAAATAACGCGGATGAAACAAAAAATACGAGGTACGGACAAAAAAATTAGCAAAAAATTTAAACTAGAGGCACACAAAAATTACCGTGATAAAGATATTTTCTTTTTATACCCCCCAATCAGATAAAATCGAATAAAATGCTTACACGAGCTCTGATTTTATTGTATCGGTATAGTTCCGAAAATACACTGTAAGTAAAACATATTATATGCATGTATTATTTACGGGCACTGTTGGTTTGAAAATGTTAAAAATAGTCTACAATTTATTTTTGAGGATCAACTTAAGCCTAAGTAATTAAGAAAATTTACTAAAAATTGTTGATAATTATAAATATTTTTCTGGTTACTGTGGACTCATATTTTTGCAGCACATACCTGCCCTCCCAAGCTTGCAGCCTTTTGATTAAAATGTTTACCATCGTTAACAACCCTTTGCAATGCCGCTGATTGTAGTACACTTATGTAATTAAATTTAATAGCCGTACCCACTAGCGAATTATATCGTGTCAGGTTATTGACAGAAGTGCATTTGAAATGACAGGAAATAGCTGGACTCCGTTTCTATATTATGACAATATCGAACGATCAGTCCTCCACAAGGTTGACGCACTCAGTCATCTTGTCGAATGTTGAAGGATGACTATGTAGTTGTGGTGGCGGCAGATCCACATACGAAGTTACTACAAATTTGTGAAACTCCGACTGTGAAACATTTGCAGGACTTATTTATTCAGACATGGGGAACTTAAGTAAAATATGATTTCCTTACTGAGTATAGTACTTCGCATTTTGGGCCAATTTATTGTATTTCTGCTAAGAAGCTTAGAAATTCGGTGACCATGATTTATAAGCCTTTGTGCTCATGAGGTGATAAGCACGAACTTGTAATACTTAAATATTCTATAACTTCAGTAGGCAGTTCTGTCAGTTGGTGCCCATATGGTATATGTAATATAGTTTGAAAAATAACATGTTACCCAGTCTATCTCTTTGGTGACCCACTTAATTCCACTCTGGTGATTAAAAGAATCTAATGTTTTATGCCACTTCTACATGCTAAAGGGAAGGTGTAATGAAAATGTAGTCAAACTGTGTTTATAAATTTGTTATTTGTAGTATGCCTGACAATGGCTTGAAACTGTTTTATGGCTATACTCAATTTCCATACCAAAATATTAGAATATTAAGTTAAAGTGACTCGAGACGCATCAGCGTATCTTATTGGGCCACCTTACTTAATTACAGGCATAGAGAGGAATTGCATAGTTGGATGTACGTCGGTTTCCATTGTAACGGCAATTGCGCTCGATTATTTAATAAGGTAATACTGTATTTGCAATATATGTGGGTTCACGTGCATTTCTTGTCCACAAAAAGTAAAAGATTCAAAGAAAATAGGGAAAAAATTATAAGTAGTGGGAAATAGGTGTTTCTGGTCCACAATGCTGCAGCTATCGGTGGTCGTGATTGACCTGTTTATAGCATTGTGAAAATACATGCAAAACCTGGAAGTTGTAATGGTAAAATAACACTTGCAAAACTTTCTATAAACACCGAGAAGCCTAAAACAGTATGAAATAGTGTTATAAAGACTTTTTTTTTTGGCTATTTCCGTTTTTTAACTTAAAGTATATCCAAAATTGACATTCTAAATTGACATTGGCAAAAATCAGCACAATTGTGCAATAGAACATAACCTTACATTAATATAATATTCAACACACATTGTATTACTGTATGTGTGTGATATGCGAAGTGCCTGTATGCAAGTGTCCCATATATGTGCTGCAGGCTCGGGCCGGGAGGTGATGGAGTCGGCTTTCTGTGCCATGATGGAGCAGGACATCCCGGAACACTGGCCAATTTACGAGATCAGTAGCTTCTTGTTCTTCATGCTGCCCATGTGCGTCATCCTCGTGCTCTACGTGCTTATGGGCATCAAGATCAGGAACCGCAAGGACAAGTCATTGTGCAACAGGCTCTCTTCGGTCCACAGCGACCAGAGGTCCTCGGACTCCCGCACCAGGTCCATCATCAGAATGCTCGGTAAGAACGAAGTAACTTGTCGCCACATTTGATGACAGTGCCAGGAGGTGCTGTGGTGTTTACAAGTATTTTTTCCATTACACATTATCAAGTTAGTTCCATCTTAGTAACTGTCTTCAATATTGGTAGTAAACAAGTGTTTCAAGTCCAACTTCGAAGATGTGTGCCACCCTTAGCATTCACTTTAGACCATAAGTCGTATATACGTTTTCACCTTTTTTTACTTAATCCATAGCCGAAATTGGTCGGTCTAATTTAGATACACAATCTATAAGCTCCAGTTAATTTTAGACATGTAAGGAAATTCGAAAAGAAAGAAATGTATAGAAAATAGTACAAAATATTACTAAGCAATAAAACTTTTACTGTTTCTTCATTAATATTGAATAGAGCACTGAATTAAAATATAAACAAGAAACATGGCAAATATATTATTAAAAAAGTAATTATAAAACCATTATGTAATAGATATATCCTTATTCTAGTGTTACAAAGTAAGCTACGTGTATAGTATAAAGTATACATTTAAACCTTATACGATAAGAAAACTACGAATTTGTGAAAAAAATTAAAATACTTTTTTTGTTAATAGAAATTTTTCGCAAAATTGAAACTTAATTGCAATTTCCTATGTTATTTACTATAATTTTGTTTTCTCTTCAACTTATGTCAGTTAGTACACATATTTATTTCCAATTTCACTGAATTGTACTCCTGATCATTACAAAATAATATTTACTTAGATTTTTATTACATATGTTCGTGTCGTTTACATTCAGCTGTGAAATCTGTGCTATATGATGTGTTATTCTATATAGAAAATTATTTTAAGCAAATTATAGTGAATACAAATAATTCCAAAGGTAATGAAACATGGAATTCAAAATCAAATACTTATATTGGTTTTATGCAATTTGGCTTTCTGAAAATCTAACATTGTTGATGGTTATGCGATACTGAAGTGTATTGAATTTTAAATTCTGTTATGTCTTAATTTAATCTGTTCATAGTTCAAAATATTTGTAGAGTTTATCCACTGTGTAGTTTTGATTATTTGAATTATTATTATTATTGAGTTACGTTTATAATGGCTACAAAGTATAAATATTAGTTCTGATAGAGTAAATCAGCCAAAACATAAGTTCCCTGTTTAAAAATTCAGTTCCCGTTATAATTTAAAATAAAAAAAATTAGTTTAATTTTGTCATAGGTAAACATTGTCCGCCCTTCTTCAGGTAAATTTCGCCAAAAACGTCGGAGAGAATAGTTATGGAAAGCATACTACTCTCACAGGAAACGCAAAGCACGTTACAGAAACCAATAAAACGTGTATGTCTCGCCTTGTTCGTGTGGCTCAGGAGCCAATTGGAAACTGGAGGCGGTCGATTCTAATCCGTACAGCACCAGGGGCAAATTTTCAATTCAAATGTTAGGCGCAAGACTTTGAATTGGTAATTTATCAGGAATTCCAGGTGGCAATTCTGTTGGAGAGCGATTGTGGAGGGGGGGGGGGGACGAGGAGGCGGTGAGAATTGCTCTATAGCAGCGGAGAAAACATGGGCCTCTCCAAACAAGACATCTCTTTTCTGCTGTACTGCGATTGTGGCGATTTAAGTATTTAAGTAGTTTCCTTATGGTGAGAACGAAACTGAGATTTTTCATTGTGATATATTTAAAGAACTCGTGTTGTTTTTTCCTTTCGTTTTGTTAATCACCGCCAGCATTAATTTTAACTAACAGAAACAATATGAGAAGTTTGAAATAGTTTAGCTGCAATAAAAGTCTTAACGATATGATGTGATCCAGAGGTTCCGAGTTCGATTGCTGACAAAGAAAATTATTTTTCGGAATTGGTCAAGCACGTGACCAAAAAATTTTTCTTATTCCGTGCTGCTAAAAACATGATAACTAAGTATTCAATTGCGTATTATTTTATACCCTGTGCGTGTCGTGTATTTCACCTCAGTGACATTTCACTGATTATGATGTTTTACAAAAAGAAGGTAAAAAATATCCGTCACTTCGTAGTTCACTATTTGTTTTATGAAAGATTGCGTGGGCTGCGAATAAACAAATGGTTTCATTTGATTCTGTTGAAGTAATTCATATTAAAACTATCATACATATACCTGTAATTTAACAGCCAGAGTACAGCTCATTTTAAATAATCTGAAATATGTTTAGAGCTTGACTGTCCATTTTTGTCCTAAAATGTTTCGAAACTTTACTTCACGCGATGTTTGTAAAATAATTTATCTTATTATTTTGTTTATTATTAAAGTACTATAAGGCATTTACAACCTTAATTTAATAAATTTCCTATTTTGCAGAAGAGTTCGTAGTTGGTCAACGTAACAGTATTTATTAGCACCGAATGTATTGATATGCACAGGTACTTTTGAATGATGTTTGTACCTATGCAGCAAAAGTAAAATGTGCATTAGACGCGTTTGTTACGAATGAATTTGGCACTTCATTTCTTGTCGCCTGCTCTGCTGCTGATATTCTGGGAGGTCGAACACTAACGCCGTAAGTGTACGGCTTCCATTGAGCTCTGTGTGTGTGTGTGTATGTGCTTGTTTTGCCTTTTTTGTACGTTGTTTACTTTGAAAGTGGGTCTAGACAACCACTCTCTTGGGCGTGAACATTTTTATTCTAATGTTCATTTTCCTGTCTTATTTTTTAAAATTATTTTATTTATCGTATCGTCAAAAGCCATATTTTTATATTTAAAAATTTAAAGATGAATTTAGCAAAATTGTAACATTCCTTGAGAAAGAGAATTTAAAAGTGACCTCCATTGTTGTTCCACACAAAAGTGTTTTTTTTTTTTTTTTTTTTAAATATACAATTTAGGTGATTTTAAATTTAAATCGGTATTGAATTTGTACATATATAGTTATCGAACGCAATATCAAAACTCCTGTGTGCACAGAATCTCTGCTCAAAAATTATCCCCACTTGGGATATTTATAATTTTCCTTTATGATATTCCTATACTTGACATGACTCGAATAAAGCCACGCATCTACAAATCTGAAATATCAGTAATGTTACGCTTGTAATAGCTTGGAAAACCTTAAACCACCGTGAATTACCGCGAATAATCTAAATTTAAATTTCGCATTACTGGAATTGGGTTTAAAGTACATAAAATAGGGCTGAATTCCAAATAAAACAGTTGAATGAGATCCTAATGTCCCTATATCCTTTTATATTTCTTGCAGTTCTTTTCTCTCTACATACCTCTATACTTGCAGACCTATGTTACTGTTTTATAATTTTAATACTATTTAGGGCGAGCAATAAGTGAGAGGGAGGTACATCAATGTTACTACCACCGTACTACTTATTTACGACTGTGAGTGTCGCTTGAAATCGTGTGCATGTGCTGACGAACAGGTCATTGGTAAGATATTCATTATCTTCAGTTCTGTAAAGAAGGAAAATGCATGCATACGGCAAAGACGTTCAACAGCGTACAAACAAGTATCAGTCCATGCTTATGTACACGATGCGAGGGAAATATTCTGATGATTCACTCCCTGGGTTACATGTAACTCGTATACAAAATTAACACCGAGACGATCTTCACGTCCATCCTCAGAAAGGTTCAACCGAGAGCTCCCTAGCGTTAAGCCAATCTGTTCCATTTAATTACTGTCCCTTATCATGTGAATGTATTCGCTTGTTTGTAAATACCACACTAATGTACTCGGTTGTTTGTAATATGGAAAATAACGAGTTAAGGAACTTGCTGTCGTAACTCTACTTTTGCACAAACATTGGTTGACTTATTTATGCTACCTGTACTAGCGAGTCATGAGAAATAATAAAACACTTGTTGTCTTATAAAAATTATATTATATTTAATGCTCATAACATAAGAGGAAATAGTTCATTGATAATAATTATAATTACAGAGTAATAATTTATATTCCCGGAAACATTTATAGTTTTAATGTTTTCATAAAGAACGGTATTTGCACACAGATGCACAGTAATCATGACTGTATTGAATTCTACATGTAGTAAAACAATATACACTGGGCAGTAAAAAAAAAACAGGAGGCCTCTCAAAAATGCTACATCCAACAGCAATCCAGATTTACCTGGGTCTGCAGTGGAATGAAAGACAAAGCAATCACACAAACCGTGAGAAACGAAATTATGTTTTTTTTTTGCGAAATATTTCCAATAAGCTGATTAATCTCACTGTGAACAGTAAGATTTTACTTTTGTTTTGGAACGAATTTTGTTTATATTTCCCGTGTTTTTAAAGCAACAGCAAGTTACGCAGTGTTTACGTATGAACGTGTTACTAATGTTACAATGACTGTCGCAGTATTATACGTGTATAGGCCATATTTATACTACTTCCGTATTACAAAAAGTGCCTGCTATTTTTGTCAAGTTTTGCTTTAAAAGAAGTTACCTACCGTGAATGGCAACCTTGTTTATAAAATACAAGTTTCAGAATAGCAGTGTACTGACTTCAGATCTGAACACTTATAGCCTATTCCACGGTTTCTGCACACATTTTGAAACAAACCTTTGAAAATCTACCCAATATATGACATTATTGGTTGTTTCCTAAATATGCCATACATTAGAAGCATTTCAGATATGTGTTGATATAAAAATACTGATTTTTCGGTTAAATTAAAATTTTAGTTATATTGTATCTTTAAATTATAATATTAAATTTTTAATTGATATGAATAAAGCAAATAGATAATAGGTGTGTTGGCACAGGCTGTTCACGGTAAAGTGAGCACTTTTAAAGCCCTAGTCACTTTTTCCTTTCAGCAATTTCTTATCCTTTTACCGCCTTCTTAAATAAATATTGCCATGTAAGTAATAAACACAGTATGTATATTCCACCACACACGGATGTTAACGTCCAAGGCTAAAATTGAATATATTTACCAACTATTATTCCGAATGAGAGGGCTTTCAAAGGTGCTCACTTTACCGTGCACGGCCTATAGTAAATAGTTCTTATGCAAAACATTATTGCACAAGAGTGCGCACGAACGCGGTGCGTTGTTCCTTTGGTGTTATTTTCTAGACTCTGTTGTGCTTTGTTTACATAAGGCGGAGGAATATGTTGAAAGTAGAACTTTAGCAGGGCTCCAAAAAAGTTGGAAGTAACAGTGAACGCACTGTCCGACAGGTATTGCGATTCGATCTGAGGAATGTGCATTTGTTTCGTGTCGCAGCTTCAGTGGTGGTGGCCTTCTTCTTGTGCTGGGCGCCCTTCCACGCGCAGAGGCTCATCTACCTGTACGGCAAGGACGCGCCCAACTACTCCGAGATCAACGAGTGGATGTACTACATCACCGGCATCCTCTACTACTTCTCGTCGACGGTCAACCCCATCCTGTACAGCGTCATGTCGGCGAGGTACCGCGTCGCTTTCCGCAAGACGATCTGCCGGTGCTTGCGGTCGCCGTCGGCGGCCGGCAAGGTAGACGACGCCACCTCGGCGTACCGCGACAACAACGGGCTGCGCTACAACGGCTCCGTCGTGTCGCGCGGGAGGTCGTTCGTCGGCCGCACCAGCGTCGTCTTGGACGGCGTGGGCGGCTCCGCGTCGTCCTACAAGCCGCGGCCGACGGTCCGCCGCCCCAACGACGAGGTCCTCAAGCTTATCGACCGCACCTTCGCCGAGGAGGAGGCGAAGAAGGTGGTCTGCTTCAGCGACGTGCCGTCGGACGTCGTGGTGGTGATGGAGCCGGCGTCGAACGGCAAGGCGAGGACCATGACCGCGGGTAGCCCATACAAGGACGCCGACGACGCGCTGAAAGACGCCATCGCCTCCCAGGACCTCGAGAAGAACAGGGAGACGCACATCTAAGCACTCCCACGGGTGACCGCTTCGAGCACCCCGCACTTATACACACCCAGACATTACTAGGTATGAAAGGGCCACGACTTCTTCAGATTTTCTCACGGGACCAACGAGTATTCGAGAATATAAATGAAACACAAAAAGTTGCTTGTAGCATCAGCGAGGAAAAGGCATCTCGAAGATGTGTCCACAACTGGGACATCGTACCAACGAAATACGTTCACGTTTAAACGTAGTACCTAAATCAAAAACTGTCCAGTAATACCGAAATTTACTTAAACCACTGAGAATGGTATTGATGGAATTTAACATTTAATGTTTCCTAACATTGTGCGAAATATTTAACTGCTTTCCGTTTCCAAAAAAAAAAAAAAGCAACAATCACGCTATGTGACATGAAACTGATTATTAAGACAGTGTTTCGTAAGTAGCGAAAGAACTATTTCGCTCTGATATCACCAAGGCATCAATATTTTCTGTGTACATAATGATGCACCATTACATAACATCGACAAATTGTACATGTGTGTGTTGAGGTTACAACAGAATACTCAGCGTTTGGGTTAAACCAAACTAAAATTCCATTAATTAGTGTGAAAACTGAAAATTAAACAGCATTAATAAACTGAAAATTTAAAAACAGTGAAAATATGAGAACATGAAAAAATGTGTATTTTAATTAAAAGTTGACATCACATTACAAATTTGTACAGTATATTTTATCACGAACTTTTTCGCCACTGACATCACATTACTTAATGAAGTGCTTAAAACTCAAAATATAATGTTGTGTTTCGTGTTAATAGTTTCTGTAGATTGTTACTTATATTATTTTGAACATGTATGAAATTAATATTCACTGTTGTGTTCGATGTTTACTCGTACAGCTTAAGGCTTCTGTTATGTCACAATATCTTTTGATGGAAGGTAATTTATGCACAGCATTACAGTACTTCTAATGTTTGTGTATTTATCACACTTAACGTATATATGCTAAATAAATCCTTCACCTATGTTAACCTCAGAAAGTAAATGGTAAAGCGTTTTAAAACAAAAGGTTGATAAAACCTATTCTTATGTGGGTCACTGTTGTTCGTCAAAATCTCATTGTAAGGAAGAATATCTACAGAAATTACATGTTTTCTTTGTTCCTTGTCGAAAGCTCAAAGTGCTAATGTTGCACGAGTCTAACATTAATTTTGTGAAGTGATGTGTGCCTTAACATTATATGTATTCCTAAAGAACATGAAATGCTACTGGCCACAACTTACGTGTCTTCATGTGAAAGTCTTCATGTGATATTTTGTTTTTCCCAAATTAATTTAACTGTTAAATGAAATTATGCTGTATGTTCAAAACTGATATCCAATTCACTGAACACTTGTTTATCGTAAATAAAATTAATATTTATTAAAGTTTAAAAAAAATTAATATTTTGTTTCTTACCTGCCTCCTCTTTACATCTTCGACCAAAAATTTATGTCATAATTCAAACACTTCAGTGGAATCCCAACAACAAAATATCATTTAAAAAATAATATTATTCCTAGGCACACTTTTACTTGGTTAAAATTTAACCTCTCACAACAAGGACACTGTTGTATTGAGTTTAAGTGAAAATTTTGTTCTTGATAATTTATATTCCGGTCAAAAATGATCACAGAATCATTGATCGCACGAAATGTAATTCAGATTGGATTGGAGAGATTTGCGCGGCTCTTAACATCGAGGTCTTGAGAGCCGATGAGGGTGAAGCTAGGTGAGAATGGAGCAGCGCCGGAATGAAGGGGTGGGGGAAACGGAGAGATCTCCGAGCAAACCCGCTGACAAGCGGCATCGTCCGGCGCGAGTCCCACACGCGAAAATCCCTGCCGGGAATTGGGCCCGGTTCGCTTAGGTGGGAGGCGAGTAGTCTAACCACTAAATCACCGCGGCCCCCATAATACAGAATTCTGGCCACTTACGGTCTGTCACAATATGGAAAATGAATTTCCCGATTAATTTTATCAGGTATTCGCTATAAATGTTCTTGGCTTCAAGGTAAAAAGAGCACTTTCGAAATCAACCTTGGAAAAATGTCACTGTCACTACATGCAACGAACAAACTAACTGGCACGCGCCCAGTAAAGTTGGTAACGACGGAGAGGAAAGTAGTTCCACCTCTTAACGCTGAATTAAAAGTGTTACGAGCAAGGAATGAGATGAAAAATCCAGAATTTATAACAAAAGTTCAAGTATTGAAATGGAAAGAAAAAAAAGAAGAATTGTGGGACTGTTAGTCAAGAAAAAATTAGATTGATTTTAAATATTAAAAAAAGATTTTAGATTTAAAAAATATATTTCCTTCGAATGAAATTATTAAAAAAAAAAACAGACAAATAATTTTTATAAATATGTTTTAACATTTTATTACCTTTTATGAAACAAACCGTTTAAATAAACATGTTTCAAAATCTCCCAGTTCAACACAAATCACAAAACTAAATGTTGTATTTATTTACTACTTAAAATATTTATAAGGTGAGAAACCTTACAAATATTAATGTTGTTATATTGGTGTATATTCTATAATTCCAACACAATTTAATTAATTTATTAAGGGGTATATAGTAGATTATATATATCTACTAGCTTACCCGTGCGACTTCGTTCGCATGATTTTTTTTATTAAAGATATTAAAATAAAGCTCATCATGTTATCATTAAGATTTTACATTTAAAATACTAACAATTCTTCTTTCAGGTTTAATGCGGAGTTATTAAATTACACCCTGCCATCACTTCGCACATGTTTTATTTAAGCATGATATTTAGGACTTGAATTAATCTAGCCACTTTTTTATTGGGTTTTCTACCCACTGAGTTTCTGCGACCACACTATTGGGTTCTCTACCCACTGACCTACTGTGGCCCCACTATTGGCTGCTCTAGTCCCTGATTAGCTGCGGCCCCACTATTGGGTTCCATAGCCCCTGAACTACCACGGGCACATGTTTTTTTAAGCATGATATTTAGGACTTGAATTGATCTAGCCACTTTTTTATTGGGTTCTCTACCCACTGAGCTACTGCGGCCCCACTATTAGTTGCTCTAGCCTCCGACCAGCTGCAGCCCCACTATTGTGTGCTCTAGCCACTGAGCAAATGCGGGCCCACTATTGGGTTATCTACACACTGAGCTACTGCGGCCCCATTATTGGGTTCTATAGCCCCTGAGCTACTGCGGCCCCACTATTGGGTTCTATAGCCCCTGAGCTACTGCGGCCCCACTATTGGGTGCTCTAGCCACTTGATATATATATATATATCCACTGGTTCACTGCGGCCCCACTTGGAATAAGTCTAGCCACTGGGCCACTACGGCTTTTTGGAAGGAAAGGTCCTGGGGTTATTATCTATATACTGTGTAAATTTGATGTCAATACGTTAAGTGGTTTTTGAGTTAAATTCGTTCGGACAGACAGACACCAAAAATTAACATTAGATATGGCTTAGCTATCAATTGCACTATATGAGAAAATAATTAAAAGTGAAAAATTCGAAAATCACAGCCAGACACTTCTATTTTTTTAGATTGGGTGAACAGTTATTCAGCCTGGGAGAGGGTGACGATAAGGACCCCCAGTAAAATTTCCTATACTGAGCAAGGCATCTCCCAGGTTGTTTACATACACCCGATGTCAATAAGGGCGAGAATGGGCCAGGAACCCTACGTTAAGACTACTTATATAGGTAATATGTGCGTATAATATATATGTATATATATATTATATATAATAGAATGTATAAATTTAACAATAAACCATAGACATTTTAAATTAGAAATACTGAATAAATTAAATAAACTGCTCGAAAATATGAAACTGAAGTACATACAAAATCTAAAAAAATATTAATTGAAAAAAAAAAATGCGCTATATGTTGAAATGTCATGTTTTAAATTCAAGTTAATTTTTACGAAAATAATTTGAACATTTAATCTCATAAAAAAGTTCTAAATCAACGATAAGAAGGATCTGGTTTGTAACTGTTAGTTAAAATCAATTAATTTAATATTAAACAAAAAATAATATATTTAATGTTGGATTATAGATTAAATTACTAGAAAGAAATTAATAATAAACAATTTAGTATGAATTTCGCAAAGAAAGATCATTATTCTTTAATGTGTTCACTTAAATGTACCACAGATATTTGCAACGAAAAAATTCAAAAAACCCCAATATAGCAAAATAATATATTATTTTGATATATCAAATTGCTTAAAAAATTTCTAATGTGAAAATTATGTAGTACTCTTTATACAATTGTTTCTGGTAAAGAACCATTTTACTATAACAAATTTCGAAATGTATGATGCCGAATGAAAAGTGAATATACTATGTTATACCTATAAGTTTTGATGATTCTCATATTTTAACGATAAATTTAAGTTTATTCTGAAAAAGCAAAACTTATTTATAAATTACATATATGTAGATATATAACAAGGTTTTTATTAGAAATTAAATGTGAATATTTTCAAAATTGCAATAT
Source organism: Dryococelus australis (assembly GCA_029891345.1). Lineage (NCBI taxonomy): Eukaryota > Metazoa > Arthropoda > Insecta > Phasmatodea > Phasmatidae > Dryococelus > Dryococelus australis. The sequence goes on from CM056998.1 coordinate 46,258,279, forward strand.
GTACGAGGTGATAAAACCAATAATGTCTACGGCTGGTGAAAAGAAAGTTATTTCTGACATTTCCATCCAAAATGTAAATATCTAGTTACTTTGTATTGTATTTAGTTTTTGAAAGTACTTTGAATAAAAAGCGTACTTCTAAACCTGAGCCAAATTAATCTTCAACAACTAAAATTCAATTACACATGATATATGTAATTATATTCTATTTAATTAGCAGACCAAAAATTAATTTTAAAAAGCAATTTGTTTCAGAGGAAACATTTGCAGTTGATTGCAATTTTAAAAAAATGGCGTTGGTGCTGGGTGACTAGGATCGACTACTGTCAACAAAATCCACCACCTCTCATGGATATCACCCTCAGACATTTGACGAAGAACACCAGCGGAAATTGAGAAAACGATCCCAGACATCCCATGTTTGGATGAGAACGCCAAGCCGCTGGGTTGAGATAAAAAAAAAAAAAAGTTTCTTGCGAACAACTGAACAGATACAATCCTTACCTAAAACTCGCCGATTACAACTTTGACATAACTTAATACCTGGAGAGCATTGGGAAAATGTGAAGAAGGAACTTGCTGCTGGTTATCACCCTCCTTATGTGACCTGTAAATTATTGAGTATACTTTGGACAGGAGTGTCATGGTGCAAGCTGTAGACGAACTATTTTAGTGCGAGGAACTTCAAAATACAAAACATCTGGTGTGTCGAAAGTTTGACACTCTTTATTCTATGGACGATCTGTTCAAGGCGAATGATAAAGCCGTTCTGGCAGCAAAATTTTGGAAACTACTAGCAATTTAATTTAAATAATTTGATTAGTACAATTTACTTTGTATGTCCTGGAAACGTAATTAAAATAAAAACTAATAAATAAAATTTAAAAGGAAATAAACTAAAATTAGATTAACCGGATAGAGAGAAACTAAACAATTGCAAAAAGAAAATAACATTTTAAAGAAGTTTATTGAAAACAAAAGAATACAGAGAAATTAAATATATGAGAAGTTACAAGCATTGATTATACACAGTGAATAAATTAGCATTATGCCCAAAATATGAAAAGAGTTTGGTGCTACAAGATAAAATAATTGCAATCCCGTGGGGTCATTATAAAATGAAATAAATAAAAAATTAGAATTATAAAAGTTATTCATCAAAAATAAATCTCCAGTGACATTTTCTACAATTTTGAGATACACATAAATATAAGAAAGGTGTGCTTTTCTAAATTCGTAATCTCATACATCACAATAATCTAAACCACAAATTTCTTCTTTAAGATATGAAAATTAATCACATCTCAAAACATTAACAAAATGTTTATGGTAATTTTAAATACGAAATATAGCAATATCTAGGCCGTTACCGATGAGTGTCTCACTTGTTAAAATTTTATATTCGATATCGCAATTTCCTGGAAGCTTTAACGTTTCATCCATTTAATAATAATAATGGACCCTAAATTGAATCTCTCTAGAAATAGGTTGGTAACCAATGTCAAATTATTACCTTTTTTCAAAAAATAGAGATATTTGTTTGTTTTATTTATTATTTTTGCATTTCCTTCCCCCTTTTTGAGGCGTGGCTATGGAGAACAATTCCCAGAATCGTCGACGGGTCTCGAACACATTAACTCCCGGCCATGAGTATTCAAACCATGTAAAGGCTGTTCACGGTAAAGTGAGCACTTTTGAGGCCCTAATTACGTTTTTCCTACCACCCATTTTTATCCTTCCACCACTTTTTGAAATAAATATTGCTATGTAAGTCTAAACATAGTGTATTTATTTCACGGGACAGGAAAGGTAACGTCCAAGGGCACAACAAAATATATTTATTGCCTATTATTACAAATGAGATGCCTTAAGAAAAGTGCTCACTTTAGCCGTGAATAGCATAGGTATAGCTGCATGCCATGTAGAAGGCAGTATCAGAAAATTATCTAATAGCCGGCAGTGCATTCCAGGGAGCATTTACTAAGGTAAAATTCAAAAGGACACACACCTTCACTGCTCATTGAGTGTCAGGCCATCAACAAATTTCTAAAATATTTTTCTTTTCAAATGTAAAATAGACTACAGAAAGTAGACAGTAGACTGCTTCAATCGAATACATCAGAAGTCAATAATGTGAAGAAGTTATAGATGGCAATATCACAAAGATAACGAGTCAATCACAGCCGAGTTAAGCGTACCAGAGATCGGCCTTATTTCGATAACATACGTGCAGGTTACTAAATTCCATAGCTATGTATACTGCGAAAACCATCACAAAACTTAATTTGTCAGAGCAATAACCTTTTAAAATATATACCGGGTGCCGAAAAGAGATCAGTTGCAGGAATAAACACTCATTTCGTAAGACGAGCGGCAATATTAAGGTTCGGCTTAACCCCTTCAATGCTCGGCTTCACACGCCATGTTGAATTATCGGTTCTATCTTATTCCAGTTGTGCACCGACACTTATTACGATACTGCTACTATACAATCGTGACAATATATGTCACGCTGAAGTACAGACATAAACTCTGAAAATTCGTTAAGTAGACATGCCGTATATTTTCGAGGATTATGAACAGATTAATGTAATTTTACAATCACCATATCACATGTGGATGAAGTTTGACGACTAAATTTGAAGGGGATAGTCAATTGTGATAATGCTGTAGTAATGAATATTAGGTTATTTAACTGAAAAGGAAGATATGGCATAAAAATGGAAAATTCAACATGGTGGGTGAGGACGAGCCTTAAAGTCTATTCATGATAAAGTGAACACTTTTGAACTCAACCTTAGCAAAAAGTCACTGTCTCTGACTTTATACATTTTAACGGGCGCACTGAGTTACACGCGCCCAGTAAATTCGGTAACGATGGCTGGTAAGTAATACAAATATCTTAACGTTGAATATAAAGAGTTAGGTAATAATATGCTATAAATTATATTATTTATTTCGTTTCGTGTTTCTTTAATGCATCTGTGTGTAAAAATAAGCAAATCTAAAAACCATTTACTTTTCTAATAATTCCACAGTTTTAGACCGACGCATGAATAAAGTGACGAGGCCCGTGGCAATGTTAAATTTACACAAGGCGGAAGAATACACAACGTGAATACAAGTAAATCTTAAGCAGGGCATTCAAAAGTGCCCATTTTACCGTGAATAGCCTATAGCATAAATTCTTCGTTCCCGTGACATTATTTCAGTTTTAGAGCTATAATCGAAAATGTTTGACTATAGGAAATTTACAATTTACTAGTTGTTTAATATTTTTGTATATAATATGCACTGAGTGTTATTTCCTGCTTACAAAAATGCGAGAACTTAATGATAAAATATAAATACGTTCTCGAATTTTTACAACTAACAGATAACACACAATACATTTCAGCTGAAAAATATCAAACAAACTCGTCAAATGTAAATTTTCTATAATTGTACATTGCCAGTAATTACTATGAATCCGAAATGATGACGCGAACACGAAGAATTTCTACAAAAGGGGTGAAGCCGCTCCAATACAATTCGCTCAAATAATCATATAATTTTATAAAACTCATTTTCTAAAAAGCATTATTTTCTCCAAACAGAACTGTACAATTGTGCTGCCATTCGTAATATATAACAGGCTTCATCTCCAGCAAGGAAAAATGTGCAATGAAATTTAAAAAAAAGTGTAATTTTTAAACTATGGACGTATACTTCTGCAGATTCTAGATAGCTGCCGTCATACGACAAATCATTCCATGTGGTTGATTGTGATAATTACTCGCGCATTTGCCAACATAAGCTGTTTACGGTAAGCTGAGCGCTTTTGAAAGCCCCGCTTAAGATGTACTTGTATGCATACTGTGTATTCATCTACTATAGGTAAAACCAACAATGTAGTTGATATGATCACTATATTCATGCGTCTGCCAAGAGAAACTGTGCAATTAGTATAAAAGTAAATATTTTACTAATGTGTTGATTCCTACGCTTTTGTGCATTAAATAACACAAAGCAAGAGAAATAGTTTCATTGTTCCCAAATGTTTACTTAACACTTTCAATTCAACGTTCAGTCTTTACCAACTTTTCTGGGCACATGCCATTCAGTGTGTCCTCCAGATGCAGGTAGGAGCGGTAGCATTATTAAAACGTTGATTTCTAAGGTGCTCAATTAACTTTGAACAGCCTATATAAATGCATACTCCTTTTCTGATATACCAGGAAGGGCGAGTTAAATTGAGGGGAGCTCAAAGCCCCGCGTATGGTAACAGCGAAGTGGAAATATAATCCCACCCCCCTCCCCCTCTCTCTCTCAATCTCTCGATAGAATGAAAAATGTGTAGGAACCAACTAATTCATTAGGTAAGGACCTCCCTTCTCCAACACATGGTTGACGCAGTAGCCTTGTCACCGAGAATTACAGGAGAAGGAATGCACGACAAAATTAAATTTAAAATTTCCGTAACTCACCAACACAATTTTGTGCCTCGCTATCTACAAATTATTTTATACCGGTTACTCTGAAGCATACTTTAGTAATCAGTTTTCACGTCGCTGGCATATTTGGCTTGGCCTTTTTCTCTTAAAATATTTCATTTTACCGTGCGCGAAAAATTTGTAGCTACAATATAAAAACAAAAATTGCATTATTTTAATACAGCTTAGCACGCATGTATAACAAATTTAAAAGTAAGCGTGAGGAAGCATATTTTTGTAGACTTATATATAGCTATATAAATAAATTTTTGACAGAAAAAACTTTCCAAAGCAGTTAACATAGAGAACCAACTTCCAAACAAGGCTATTTAACGGGGAAACACACACACATATACAATATATATTATATATATATATTGTAGCAGTTGTTAAGTTTGCCACACGTATGGGCGCGCAATTTTAATACTGTAACACCACTGAAATCTGTTACAATATTACGGCTAATCTTATTGGTTAAAAAATATGCTGCCACGTAAAAATTAAGTTTGAATTATCTCAGTAGTTTAAAACAATTGGACCATTACTTCTAATAAACAACCAGATAAGTCTAAATTCCAGTAAATCAATAGAAACAATAAAATTACCTTCATTTTAATACTGTTAAGTGAATTTAACAAGAACCAAAAGAATTAAACCAATTCAAATTATATAGTATATTTTAATAAACTGTAGTTGTGAAATATTACGCTATTCTAATTTTCAAAATTACAGACAACACCAGCCTGCACGTTGCACACCAAAAAGACTACCAATATTTGAATTTACTAGTGCTGGTGTCGTAAATAGGTTTTAATTTGCCTGGAGAAAAATGCGACTTAACTGTGTATATAGCGGAAAATCACCAATACTCTGCCGATGTCGTGGAGTCATCCTTCACTGGTGTAGAACCCAATAACAGCTCTCCCGCTGCTTGCTGACAACACATCTCCTGGTGATCCTCAGCGAACTCGTCCTCTGCTGGCCGGAACAATGGAGGTGGACGTAGAACTGGAACTCACCTGGATTCGCAGCCAGTAGTCCTCTGCTTGCAGATATGGCTCTACGAATATCAGGCACCGTGTTATCCCTGGTTCGAAGTTGGATCCAAGAAGTCCTCCTTTACCGGGTCGTCTTTCATCTGGGTTCATCGTATAGCTTATGTCGACGTATTTCTACTTTTTAAATATAAAGGGTCAACATTTCAATAGTACATGAAGAAATCTTGATCGCCGTCGTAAATATAAATATTTTACTAATTAAATATCAGAAATTAACTTCCATACTCAGGGCTGCCTTCTTTTCCGTGCTGGCTTCTAGTTGATTTCAATTTCGAATGAATAGTTTTGTTCTAAAAGACTATTGTACGAAAATCAATAAATTATGATAGGCCTGCTGGTGTGTCCTGATAATTTTGAGAAAACAAAAATAGTGCTAGTTACATAGACAAATATTCATGCAGAGAAACCACAGATAATAATTAAACTTAAATAGTTTCCACAACACAACTGTCAAAATAGATAATTATACACATATCGCATTGAACATACATTAAACATCTTATACATTACATGAAAGTTTGGAATTTAAATCAAATTACAAGACATAGAATAATCATTATAAAGTTTAAAATATTGAAGTGTTACAATACATATCTTTCCAGAGAGCCCGTTTCGCTATCTCCAATAGCCTGTACTTTGTAGTTTTTCTTTTCTATATTCTCTTGTAGTTCAAATATAATTATGTTAAGTTACCAAGGGAAAATCAACAAATTGTACCAACAAATATACAAAGCATAACAAGCATTATTTATTATTTCATAACATAGGACAGTGCACATGTAATTGACACTTCATTTCACATTTCCTTCAATCACGGACTTTCCTTAGCAATGAGCACTCTACAAACATTATTGTTAAAGAGATTGCGTTCCATACTAATATTATTCAAACACTCCTCTTTCATGCTATTAATTATGCTAGTTTACAACCCACTTGTGTCCTATAAAATCCTTGCAGGCATTAGGCGCTGCCAACATTTGACACCCCCAATTTTCTCTTTCCTAAATAATTTCCATTTCTAGTCAGGCTTGCAGGCAGCCTTCAAAATTCAGTATAAGTGAGTTCAATTACGAATAAAGTGAGTAATTTACTAACAAATAAACAGAGGGCTGTACTCTCCGAAATATAAATTGAAAACACCAAATATTTTTAACGATAAAATATCCCACAGCATTAGACCCGTTAACCTAACACGGTCGCTGCCGCAGAAACAACATTGTAAAATACAAATCTTTAAAATAAATGGAAAACTTCGGAACCACGCGCAAAGCCTACATAAGGTGGCCCCGTCATGACCTACTAAAATCCTGAAATTCACACAAATAAAAAATACTCAAGGCTCTAGTGTTTCGAGCACAATTCTCACTTACCAAGGTCCAGGTCCTTAATAATCTCCATTATCAACATATCTGAAAGAACCATTTAAAACGCAAACCCCGAATCCTTAAAACTCTTAAACACAATTTATCGGGGAGTTAAACCCACGACTATGCCCCGAAAATCCCAAAGGAAGATTTGGCGTACCGAAACAGTACCACGATGGACGTGCCCCGTTTCACTATCATAAACCACTCCAGGAAAATACTCCGGGAGTATTCAGCGTAAATCCGAATATATTGATGGAAATGCAAGCCAAAGCTTTGGCACTAAAACCTTTAACAACTCGTTCGGCAATGCAAACCGAACATAAGCGCGAACAAATCGACTTCCGCGACAGGCAGAGATTCCAACAAAGTAATGGCTGGCCAAGCCACCGTCCTTAATCAGGTTAATCTGGAAAACCAGACTGCTGCAACAGCCGATTAGAAACAATTAAAATTGAAACTAAACTATACACGAACGTCAGCTGCCGAAACCCACCTCTTCGGGAGCGACGCACAGCAAAAAGTAATACCGAGGACATCCCCAACTAACCCAAGAAACAAGTTACAAGTTGAGCTGCTGGTGGAAGGTGTAGACCGAGGCTCCCAGAAACTTTACACTCGTTTCGTTTTAAACTTCTGCTCAGTGTGCACGCGCAAGGCAGTGGGGGAGCCAGAGATGTAAGCAGAAAGGAAAAGGGATGGGTAACCGAGGTTGAACTGGCGGCGCGGTCGCAAACTAAACAGTAGCAAGTCGATATAGATGGCGCTGCACAAACACAATGTATCTCAAACTTTTATAGGTGGCGCTGCGGCAATTAGTACAGTTCGGCAAGCAGCCACCCCGCACTAGAGGGCGCTGACTCAAATTAAATGAAGAGCACTGTCATGCGCGGCGGAACCACCAGGTTCGCGCATTTATATTAAACGTTAAAAGTCAAGCTCTGGTAAATATACATATGCAGTACAGTATATCGAGCAACTTCAAAATGAATATGTTTTTAATAAAAGTAAAATCGAAAAAATCGTTTTAAATTATAAAATTAACAAGGTTTAACCAAAAAAAAAATGCATAAAATGAACACCAAACAACCGATCAATCAGAAGGTACTGTATTAACTGGGTTTATTCTCTTAAAATAAAGTAACTTAATGCAGCGGTCTGGCAACGTATAGCTAGCTTCAACACGACGGTGTCCCCCCACATTCCACAAGAGCTAAACGTGATCACCTCAATATCGAATTTCCAGCACGGTGGATTGGAAGAGAGGGAAGGAGGGCCGCCTGCTTTTGTGGCCAGCACGCTCTCCTGACCTTAACCCGCTAGACTTGTTCCTGTGGGGGTTCATCAAGGATCTGGTGTATGACAAACCCATTGGGTCAGAGGAAGATCTGTTAGTGAGGGTTATGGTTGCCTGTGACAAGGTTCAAGACATGTCAGGTGTTTTCGAAAGGGTGCACCAGTCTTTCATTACGCCGAACTAATTTTTGCAATGAGGTTGGCTGCCACCATTTTTGAACACTTGTTGTAAAGTTGCTTATGATGGTACGACATTAAACAAGCAGTGCAAGAACTTTAATGCTAGTTTATGATTTCTGTACTTCTAACAGCGCGAACATCCCGCCTAACTGTCATTGTGAAACTCACGAATGTAAGACCACACACAGTTGCGGGAAACTCATTCCACTACGGCGTGGCGTGCAGACAGGCCATACTGTCAATAAACAAGCATCGAATGTTCATAATTCCAGACGGTAAGAAAGTTGAATGCAATGTGAGCGTGCCCACCCCTGTTATATCCATTACGAAGGGCGGTATTAATGAAGATTAGCTCTTACGTTGAAGATCTCGATAACATAAAATAGTGTCCGAAGAGATGTAATTTCATTTTACTTCGTTACCGATATTTTGCAAAAAAAAGTGGTTAAAAATGTCGATTTTTAAGGGCTCATACCTCCCTTTATATTCGGTTTAGGTATAGTGTTTCATATGTTTTCCTTTTACTTTTTCATAAGGAATCTCACCGACCCCCCACCCCAGAAGCTTGTCAGTCTAATTGAGAAAATGTATATATATACATATATATATACACACACAACACAGATATATATATATATATATATATATATATATATATATATATATATATATATATATATATATATATATATATGATTGGCAATAATTCGAACGACAGACTTCGTGAGGTGATTTCTTGATTTATTATTCAAAACCAAGTGGGAAATAAATAGGACACTTTCTAAATATTAAGGGCGTTAAAAGCTCTTAAATATCGAGTTTTTAAACTGTACTCTTGTGAAATATCGGAAATAAAGTGAAATTAAATACCATCTACGAAATGTTGTTTTACGTTATTGGGATTACCAACGTAAGATAAAAAAAAGAGAGAGAAAGTAACAGAGGTAGCCTCCCTCTAATTGGTTACAAATTTTCTTCCGTCAGGTTTTATAAACGTTTGATGGTAGTTACTTGAGTAGTATGACCCAGTTAACAAAAATGGCGCTCTTGTCATAACTGTGCAGGACTCGCCGTTTTCGTGTAAAACGCACACAAAACTTTCGGCGGCAGAAATATAGTTCCCTGCGCGTAGGTAATACCAATAATTCTTGCAGAGAATTGCACTCACTGTCGGCAGAAACATAGGCAGCTTCAGTACTGCAGGCTTATTAATATAGGGTTCATTTTGTTATAATCTATTCACGGTAAAATGAGCACTTTTAAAACCCCGCTTAAGATCTACATGTATGGACATTGTGTATTCATGCGCCATATGTAAACTTAACATAGCCACGAGCCTCATCACTTTATTCATGCGTGGGACAAGTGAAACTGTGAAATTATCAGAAAAGTAAATATTTTACAAATATAGTGATTTTTACTGTTCGATGCATTTAAAAAAAAGCAGAGCGCGAAAGAAATAATTCAAATTATCACAAATGGTTACCTAACACTGTTTATTCGACTCTAATATATGGTACTACTTTCCATCCCGTGTTACCAACTTTACTGGACGCATGTTACTCAGTACACCCGTTAAAATGTTTGCAGGCAGGGGCAGTGACTTTTTTCTAAGGTTCATTTCAAAAGAACTCACTTTATGGCGAATAGCCTTAAGCAATAAGTAGGGATAGGAAAATTTCGCTAGTTCAATGATCTGTTTGGTTAGACTCCACAGTCCTGTGCACACTAGAGCCTCAGATGTTTGCTCATTGGCTGCTGCTCCAGAAAGAAGCCAGTGTTACCCCACACCTGGCAGTACGGCTCTCGCTACTTGTGTCCTTACAGTCTGCTATTGCCTTACAGTCGTCCATGGCGTGTCTAATGAGCTGCGATACAATCAGAAAGGTGACTTTATTGTACGCATGTTGGAAGTCTTTTTTTGTCCTGAAATGAATACGCGAAATTTTCCTATCCCTAGCAATAACTTATAAAACTGCCCTCCGCCATCGTCTATGCAGTGACCACAGCATCATAGCATAGACGCATGTATTCTCTAAGTTCAATGCACATAGTTCGCAGAGAATCCAGTGCTCATTTTTTATGACTGGGGCCTTATAGATATTAGCAAAATTATTACGCAGAGCGAACTACGTATACCAATCACTCGATCTTGTTTCCTCGCATCAAAGGACGCTGCGATTTCAGTCATCCCGACGTAATATAATTTTATACCCCAGCCTCTAAGATTACGCCACATCTTACGATTTTACCGGCCCCCTCGGAATCTCTCTGAAGAAGGCCAGATTTCACTTCCTTCCTCGGCTATTTATATTCCTTCGTTGCCAAGAATACACTGTAAAAAATTGTGTAATTTTACACTAAATGTATGTGGCAGCAGTGTCTCCACTGATGTGAGTGTAATTTTACACCTGCACATGCCATTTTTTTTTTTTTTTTTTTTTTTTTTTTTTTTTTTTTTTTTTTTTTCGTCCAAGTAAATTTTTGCCTACAAATTTTAAAAATTACATATACTTTGTACAACTAACTTTACATAGAATGGTGTAAAATTACTATTACTATGTAGCAGAAAATAAACTGCAACATTCGTGTATTTTCTCTCCACTGCAAGTAAATTGACACAGACATCGGAATAAGTTTCACCACTGTGTATGTGTAGTTGTTCACTAACATGATAGTAAAATCGCAGATTCACTGTAATTGTAATTAAACTATTTCTGTACATTTTTCACTGTTTTACTAAGTAATTTTACACTCACCATAACTTCTTTTACAACTGCGTCATGTTAATTCACATACTGTGTAAGTGTATTTTATAATGTTCTTGTTAATTTATACCGTTTTGTACTTTGGTAGCTAAACGGGATTGTAAAAAGTTATTTCCAAAGTGTGGGTAACAATTGACTTCAAATATAAAATACGTATTTGTATACAAAAGCCAGCATATTCCATCAGGAGGAGTTAAGATTTCCTTTTGAACACACTAAAGCAGTTCGAAGTAGCTCTATTCCCTACCGCCAGATCGCATGTTTTAAACAAACACTTGTAATTATATTTGAATTCACAGGATCAATGGTGTAAAATTTCAAATACTGTGCTCGTTCTAGCCAACTTCACATACAGATGTAATATTATCGCAAATTTGTATGTTTAAATATACACTTACAGATACTTCAGAATGTAATGCAAGTTTACACACACTGTCATTGTAAAATTACTCAGTTGAAGATGTACAACTATACTGAAATTGAGTGTTTATACAACGAATATGTAGCAGTAAAAATTCATAAATAAGGTTAATACAGTGAGTAGATGCATTTTTAAGCATACATCAAAATGCGTAAATTAACACCATACATTCATGTATTTCCAACAATGACATGTAATATTAAGAAAATTTGTGTAAAATTACCCTTACCTACTGTAGTTGTTTTTACAAATTACACACACAAAATGTAAAATTACCAAAAATTTGTATGTGTAAATTTACACATTTTTTACAGTGTATATTCTCCCTCAGAGAGTTTCGTGGCCAGAGTCACATCCACAACGAGCTTCTGAAAGGCGCAGATAAACTTGATGGGGGAATACTTTATCCGACTAACATTTTCAGGTCCGCGCATCTACCGTTCCAGCGGATTTTCTATGCCACGAGTCGAAATAGGGAGTGAAACAGATTTTCACCAATTTCTCAAAAAAACTGCGCAACGTCTAAAATGTGTGGGATACACTATGTGTCTTCTCGAGTAGCTGAAAATCAGCACGTTGTTGTCAAATCGGAAACGTCGTGTGTCTGCAGCCAGCCACCAAGACGAGAAGCAGTCCTGGACGCAGCGAGTCGTGCACGACCGCCATTTCTGTAATGACGATCAACCAGCCTACGGCGACGATTCAACAGAAGGTGAGCGAGCAGATATTAACATTGATATTAAATACAAATGTTCCACTAATCAAACTTAATAATCCTCCACGCGTTATAGTAAATGTGATTATATTATTATGTTACAAATCAGATATAGCTAATTCTTGCGCGTTGCAATGGTAAATCAAACCCACAATCTAAAATACGAAATGTATGGATTGTCGTGATGATTATATCAAACCATAACAATGGTGATCTTAATCTTGCACATAGCGGAAGAATACGAAATTATAAGAAAATTGGGTCCTAAGCGGGGCTTTTAAAAGGACTTACTTAAACGCGAGCAGTCTATGTTCCTTCGCATTTTGACGCTTCTTTCTCGGCCCACGCGAGGTGCCTCTGTAATGCTCCCGTTTTCCCGTGGTGCCATCTTGCGACAAGACCAGACGACCTCTGAACATGTTCTTTACCAGCTATCATGTTTTTGTTGCTCTGAGCCAAAAGAAAGATAAGGCTCGATGACTCGTGTAGAGTTATTTGCTGGGCTTCTAGACCTGAGCTGCGTCCAGGATTTCTTGTCCGACGCGGGAGTCGTTACAGCTGAGGCACTGTACAGGATGATTCGCAATTAGACCGACAAACTTCGGGAGGCGATTCTTCATGAAAAAGTAAAAGAGAAAATATATGTAACTCTTTATACCTAAACCTAATATTAAGTGAGATATGGGCCCTTAAAAAACGAGGTTCTAAAACCCATTTTTGAAAAATATCGGTAACGAAGTAAATGCAATTACAACTCTCGGAACATTATTGTATGTTATCGGGACCTTCAACGCAAGAGCCGATATTTTGCAAATATATGGTTTAAAATCACGGGTTTTTAAGGGTTCATACCTCCCTTAATATTCGGTTAAGGCACAAAGTGTCACATATGTTTTTCTTTTAATTTTTCATAAAGAATCACCTCCTGAAGTTTGCCGGTCTAATTGAGAATCTCCCTATATATAAGACTGGGTATAATCTTCCGCCATTTTTGGTCAGACGTACAGCAGGCAGCATGCGAGGAGAAGCTTATGAAATTCCAGTTTCTCCTTTCCGCGACTTCTATCTCAAGTATAGATTAGGAGAAACATGAATGATTTGGCAGTGTCGCTTAGACACAATGTGTAGTGGTGGGTTGTTCTACACCAAACTGTGCAAAACATAGACTAAAGGTGAGGTAGATCGCCGATTCGTCTCATGCGCATGTTCCAACATCGACCTACCCCAAAGGAACACAACTGTCAAAGTCACATGGTCAACAGTATTGGACGTGTTTGTTTATATCTTAATTTAAATGACAAACTCTACTAAATCACTAAAATACTTTTACCATGATGAATTAAATCAAATTGCCTCAGAAACTGGTTAAGGAAGTATAAAAACATCTCGAAGCACTTGTTTACAAGACAGTTTTCTAGCCTCGTATCCAACCCACGTTGTTTTTGCTAGTCGTTATGGCAGAAAAGTAGTTCAATGTTGGGACACGGAGATTGGTTGTGCGCAGCCAGTGAGATCGGTCCATCTCATCTTTAGTCTATGATGTAAATAGCGCAGGTGTGGGCAAAGGCATGCGCAGAGGGTGGGCCATGCCTCCCCTCTCCCTAATGTAGGCAATTTTGCAAACTATTTGTCATCGGCCGAGTAGTGCTGTCATAAACAAATGTAATTAACCTTTGAATAAGGTTGCTTTTTGCAAGAGTTCGTGACCACTTTAAATTTCTTTTAAATTACTTGTGTACAGAACAACAATAAAATCTATGGCAATAATTATGGAAACAATATATTCATCATCATCAGCCAGTTCAATCATGAAATGATGTGGCCTCTTAGAGTTAGGAATTCAGGTAGAATTTCAATAGTCTTCTCCAGGTAGAACGGTCTTGGGCGATTCTCTGCCAATTAACTCCAGCAACCCTGCGTATGTCTTTGTCCCAACGGTCTGGTGGACTTCCTCTTGGTCTGCGGTGATTTCTTGGACTCCATTCCAACACCGTTTTTGTCCATCTTTCATCTTTCGTCCGAGCAACATGTCCGGCCAATTGCCACTTCAATGTGGCTGTCTTCTCCAAAATGTCTTTGACTTTAGTAACTGATCTGATGCCAGCTGCTTTTTTCTTGTCTTTTCTAGTAAAACCCAGCATTAACCTTACCATAGCTCTTTGGGTTGTTCTAAGTTTTCCTTTTGTAAATTCACTGAGTGTCCAGGTCTCACAGCCGTAAGTCAGCACTGGAAGAATGCAATGGTCGTAAACTGTTTTCTTTAGATTTATGGACACATTTTTTGAGAATAATATATTAGCCTGATACATAAGGGGAAAATATTTTAAGAACAAGAATAATTTAATGTGCATGTTTTCAAGAGACAGCGTGATCTGTAAGTGTAATTGGCATTTCATGATTTCCTTGATTAAGTGTAACCTATGTGTACTTTTACTGCGAGGAGAAAGGTTTTGTCTCCAAATTAAGCATTTCGACTCCAGATATTGTAATCATGGTCAGATTGATCGGAGTAGAGGGATGGGCCCTTCTATTTCAGACCTCTGTGGGTGTAGTAGCTGGAACAGAAAGCTCTATGGTCACTAGTAAGATCACCCGAACCACGATGTGAAATATCTTCATTTACTTTGTTAGGTTCCTCCACTGGAATGCTCAATAAATCTTAATTATTCCTTTTATTTTCATCTTATTTAATCATTTACTCTGATATGCATGCAGAGACAGCGGTAGCTGAGCGGTTAGCCTGCTCGTCTCCCACCAAGACGGACCGAGTTCCCGGATTTTCGCATGTGGTATTCGTGCCGGACGATGCCGCTGGTCAGCGGGTTTTCTCAGGGACCTCCCGTTTCCCTGCCCCTTAATTCCAGCGCTACTCCATTCTCACCTCAGTCACCCTCATTCGCTCTCCAGACTGCGCTATTAAGTGCCGACGCCCAAATCTCTTCACTTTTTATTCACTAATATGCACTCAGTAAAACAAAAACAAAAACTGTCTCCTTGGAGGACCACATCTTCCAAAATAATTTTAACTTATCTATACCAAGCCATCAAGAACTCTCTAAAATAAAAGTCTTAATTAAAATTGTTACATGGCTTATGTTTACCACAATTTTTCTCATATTCTCTCCAGGATGTTCAAATTTTCTGGAACCTCCTTACTTTCTGGCCCATTTTCTGTTAACATTTTTTTTTAACTCTTTTATAAATATAGTAGATAGCCATCCAAGGATTTTTACCTGGCCATACTCCGTCTCGAATGAATAAATACTACATTAATTCATACACGTCCCTATCACTTATAAACAGTAAGCACAGTTTTAAAAGTAATAACTTCACACTTTGCTGTATTTCTCCATTTTGTTCTGAAAGTAAGCTTCGCTTCTCCCCACATATAAGTCACACACGCATACACGCTCTCTCTCCCTCGCTCTCTCTCCCTCGCTCTCTCTCTCTCTCTCTCTCTCTCAGCAAGATACAAACTTTCAAGATAACTCATACTTTAAAGATAGGTAAATGAAAGAAAGTTCAACAATACAAAAAATGTTATGTTTTTCTTTAAAATCTCACGTTATCAGCTTTAACAAAATAGTAATTGTGTAGCTAATATGCGTTCACATTCTTAGATTTCTCTTGTCATGAAATATCCTAAAACATGAAGAAACAAATCTATTTTTCACTAGCGAACACTGTTTTTCTAAATGTGCGACATAGATATCCCAATAGCTCTTCCATGCAGGATTCTTGCTTGCAAATGTGCACCATATAACTTGCTCTCACCGTCTCATCTGCAAGGACAGCATTAAAGAAAATAGCTTTTCAAAAACCTTTTGCTGTCATTTTTTGGCCTCCTGTGCATCCTAAATGCGGGTTTATTCGACGAATATTATTTGGGGCAGCTTTAGTTTATCCCTCGTTCTTTCTCTTTCCGTTTTCTCTTCCTCTCACTTTCTCTATGGACAATAAAATATCCACATGCCATCCCATCCTCTATTTGCGCCAATCGCCCAGACATCTGGCAGCAAGCACCATCTCGACAAGTCGCCTCATTGCAAAATGAATTCCACTTGATCCCCGTATATGAGATCAGTAGGGCAACGACCAGAGAACACATTGATTACTGATCATAAGGACAAATATATGTGAAAATATGTATTCTTCCCCCTTTTCCCTTTACACACAATACAAAGAATATTTCTGATACTTTATATGATACGGTGATGTGAATATTTACAAGGAGTGGCGTTATGTTATCAACACAGCAGGAAATATTTTAATTCCGGGAATATTACATGGCGGGAATAGGTTACGGCTTTTACATGAAATTATTTCGCACAGATAGAGCAACATAATTTTAGAAGCATATAAAGTTTTTATTTCTTTCCGAAATAAGAGTTTGGCAGAGTTATTGGCAGAGTTCAACATCTGCTTTCATTGCCGATGGAGGTGAAACAAGGTAACCATTGTCCCAGTAAAAGAATGCAGAAATGAGAGAAATGGGAGCGCCCAAAGAAAACCCACCCCGGCTAGGCAAAGATAACGTCAGTAAGTTTCCGAAATTCAAAATTCCGTTTTTCATTACACCCAGAATCGGAGACGATTTGTTTTAATAGAGGCAAGTGATTTGACCACTACAGAAACGCGAGAGTCTGGACGGATTATGTGACAGTGATAAAGATTTATGGACAGTAACTTCCCTCTACTATAAGCAAACACTGGCTTGGCAAGATCCGCCATCAGTATGTAGGCAGAAAACGCTACACCTTCTGTCGATGCTTTATTCCATATCCACCTGCAATTTGTTATGAATGGCGTAAAGATTTATCGACAGAGAAGTTGTCAGAAATTGAACCGGCGTCTTGGAGAGAACCGTGAATGGAGCAGGAAGATCCGGCGACCTATATTGCGGAATCATCCTGGAGTTCGAGGAGTGGAGTGATTTTGGAAAACTGCGGAAAAGTGAAGCATAGTGAAACTGAACTGGGAATCGAACCCGGTTCCTCTCGGAGAGAACCGTGAATGGAGCAGGAAGATCCGCCGACCTATATTGCGGAATCATCCTGGCGTTCGAGGAGTGGAGTGATTTTGGAAAACTGCGGAAAAGTGAAGCATAGTGAAACTGAACTGGGAATCGAACCCGGTTCCTCTCGAATTAAATTCGGCGTGTTACCACTTTCACCTTCGCGAGAAAAGGAGCATCGAAAGTGTGCAGCTGAAATATGGACTCAGGGAATAGAGAACAAGCCAACAAATAGAGCACAAGCCCACGGGAATATTGGGATCTCAATGTTTTCAAAATTCAAACACTCTAAATCAGTGGGAAAACCACTGATTCGCAGTGAAAATGGCTCCAATATGAATCATTGAAAAAAATACTGATTTTTTTCAGTGGAAAAGTTACGCTGATTGAATTAGTGATGTAAAAAATCTCACTGATTCAAAGTGGAGCCATTTTCACTGCGGATCAGTGGTTTTCCACTGGTTCGAATTTAGAGTGAAAGGTATTCGACATGCCACAGTGAAATACCTCTGAGTACCAACGGTTCACTCTAGCTATATCTACACCTATTGCCAATGGAGAGATGCGTGAGTTCTTGACAAATCGACACAGACACATCAGCTGGTTACAAAAGAAATACATCAATTCCCAGTAAAATGTTACGGTTATATGCCTCAGCATAACTCAAATGTACTTCTTGGTGAGGCACCTTGACTTAAACATTATATATATATATATATATATATATATATATCGTAAGCAGGCAGTAACTTTTTTTGGTGATTTCAGCGGTTCGTCGGTGAGAATATTCATCTGACGGATCGAAGACGAGACCTGCCTGAATGTTCTTGAGGAGATAATCCAGCAAGTCTCCTTAAGACGTCTCGTTATTTTTTGGGACCGACTGTTTCAATGTACTGTCAAAAATGTCCTTATAATCACGGAAATGTTTATAGAAATGCACAGTTGATAATGAGGAAACGCCATCAATAATGTCGAAAAACAAAGCAGGACTCCGTATAAACAAAATGCCGAACGTCTCTATTATTATATTTAGCTTCGTGTTCTGGAAAGGAACAACGGGGTCTCTCCACGAATCTTTCTTCGCTAGTGTAACCAGCTATTGTTTCTTTGTCAGTTGCGGTATACAAGTCACTCAGGCCTATTCTTTTAAACATACAAATTTTTTGCCAGGCACCTGTAACAATTAACGCCACTTAACATCAACAATATTGACATTCAAACATTACTAGAAACTAGAAAAGTTACGTATTGTATCTCTCATTCCATGTAATGCCGTTTTTATAGCTTACGTTCACACAAGAAGGACTTAGGCAATTGAAATGTGTAATGAATCCCAAAATATTTTGTTTGTGTCCAAAACTCTTTCTAGAACAAAATATTTTCAACATTTTCACATTTTTTAAAATACATAGTGAAACGCCCACATAACTAATATTTAATATTTTTTTGTAACCTATTTTAATAAACTGGAGGTGCAGAGAAAAACTAACTAGTAAGAGACATATCGCGAATTAATGGAAAATTCTGTAAAATATTGGAATTCAATAATTTAAAAACTAACGTATCCGTAATTTTATGGAGAGTTATGGAGAATTTCAACCAGCACATTCCATATAATGACGTTAAGTATTTTAACAGTGCATTTTGAACGTTATTGTCTGCTGTGAATAATCGAAAACCTACCCGAAATAAGGCCTCTACCTAAGTTTTACGGTGAAGAGAGCAGCAAGTGGATAAGAGGTGATTGATGTTGGTTAACTTAACTAGTGGTTGGAAAGGAGTGAAAAGAGATGAGTATTTCACTGTAAAAACATTTCAGTAAACTTCCTAAACTGTAATGATTATTCACAACCAACAGAGGCTATAGGAAGTATATTGCAAGATAAGCTGTGAATATAAGAATGCTATTAGACAAACTTGGGAATCTAATTATAGGCTGTTCACGGTAAAATGAGCACTTTTGAAAATTCGGCTTAATATCTACTTGCATGTACGTTGTGTATTCTATCGTCTTTTGTAAGAGTAACACTGTCATGGGCCTCCTAACTTTATTAATGAGTTGGTCAAGTGAACCTGTCATATAAATAAATAAATAAATATTTTACAAATGTGGTCAATTTTTACAACTCGATGCATTAAAAACAGAAAGCGGAAGAAATAAATTTAGTTATTCGAAATGGTTACCTAACACTTTTTATTCGACGGTAAGATACGGAACTGTCGATGTCAACTTTACTGGGCGCATGTCACTCAGGGCGCCCATTGAAATGTGCGCAGTGACTTTTTTTTAAGGTTAATTTCGAAAGTGCTCACTTTATCGTGAACAGCCTTTCCATATCTGACTTTTTTAACACGGGAAAGCTGCCGTAAATGTACGGGAAAGAGTGGAATGGTGTGGAGATATTTGGAGTGCTCTTAATAGCGAGGTCTTGAGAACCGATGAGGGTGAAGTGAGGTGAGTTATGTACCAGCGCCGGGATGCAAGGGTGGGGGGAACGGGGAATTCCCGAAAAAAAATCCCAGTCGATCAGCAGAATCGTCCGGCACGATTCCCACGAGCGGAAGTCCTGGAGCGAACCCCCCCGGGAATCGAGCCCCGTTCACCTTGTCAAGAGATGTGGGAGAGAGATTTACCATTCGTGCATTCTCAACACGTGCACCTTCCTACCCAGGCAGCTGTGCTGCTGGAACAACCCAACCACCACAGGCAGGGTGAGCCCTATGCGTGAATCCATGGTTACCTAGATGTGTTTTATAAACAAGAAAGTTTTAAGTAAAGGCAGTTTAAAGGAACGTATGTTGAGCCAAATGATTCCTGGGTTACTCGCAATATCTTTGTATGTAATAGCTCACAAAATTATTACAACAGGGTATAATAATAACATTAATAACTAAGAAGAGTCTCGTTTGAGATAATTTAGTTTAAATTACGGTACCTTAAAAAAAATTTTCAGCTCTGCACACATAATCCCTTTTGGGAAACGAAGTAATGTCAACATAATTATCAAATATCTTTGAACACAATTCTCAAATATCTTTACATATTAAAATTATTTTTCCTTGGAAGATAATTATTTTTGAATATGATTAGAATTTTATAGTGGACTTTTATAATTAGTGGGTTTTAACCAATGGAACCCCAGGATCTGTAGAATTTGTTTTGATTATTTTTATTGCATTATATGATCATAAATTTTATAGTATTTTAAAAATTTCTTAACTTCCATTAAAAGTTCCGAACCTAACAGCGTGGACATGCATCGATATTGATTGAAGCCAAAATGGTATCTGGTTGTTGGGTTTCGCTGGTCCACTGGCGAAACTGGCAGAAACGTCTAGCCAAATTCGTTAACAGGGCCTGTTGCCTCGTGTGAAGGGGTCACACCCGATCAGAATTCCATTTTCAGAAGATCCAGGACCAGCAACTCAACATCCATAAACTCGAGAACCGCATTCACCTCAAGTAGTGTACCGGACTTTAAGAATCCAATGAAATTACTTGTAAAATACGTGAATCCGGTTATGCACTCAAACATAAACAAGTACGCGATACTTAGTATTACACACTGAAGGCGGCTATTCCCAATTTCAAACCATCAGATAGTAGAAAAAATCACAGCAGTAATTTAGAGATGTTACATGGTTGAGAAAATGTCCAAGAAGGACGAAAAAGACGGAATCATCAATTTTCGAAAATTTCCTCAGCGAAACATTCGTAAACACCAAAGATAACCGCGTGTGTGCTTTCCACTTACAATATTGCAGAGATCGACAGGACGATCGCCGTGTAATATATTATTAGTTAATTAAGAAAATATGCGTTGTTGATGAAATAAATGGACTTAAAATATTATCATTATAATTAATTATGGCAATGTGTGCAAAAGAAAGTGGCAACTGAAAACTTTACGTTTACAAAATTAAAATAACAAAAGGCAATATTTATTTTAGAACTTACAGAATTATCTTTCACATATTTTAATTTAAAGAAAACTGTCCTTTAGTAATTATATTATTCATTTTGATGTATTTGAACTATTTAATAGTGACTGGCATATTGGAGAGTCAAAATATATTTCGATGAATTCAAACTTTGCACAATAGATGGCAGTGGAAACCAGGAACGAAAAGTTGTGCTTACCAAACAAAATAATAATTATGAAACAAAGTGTGCCAACAAAAAAAAAACGGCACATTAGGAAAAATTTCTTAGTGTGTGGGGTTAAGTGACGCAGATGGAATACCGTTGACTATAAGGAGATTAGGGGAATGTAAGCCTTTTATTGTTGCAAAACCAGCAATTACAGTTCCTAACATTGTTTATAAGTACTGTAAGTAACTTACACTACTGCCATTTGCCCGACGTTGAAATTATATTAAAACAATGGGCGTGCCATTGGGCACTGCTTAAGTTACATGAAGCAGGGAAATCAAGTGGTATCTAAATGCGGATGACATACATACGAACTATTGTCCGAGCTGGGGTTGACTGTGCACCAAGAAAATATAGCTGAGTGAACGCTTGGTTCCTCCTCGTTTTCTTATATAAAAGACCACTCTGGACAAAAGAAAGGGTAGTGGCCAAATGAGGGCTTCAAGAAAGTGGGAAAAATTAGCAGGGAGGCATAGGGATATCAACTACTGTTTGGTTTTATTACCTCTGCGAAAATAAACTATCATAAATTAGTTTACGGTCATTGTTTTTAATTATAATCTATTATTTTACTATAGTTTAGGTGTTCATGATAAAATACGAGCGCTGTTTGCACTTACAATTGCAACCTTCATATTAATCATGAATGGTGTCCTACGTCATAGTAAACTTTTCGTTCCGTTATTATGTGAAAGCAAATGGACCGGAAATAATTGTTCAATAATGGAGAAATATATGTTAGACGCACGATAGTCTGCAATTGAACACAATGTTTACAGTTTGGGTTTGTAATCTACTACATAGGCGACTGTTCGTACAAATTATCATTAAGTTCAATATGTTGATTCGAGTGTCATTAAGGATGTGTCCGAACCTAGGAATGCACTTATGTACATAAGCATACTCTACTCGGCTCGATACGTGATACGTTCCGATAGACATACTTATTTGCATCCTTTACAGCAACTAGTTAGCTGGTAAGATTCTGAACAAGCATTTTGACGGAAAACACATACTGAATATGTGCTGTAACGTAGGCGCATAGCTTTAGAATTATCAGTCCATTAGAAGCTGCAGCTGGAAAACGCATGGCAATGAAAGTGTTCCTATTAACCAATCATAGACTTTTTACAAGAAAGGAATAAATATATATTTGAGTCAGTAAACACAGTTATCAATAATGTATCATTAAAACAGGTAAAAACTAGAGGTTAATTTCCTTTTAACACTAATATTGGTATTAATAAAAATTAAATGTCGGATATTGATATAACGCTTTCATTCATGCATGCCTTGGCTTGTAAAAACATTGGCAGTGTTCTCATTGCTCTGCATATTAACTATGCATTCAATGTCACGCTCGGTTTATAACAGATCACGACGAAAACTGGTTATATTTATCCCGGCTCTTCTAGATCATTAAAGGTTAGCGAGTATACATTGTTAATAACGTTGCTTAGTGGCGTTTCTCAAAAGGCAATGCCTTCGTTCCACTCTTTATAAAAAGAAATATTTTTATTAACAATTATGAACTGCACATAAATCGATTTTCAAAATAGTAGCTTATGGGCTGTAAAGGCGCGAGACGTACACACATTCGTTTCCCCGTGTACATGCGTATGTCATTTCCCGAAACATGTAAAACACTTACGTACGTAGACGAATGCGAACGCTGTATGAGCGTGCATCTCATTAGGCAGAAAATCTTTTGCACACTGCGGGAAAAGGACATTAATGATCACGTATAAGGCTCAGCTCTAACAGATGTTTGTTTTAAAGCGACAATGTAACTGTCGTCTCTGTAAGATCCAAATTTACAATAATGATGTGCATTAGTGGGTATTGTCTGAAAAGTTGGCAGCTGTGTGTGTTTCTATTTACACGGGTGTAACACAGCACACCATTGTATATTGTACACTGAAACCTCGGACACATAACAATGCGAAAAACGTCGACACTGTAGTGTTTATCAGTAACGTTAGCACTAACGAACACATGAGAACTAGACATAACAAAGAGAGTAGCAATATTCTACTCCGAACTACGTACATTACAAAATATAAGTATTTCTGCACTAAACATCGGTTGAATGCAATGACTTGGTGCCAATCACTAATAGTTAAGCTAAGGCCATGTCCGTAAGGACAAATTCGTTATTTTGTAATTTGTCTTTTCGTAGGTTTCAATCCTGACGTTGTCAACAGTCACTTGTTTAGCACTCGCGGCAACACATTCTTACATTATGAATGATAATATGTTTTATATAAATCAAATGATTAAAATGGACGTAATATTTCTACGATCATTACTGGAATGCTGCGAATATGTTAATAAACAAGACAATAATATAATATCCAATAACAACTTAAAGTAAAACATGTGCTGCGAAATATTTAAAAAAGTACAACACTTATTTGCTTTTTAAAACATATCTAGTGTATTTTATGAACAGTTATTTGTTTAAGAAAGAAACGTTTTAAGTACGCATTTGCGCATGTTTTTTGAATGTCAAAACCAACATGGCGCTGATTTTGTCATTTAGTAACTTTGCTAACGTCCGCTATATACAAGATACGAAATATCAATTTACCAAATACCTCACAATGTTTGTATAAAATATCGGGCCACATTATCATTTTGTCAACACAATCTACAATTTCGGACACGGCATACGCTTTAAATACAAAACCTAATGCGTTTAGAATAATGCAGTAGGTGCTTCTCTGTCTTACAGAAACACATCTTCTGTATTTGCATTTTTTCATTGATGTTTTAATTCTTAATTCCAGTGAATTTAAACAGGCGGCAAGTCTGTCATTTTTACTTTGTTCCTAACAACACCTCGTAAGAAACAACCATATTAAAGCAGATCATACTTTAAAGCCGACATTTACTATCAGAGAAGCTTATTATTTGTGAACAAATATAAACGTCAACATGTATACATGCACGCCGTTGTCATATTGTTTTATACTTACATTACTGTAAATAACAGTTTCCCGCCAACAACACCGACTGCTCTGTACTGATTGGTCGTAGCCTCAATATTATTTCTAAAGATATAAAATACAACTATTTATTTCAATGCTGAAGGAAATCCCACCAACGCACACGACCTGATAAGGTTCCACTGGGAACCAAAACATAAGAGAATACACATTCGTTTCTTCTGCACACATCTTAACGCATAATATAATGCTTAAATATTTATATTGTAAATCCAGCTTTACTTCAGACGTCGCAGCTTACGCTGAATTACGGTGTGCAGGTATGTATAAACGCAGTCGAATCAATACATTTATCTGTTCATAGTGTACAGTTGTTACCAAGAATAACAGAAAAATTATTAAATATCATGACTGTGTCAAAAGTTTTTCGTGTATTCTGGAATGTTTGTCGTCTCCTTGCCTACAAATAGATAATGACAGCAATTTACGAACACCATGCACAAATTGGAATTATTTGTGACAGTAGGGCATTCTTGTGTGTTAACTTTATGGCCCATTTACATAATTATAATTTACTTTTACTAAAGTAGTTATGTTCTGTGTGCCCCATGTTTTTTTTTGAAAGAATAAATACTTTTGTCGTTAACGTTCACTCATTTTGTTTGCACGATTATACTATTCTAAAGAAATACGTTTTATAACATGTGCGATCATCTTAACAAGGAGTGTTAATTTATACACCAAGAGTAGATTCGATTCGTTTATCGTGGGTATTTTCTCCTTTTTACTAGCATTCCCCTACCACTTAACAATGTTAATTGTAGTATGTTCGTATAATGCTAGATGTATGTAGTGTATAATATTTGCAAAACAGTTTTTCTTCCGATATTTAAAAATGTTTTAAGAAGTTTCTGGTGCCTAAATTCTGCGATAGGCTTGAGTCGTTTAAGCCGTATTTACACGATGCCCAATTTCTGCAAGTTCCTGTTATACTCATGGGCATCACAGAAGGAATACAATTTGCCATAGCAGAAGGGAAGAAAGAACGCATCCGTTCGTACCCACACGTTACCCAAAGTGCTAATAGAAACTTGTAAATATTAGGCAAAACAACTCGCAGGGGACAGGGGTACAAACACAACCAAATTCTATATGTAGGTGCTGTGTGGTGCATCCAAAAGGTAGGACGATTATTTCTTTTTCCCCTGAAGACTGCATTGGTTTTGATTTTAACGTACCAGTAATATTAATGTATGTAAAATGATATGAGTAACGGCACTGCTTATGTATGGAAATCAAGGTACTGTATTCACATGTATGTACGACGGACATTTATGCCACTCATTAAAACATTAGCATATTGTTTAAACAAGGGCGTAGCTAGGAATGTACTATAGACAGGTAGGGAGTGGGGAGAGAGATTTCTTATGTCTATTTTTGAACAAAATACAAAACCCGTATTATTACAATTTTTTTATAATCAATGGCTTCATGTGCAGATATGGAACCACACAATGCTATAAACATTCTTCATGTCGAAGGCAGATCACATATTCTTTGAATTAACATATAATAATACTTGTCATTATGTTACCAAATGTTATTTTCATTTCTATTATTGGGAGGGGGGGTATGTCACAATAATAACCCCCCATCCCGGCTACGCCCCTGTTTTTAAATGTGTATTTTTAATGAGCATGATAATCAATCTTGTGCTCTCCATAATTAAACACGCTTTTACGGTTATACGGCAAAAATAAGTCAGAATTGTTATAATATTTAACTTAAGGCTTTCATGTGTGCCTGTTAACATTACTCACGCTATACAGCTCAGATTATCTACTTTATAAATCAATCGATGTGATTAGCAAACAACCACTGCTCGTAGACTGTACTGTGATGGTACTTGCGTATTATTACTTTTAGACAAAGATATTCTGGAAATAAACATTTTCTAACTATAAACTAAGTTATAAACAGCCATAATGTGTCACATAAAAATATTCTACATTCATCGGAGATTCGAGCTCTAAAACCTACATTTACATGGCCCAGACCTGCACACCAACTCACTAAGCTACGCAAACCACTCAGTGTGTACGTGTTATAAGATATATAGAACGTAAATCCACAGTTCTCGTATATTTTATAAAGTTGTGTTTATTCTTTTATTATTACAGTATGAGTAATATGCAATATTTCCCGTTACGTATGCGTGCATTATGTTTCATTTTGTTCGTTCATTTGTTTTACAGAACTTGTAATATTTTCGTAAACGGATATATACGGCGTGAGAAAGGAACGTGGGTGTCCGCCATCTTGTCTGTCCCAGCGTGTGGGTATAACATACTACCAGAACACTTTCTACTGTTGCGGCATTGGGACTGGAGGTGACAGAGATGGAGTATGAGTGAGAGAGAGGGTAGATATCATCAGTGGCAACGCTGCCGACACCCCCCCACGCTCACGCCACGAAAATGGACCATCGCGACGTGGTGATCGTCCCTCTCGAACCACAGCTGGAGTGGTCAGAAAATTTAACCAGGGGAAGTCCACTCTAGGTTTATCTTTACTCAGTGGTGATATACACAGTAGTCACGATGTTGCAGTTCCTTCCCCCCTCCTCCACCAACACCACCCCCTCCCTCCTTCCCCCCCCCCCTAAAATTCATCAGTGTATTTAGACCCTACGTGTATTAGCGTAACCGTTCCGAATCGGAAAAACGTCAACAAGCACTTTCTTTTTTTTAAGATAAACCTCTTCTATCGCGTACTACAATTCGTACCTTTTGTTCTAACAATCCTGTATATTTAAACTTAACTAACAAAATTGAGTGTGCCTAAAGATAATGAGTTTGTTTGCAACTGAGACAAAAACTGAATACGATTGCAGGGTTTCGTGGTATTCATGTATGAGCAGTGTCGAAGCAATAGAGTGTAACACTTTATCACGTCAATGCGGCTCGTACTCCAAAACCAAGACAACCTAAGGAGAAAAACTTATTAAAGGTTACAACTGTACCCGAGGTAGCTATGTTTTTTCGAACCAAGAAGTTTTGGACAGGAATTCCAGGTAAGCAATCGGCAAGTGTACCTTTTTAGTTAAATTTACGTAGGAAAGCCAGGTGTGTGTGTTGTGTGTATGAAGGGGTGTTGTGTGTACATGTGTGTGTGCGCGTGCATTCAGGTGCGCGTCTTGAGAACTTCTGAAACCTTTCACCGAATTCCACCAAACACAGTGAACTTCTGGTACTTAGTAAAGGGGAAAGGGCATCCTACTTTTAAAAGTATTCCATCAATACAAATGCTTATTTTCTAAATGACGGCAACTTTAAATTTTTGGCCATTAAGTCATATCTCAGTAACGATACAATCCATTTGAACTAAATTTAGTATATTGCCAGTTCACAACGTCAGAATTAAATGCAAGGACATACATCGCATTTAGTATGTCATTTTGGGAGGAAACACCACCAGAGCAAATTGTGCTACTACGTCGTTTCTAAGGGACTACTCAGCCGAATTTTCTTATAGAAGTAGTTCTACGGTATAAAGCTCTACTCTTATACAGATTTTGTGGATCAAACTCTTATATTCAAATTGGTGGCTGTATAAATTATGTGTGTTAATACATTATGTCTAGTAAGCAATATGACTTTTAATTTTTGAGAAAATTGGCTGTACCTAGCTGAAAATTAAACTTATTTATTGGTGGTTTCTCTGAACCCCATTTTTTTAAAGATAGCTACAACTTTTTAATGTCATATTTCACAAGATACCAACACAAATGCATGATAACAAAAGTATTATTAGATACAACTAAGCAAACACAACCTGTCGGCAAAGTGACGGCAAATTGTCTGCCCTACACCTGTCCTGTCGGCAACTGTCATTTCAGTGCCAGAAGATAGCCATATTACAACGGCGTAATGTCTTTTTTGAGACGGGTTGCAAGCCGTTAGAAAAAAGACAATGGCTCGCTGTTGGTATTTTTTAGGATAACAGATGGATCTCATAGAAAATATTTGGGCATAATATAGTAGAGCAAACACGTTGCAAGCGTCTTAAAAAATGTTTTTGGGCCGATTCCCATACAACATCTTTGTCTTTTTGGTAAGCTGGCCATTATCTTATTTATTCCGGCCTGGTAACGTTTTCGAGACAAGGCTCTTTATCACAATAAATATATAAATATGATGTATTTTTGCCGACAGACTTTTGGAAAGTGTTTTGAATAGGCAAGATGTTAGCTAGCTGCATAGCAAATAATCACGGATTGAAAAACAATTCCACATGACCAAGAATATGCATATCGCCAGTAGTACCAACTAATTTCCGATACAACCAAATCTGATCACCAAGTTCCATCTTCATCTTCTTACGTGAATACGTAGACCATAGACGCATTACCAAACATACTTATTACAGCAGTATTGTTTGCCTTGCCCTCATGAACTGGAAAAGTCTTCCAACAGATTATCCTGTTTGGATCAATCTCGCTAATATCCTTTGGTGCAGGCTCCTTCTCGACATGAGGCCTTCTAAAGAAACACATTTCCAACAAACCACTACCAGCTTTAGCAGTTATTCCTTGAAGACCAAAACGGTACAAAAAAGACAACAAAATATAACTCTCTTTTATATCGAGGATATTAAGTGTCCAATACCTATCATCTTTATTGACATCCTTAGCAAAATACACAATATTACGATAATCCTTCCTCGGGTAATACTCAGAAGAACGAATTCGCCTCTGATTGATCTCAGGATGAAATCTGCAAAAACACATAATCGAAACTGTTAATAATCGTAAATATTAATATAATATGCAGAAAGGAATTAAACTATTAATTCACCATACATATATACCTCAAAACAAGGTAAGAACACAAATACCGAAAACTGAAAAATCCAGGATCAGCCCGCACCTACTGCTTTAACCTACTGGCTCGGCATTTAACATACGAATGGGAACTCCGCGGCAGCGCTCCGTATCTCTAAACGCTGCCGCTACATGCAGGGACCTTATCATCGGATGTACTTCCGGGCCCCACCAAGCTGCCACTTCTGGGCGATAAAAAACTTCCCGTTAACCAAGTGCAATACACTATCGCAACTGATACCAACATCCTGTTATATGCAACACACACACAAGTGCAAAAATGTTGGCCAACATAAACATTTGATCCACGAAATTAACAAACATAATTACTCCTTTCGGGCATGTTAAAAGGATCACATAGAGAGGAAAAGAGGGGGGAAAGAATTTAACTCTTCTTGCATGTATTTTGTCATACTAATGTTATTTATATATATTTTTGCATACCATGTAGGACGTTTCTAGTCGTCTCAGGCCCGGCATCGTAGCGACATCCAGCCATCGCATACCCCGCATCGTAACGACATCCAGCCGTCGCAGGCCCGGCATTGTAACAACACCCAGTCGTCGCTGACTCGGCATCGTAGCGACATCCAGCCATCGCAGGCCCGGCATCATAACGACATCCAGCCGTCGCAGACCCATCATCGTAGCGACATCCAGCCATCGCAGGCCCAGAATCGTAGCGACATCCAGTCGCAGGCCCGGCATCGTAGCGACATCCAGCCGTCACAGGCACGGAATCGTCACGACATCCAACCATAGCAGGCACGACACTGTCGGCCAACAGTTAGCTGCCAGTCCATATTTCCATCGGGCCGCTTCCGGCATAAGACAGCAGGCCGGATTTTGTCGGCTGGCTTTTACCGGCCCGATTCTGGCCCGTACTCTCCGTGTTTGTTGGGAATGAATTATGTATTGTTACCGATTTGAACCCAGCTTGGCATGTTTAAATTTCCTACTGTGTTCGTTTAATACACTAATTGATAAAATCAAAAGTGTGCTATCCTGAAAGGTAACACCAAAAATTTAAAATTAAATGCAATAGCTCAGTAACTTCTCAAACTATATCCATTTAATTCTGCATGCAAACATACTACGGCAAGACTCCTGAATTCCTTTAAATGTTTTCGTATAAAAGCGGTGTGCCATCTTAAATGTGTCACCTCCCTGTTTATTTGCATTATTGAGCACTTTAAAATTTGTTAGTGAGAATTTGGAATGATACTAAGGTTAAATTTGCTTTTGTCGCCACTGGTTTGAGCGATTTTGCTAATTTTGTTTTTAATTTGTTTAAAGCCATTGCTTTTTTAAATTTTATTACTATACCATCCCTGATAATTAACTCAGTTTTATCGTTTTGGTCAACTTTGTTTAAGTTTCGGTTATCTGCTAGTGTCGTGAGTTGGGTTAGCCACTATTTTTGCCTTTTGCGCCATCTATGGAGAGGTAGTTACACTTTTTGTTTAAATGTGTGTGCACGTCAGTATTTCTGCGGAGGCCCTGAATCTCATGGCCTCCTTTTGTTTCTGTTTAGTTATTTGATTTAGTATCCCTTCCGAAAATATCGGTTTTCCTATGTGGCAAAACTTCAGTATTCAGTTTCAGCAATCAGTTCTTCGTTTTGTAATTTTGTCATGTACGTGTAGTTCATTAAGTTCTTGTTTTCGTAAATTGCATGTACTTGTATCCAATTAGAGTTGCTGTATTATTTATCCGTATATTTGTGTAATTCCGCAAGATTTAACGTTATATTAATTTTCTGTAAATTTTTGTAAAAAAAATATGTGTCTGAGAATTTATTAGTTTGAATTTGTTCAAAAAACGAGTCAAACAAAGCTGTCAATTATTCATTACCTATGACTATGTTTAATAGTATAATTAGTCAGATATAATTAGTTTTGTTTGTCAGTTGGCGCTCTTTAAAGGTTTTCTCCTTTTTAATAAACAAACTACTATGCAGAGAAAAATCCCTTATGCAGTGAAATAATTTCGTTTTTGCCAACCATATTGTCATTACCTTTGAAAGTTAATTTCGTGTAAGTATACATTTTTGAAATGCTGTATAATGAGAAAGAAATAGCAATGCACGGTGTATAATAAAGTGTTTTAACAAAATTTTACATTTTGCAAATTCTTAAGTGTGATAAAATGTCACATGTCATTAAATAATTTTATGATGTTTTATATCGATTGTGTGACTTCCTGAATCGATTCTTGGCCATGACGATTTCCGCGCGTTCCAAGTCCCTTCTTCGCGCCTTGATAACAATGTAGGGCATCTTGAATTATTAATTCTCCAATTCTGTTTTCCACTATTATGTAGTAGTTTACTTATTTATCGCGTCAGGTAATTTTAAGATGTTATTTATTTATCCCGTTAATGTTTGTTCCAGTCTGTTTCGGCGGGCAATGTTTGTTTTGTGTCTAAATATTGTTCTCAGCGATCGGCGACTACCGCCCTAAGCATGAAGCTTTGAGTGTTTTCTTGTGTATCGCAATAAGATGTAGCATCCTCCTTCGGATGTAATTTTCGGCCATCCCAGCATCGTTTCGTCTGTGGGCGAAGCCTGAATTCTACAAACAGGTCATTCATACTATTTTACTATGCATGAAATTTACTAACATCTAGACCTCGCCTTTAAAATATCATATTTTGGACTCAGCATCGTTATGCATCCTTTTGGATATCAAATTTCGTAAATTCGCGTAATTTTGTTACTGTTTGATGGTCATGGCAAGAAACATTCAGAAAAAACTTTGCGAAAATTTTATCGCATAGTTATTTAAGGTGTCCTTGGAACATCCTTTGATCGGCAAGATGGCCGCATATTGGTTTTTTTTTTTTTTTAATAGTTTTAACAATTTTTTCTCTGGATCCCGTAATTGAAGAAAACTTAGCATAAAATTTAATAACTATAATGTAGAAGTGTTTACATAAAATTATATGTATCTAAGATGAAAATAAGAAACCAATGAGATTATACATACACGCGCGCGTGCGCGCACACACACACACACGTGTGTGTGTATATATATATATATATATATATATATATATATATATTGAATGTCAGAAATGTGAAAGCCTACATGAATTAATTCAACAATAAAAAAAGAGAATTTTAATAAATTTGTTGTGTCCTTCCGAAGTAAATCTTTTATTTTTTTATAATGGCAATTTATACCCCGAGCTCATAAACTATATGGAAAACTAGATTCACTACATAACCAAAATGTCTTATGTTTATGTTATTAGTTTGGTAATGGGCCATATTTTATTTAAATATTGTTGTGCTGAGCTGAATGTTAGTTCGGCCCTCTCTTTTGCTTGAACTAACCCAGTACATGCACTCTTCACTGCAACCAGATCCACGTGTTTTTATATATGTGTTACCCTTTCATTAAGAAAACGAGCAGGGCGGGGGGGGGGGGGGGGAGAGGCACAGCGGCAGTGTTATTCTTGTATTATTAATGTCGTAACTTTCATTTTACAGAACCGATCGATCTGTGCGCTAATTTCACTAAGTAAATGACTCGTTTGTCTGTAATTTCTGAAGCATAATGTTGCCAAAAACTTGTTACGTGCTTACATCATAGTCCGGGAACTTCTCGACCGTTTACCAACTTCAGTGAGGCAAAATGAAATAATTACTCCTGCGTAAAGATATTTCAGCACACATGGTCTCTTACCCACACCTCTGAGGACTGTAACCAATCATCTGCATATACATGTAGAGAAAAGAAGGGTATATTACATATTATAAATGGTTATATCGATAACTTATTGTTTTAATACCTTTATTTTAAATTAGCATATTAGCCATCTAGCAGTCCCACACCAAATAGGAAATTAAAATGCAATATTAAAAATTAGTAATTTCTGGTTTTCTGAAATCCAAAATCTAGCGATCGTCTAGGTTTGTGTCATGGTTAATTAACTGGAGCTGCTGGAAATTCATGACCTTTATCGAAATATTGCACATTTGCAGTTAAGATTAATTGTAGAATTTGGTAAACTTTTTTTTATTTTATTCTTAATATACCATAAAGTAAACAAAACTTTGTTTTTTTTTGGAATCAATTCAAGACATGTTACAAACTATCAGAGCTTTATTTTGTAACTTGTGATTTGGTAGATAACCATTGAGCACTCTTGGTAGTCACCTGCGCACTCGTAACCTAACGTTGGAATCTTGTCAACTAAAACACTCGCCAGTGAACTTACGTAATTTTTGTGGTTGAAAACAAACCTATTTCGATGGCCGACTAGAAATGCCCTGCATGTAAACACATTCAAAACATTAAATTTCATGCTATGATATTATACAATAAAATAATTATTGCGAATAAAAAATATTGCAGTGTTCCTTACAATTCATGCAATTTATTATAGTAACCAAGCAAAATAATTAATTTCAAAACAGGGTCATTAATTATGATTTTTATTGTATACTTTTAATGTAAAACCAATATTTAGTACTTCTTAAAATTGTCGTTTGACAACATTCATCGGATACAGGACACAAAATACTGGATTCGTAAATATGTTATCTCTTTCTTAATAAAAAAAATGTAATAGGGTAACCATTTTGCTAACAGTGTCTGCTAATTCGAGCACGGCTTCAGTTAATGTGTATGTTATAGCTAATCCGATATTTATTCAATATTAATTGAGAATAGTTTGTTGGTTGCGTAGCTGTGAATTAACGGCTTGGCAGATTAGGGCTATCACTCTGCTGTATTCGAACTCAATCCATTCATTGGCAGAGACCTGAAAAATTCGCGAATTCAATCACCTGCAGGCTGGGCTCTACAGTCTTATGAAAAAAATTGCCGATATCAACTGCACATTGATTGTCTCCTGGCACAGAGGAAGGCGCCAATTGGACACCGTTCTCCAGGAGGTGTTAAACACCGTGGGGACCAATAGCTTGTCCCAAAATGAATCCGCGAATTCTTCAGCTCTCTATTTATAGACTATCCAATCTGCACAAAAACAATCCAATTTCAAACATTCGCAGTTTTGTGTATGGCATTAGAGCACAAACAAATTGGCACCAACACTCACATATACGAGTCCAGTTTTTAATAGCCTAGGTTTGATTCAACTTGATGTAATTATTACCCTCTTTCATCTAATGTCACGGGAGACAACGCCTATATGAAAGTAGGATTTTGTGAATCCCAATTTACAAGCGCATATCTATGCATCACTGCACTGTACATTTCTGCCAACCGTTTAAACGCGTATATTTATTTCCCGTGTTCCTTAATACAAAGTATTAACTGTTTTGCGTTTTGCATAGGCCTATTAACTTGTACAGAAAGGATATGTCGTTACATAATATAAAAATATTTCTTACCGCAAACGAAAAAGGCTTAGCTCTGGTTGAAAATATAACTCAAGTAAACATTTTGTGTAACATGTATGCCTGAATTTACTTGAAAGAACTTGACTGAAAACTATTTAACACTGGTATATATTATTGTTGAATTACATCAGTTTGAATATATTGCGTGATCACAGTAATATAGCCCATAGATTTCAGTTTGCAATACATGGTAGGTAGAGACCTGCAAAATTCGTGTTATCATTCGAAGACAGAATAGACTTCAAACACATATGCGTTTGTATTGGTTTTGTCATTGGACTGAAGTTGATTTGACACGCCTGGGTGGCCTTGGACCAATCAAAAACCAGTAAAGACAAGTTAGTCCAATCACGTACTACCTAGTCAATAGGGGCCACGGGTTCTTACTTTTAAAGAAGCGAACAAACAAATGACACCAACTCGAATGTATACAGAATGGTGAATTCTAGAGAGCCTCCATGTACTAACGTGAATTTTGAAGGTCTCTGATGATAGGTCATTGCATGATATTTGCCTCCTCTCTCCCGCTCTGTCGCTTTATTTTAGCGGTATTTTTCACAGATGACAACAGTACTGAGTTTGGAAACTAAACGGTTGCCACAAGGACATGGCACTAACCACCAATGCTTTGCTGCCCGCAGTCGGCGACGTGATCTTCTACATCGGACCTAACATCTCACCATTCCTGCAACCACGAGCAAGATCCTCCTCTTATTTCATAACATCCAGTTGCTCGGCTGTAGGAGTTAAGCTGGACTCACAAACCATCCGTTCCATCCGTCAGTCACCCGTCACGTGATCTTCAACCAATCGCAGGGCTATTTTTTCTATCCGACAATCCGTCAAATATATCTCAAACTTTAACATTTGGCGGACAGACGGACGGGCCACCGCCTTGTAATCTAGTTCCTTGAACATGGCTGTCTGGAAATAGTAACTTATTTCTTTGTTTCAATATTTTCATTTTTAAATAACCAAGGCAGTGAAGTTGTTTACATTTCTACGTTTCTCCTTTGAATTGAACTGTAGATGACGTGCAGATTTTCGGAGGAAATGCTGATAAATTATGTTAGCAAAAGATAATATATTTATGGCATTCATTAGAAACATTAGTTTCTGCGCGAGAAAGTTCATGTTGTTGGGTGGTGACTCTGGACATTTTCTGGCCCGACGGATCGACGAATGACGGACGAGAAAACCGACGTATGGCTGACTGACGGACGGGCGACTGACATAAGCGACGTACTAAAGAACTTTGCGGGCAACTAGGTTCGACTGGGCGCTCTTCGGTCGCATTCCGGACTCATATCGCGACCTCGTCCGACTACAGCCATCTCCGGCGAACTGCCCTCGTTAGTGGTAACTTTGTTCGTTACGCGCCGCACAGTGCTCGAGAAGGTTGTTGGGTGCACGTGCGAAAACGAGAGCTCCGTGGAGGTCGGGTCTGCGAGATCCAGAAGGGACGAAGAAACTTCAACGTCGTGCGACAAAAGGCGTGCTGCGCTTTTCCAGACGTTGTTTGTGCCCTGGAATACGAATTCGTGATCACTAAACTCCACTCCAGAACTGAATCTCTTGCTTCTCCCCCTCCCCCCTACCCCGCCCGTCTTCACCAACCCCTTTTATTCGCAAGCTCGTTCCTTACATTTCCGAGATAACCTAAGCCTGCATCTCCGACGTCCGTTAACTTATCGCGTGAAGTTAGACGAGAGCATAAAATAACTTTTCCAATATTCTCGACTGAAAAACGTTCGTTACATTCTTTATTAATTTCAATACGAGCGAGTTTGAGGGAGTGTGGAGGAGAGCGAGGTATCCGACGAGTGTACGAGTGGGTGGGACGCTTCGTGGTACTCTAGAACATTCCATACGGTAAAGACTGGTGATTTCTGGGCTAAAATTATATTGAAAAGGGCTTTTTTTTTTTAACGTCCCCCGTTTTTATTCTTGAAAGCTTAGCAGGAGACGGCTTACATACTAACTTATACCCTAAATTAAATTAACTCCCATGCCTTACCAGGGATTCAAACCCGGAGCCTCCCGCACCCCAGATCGGTGGCGCACCAACCGACTGCGCTACGGGAGGTCGGGGCTGGTCTAGAATAAGTTGAAATTGAATGGACGAGTGACACAGACTTGATTGTGTGCGTGAATAGATTTAGGCGGCTCTTATCATCGAGATCTTGAGAGACGACGACGGTGAAGCGAGGTGAGTATGGATCAACGTCGGAATGAAAGGGGGAGGGGAAACTGGAGATCGCCGAGAAAACCCGCCGACCAGCGGCATTACTCGGCACGATTCTTACATGCGAAAATCCGAGAGCGACCCGTTCGGGGATCGAAAACGGTTCGCCTGATTGAGAGTCGAACAGTATTAGCAAAATATATGATTTGGTAAAAACTATTAATGATGATTTAACTGAGCAGTTAAGGGAGCGAATGAGAGTATGCTGGAGCTAAGGGAATTATTGAGTGAGTGTTTGTGTTTGTATAGTGTTTTAATGTTTAAATTAAATAAAAATTATAAATAACTCTCTCTTTTAGATAAGAAACAGAATTTTCAGTAAATATTAAAAATTTAAAAGCTCCAAACACGAAAAAGTTATCAAGAAGAACACATGTTCCGAAATGAATGCAAGAAGAATTGAAGGAAATATGCAGAAAAATAGAAGAACAAAAGGAGGAAGAGAAGAAAAATAAGAGAAAGGAGAAGAGGAAAGAAAATGGGGAGGAGAACAGAGAAGGAAAGTAGAAGTATAACAGAAGAGTGAAATGGAGGAGGAGCAGCAAGAAAGAGAAGAAGGAAGACAATATCTGAAACGGATGAAAGAAGAACGGAAGGAACTGCAGAGAAGAAAATCTAAATGAGGGAAAGATGTGATTTGTGGTAATATGTTGGTTGATGTCTGTGTATGTGTCTGTGTAAAAAAAAGGGGGGGAGGGCACGTAGGAGCGGAGCTCCATTCCCTCGTCCGCCGGGGAAACGAAGGCCTGTGGTGTCTAGAAGGGGTACTTCGATGTCCTGGACGATGCTTAGGTTGGAGCAGAACGGTGAGCGAGGGAAAAAAGTAAAAAGATCAAAATAGAATAGTATAGATAGGGAGGGGGCTGGGGGCCTTCGGGCTCGTGGGTGCCATGGCAGACCGGCCAAAAGGCTAGTTAGATGTGTGCGGGTCCAACGGCGTCTGGTCGCGCGGGCGGATTCGTAGGAATCCCGGTCCCTGGTCTGTTCCGGCGGGGGCGGCGAAACGGAGGGCGGCCGAAAGGATACCCGTTGGGGAGCTGTCTCGGTCGGGGCAGAATAGCTCACCACCTTCCTAGGAAGTGTGAATGGTGCTTTTGAATAGAAATATAATTTGCAGCTTAAATTACGGGTGCCCAGACGAACAGTCATCCTCCCACAAAAATATATTTATAACTTATATACTGTTTTTTAAATTGCAGTAGTCATTATAGAATTGAACACCCTGGGTGGCTGTACTGCTAAGTAGGGTTAATGAAATAAATATAAAAAAAGTCTAACCACAACACCACCGTAGCCCCTCAGACTTGATTGTAATTACTGGAACTGTCAGCTATAGATATGTAACTTTTAATAGTAATTCTATAGGTGTTGACAGAATATTGAAGATACTGAATTAAAATATTATAATGTGATACTAAGTGCCGGGTGATTACGTAAATGTAAGTTGTTAATAGCATGTGACAGCCACTGTTAATATACTAATTTTAGGATATTATTTGTGAACAGTTTTTTAATAAATTGGGAGTTTGTTATTAGCTCCTTTATTTAATTAAGATATATATCCCTTAAAGAGCCTTACTACGCTCAGAGACTTTGAAAAGTTTGTAACTGCGGGTAGACCTGCACAATATAGCGAGAATTATTTGAAAAGTTGAGAGATATGTTTAAATTTTAAATGATTCTTTAACAGGATACATTATTAAGTTATCATTAAATGTGTTTAGCGCGCAGTAAAGACTGGTGACGCATCACTTTCTGTTCGGATAAGTTTGTTTGTTCCAATGATAGAGTATGTTAATTTGTAGGGATTATTTGTTTGTATATTGTGAAGTACGGTAGTAAAAATTTCATATTCCATGTAGCATTATCATACAAAATGCAGGTTAAAAACAAAATAATATATACATTTAATGCTCATTTAGTTACTGTCAGCATACCAAGTTTGGTTGACATAAGACCAACAGTTCGGCGAACGTGATATATAATAAAATATTTATTTGACCACCATTTTCAAAAGAGCAATTTGCTAAACTCATGAATGTATAGTTCGGCCTACCGCGCATTAAGTTTATAACAAATTTGGCGGCAATCGGTTGAGCAGTTTCTGAGGTATGACGTAATATTGGTTTTCTCTGGCGGCGCTATTTTACAAAATTGCGGAATAGAATGTTATAAATTAGCTTATTCAATACTTATAATCGGTACTACAAGCGTACAAAATTTGTTTGAAAATGTTTACTGGTCGTTTGCACATGGAATTCAGGCATTCGATATTTATATTGCCACAAATTTTAAAATAAGCACCGGATTTCATTAAACAATGCATATTCAAGGCAGCCTAACACCACACTTCCTGTATGCCAAACTTTGCGGAAAATTGTAAAGTGGCACGGAAGATATGACGTAACAGCTTTACTCCATTTAGGCGACAGTGTCTTCCAACACAGCATACCAATGTTGTGAACTTTCAATATATCAATTGTGGCTGAAGTGAAATGAATGTTTCCTGAGGTAAAGCACATTGCACTCTAATTTAAAATGGCTGCCGATTTGAAAATAAGTATTCGGCATGATCGAAAACTATAAAAATGAAATTTATTTACCTACGTGCCGAGTTTTATGAAATTCGGCGCACACACAAATAAACGCACATACAGGAAGGCGATCTTGCCGGCCTATTTTTTCATCAGAAAGTATACTAGTAGATAGCACAGGGCATTGTGGTACTGGAGCCCTGAGCCGCGGGCCATCTTAGTTGACGTCACAGCAGTAGGTCGCTGACATCTGCACGCCCTTCTCCTTGCTCAGTCATTACGGTCAGGCGACGGCCATATTAGTGTGTGTGACCACGATCTTGACATGTGTGTGACCTTGACATGTACGTGACCTTGACACTGACCCCAATGAACTTGAACCGACTGAAACAGAGAAACAGTAGTAAAATATCGAAAAAAAAATCTAAAAATCGAAGGGAAAATTACATTACTGGCCCCAACCATCATGTAGAATAGGGGCGACCTTGACCTGCCACTCAGTGACCCTAAACTTGAAAATTCGATAAAAATGCAAAACCCGAAATAATTTCATAAAATTTAAGGAAAAACTTACATTACTGGCCATGGCCACCAAGTTGAATGCACGTGATTTTGATATAACACAGTAACCTTAAATTCGAAAGGGCGAGAAAAAAATTCGTAAAAACCGAAGGGAAAATGGGATAATTGACGAAAAACACTATGTTGATGTGTGTAACTTTGAGAGTTTGATTCTCGAAATGATTGCAGAGCACAGCCACTGCCTGGTACGACGATCAGCAGGCGATTGATGAGTCGCTTCCCTTCGCCTCTG
Source organism: Dryococelus australis (assembly GCA_029891345.1). Taxonomy (NCBI): domain Eukaryota; kingdom Metazoa; phylum Arthropoda; class Insecta; order Phasmatodea; family Phasmatidae; genus Dryococelus; species Dryococelus australis. The sequence continues at coordinate 46,298,518 of CM056998.1, forward strand.
TGAGAGTTAATAACTGAGAAAATACTCGATCAGTCTGGCGATCCAGCCCTCCCCCCAACAAAAATATAATTATTGGCTTTTCGTAACACACATCCTGTCTACCCTCCCCCCCTTCACAAACATCCAACATCACAACACAGAACTTTCCACTTCCCTCGCCATTTACTCGCCATAGCTTGACCTACCCCCCCCCCCCCCCGAGCGAGGTGGCCCAATGGTAACTCATTGGACTCGCATTCGGGAGGACCCGGGTCCGGTCCCGCCATTCTAATTTCGGTTTTCCACGGTTTTCCGAAATCACTCCAGGCGAATGCTGGGATGGGTCCTTAACAAAGGCCGATTCCTTCCCAACCCTTCCCCAATCCCTCTTCCCTGTGCAACTTGCGCCGTCTCTAATGACCTCACTGTCGACGAGACGTTAAGCCCACTTACCTACCTACCTTGACCTCCTCCTCACCCCATCAGGCCACTACAACCTCACCAACCAAAACCCAAACCACCCGAAACTCCACACCATCAGCAATTATTACTCGCCATAGTTCCAAAACTTTACCATTAACCCGTCATATATCGAACCCCTCACCCCCACCCATGCCACCAAACCACTACACGGTTCTCCACACCTCCTCACTGTGTGACACCCAACTCCTCCACACTACCTGCTGACATACATCCCTCTTCTCACTCCAGCTAATTTCCCCATATCCATTTACTCACTATAACTTGACTGATTAGTCAGTTCCCCTCTACCTCCACCAACCAGTTATCATACTTCATCAGATTACTCGATAAATTACGATTACCCCTCCTCCACTACCACGATGCCACATCCCCGCCCTAACTACAATGAATTCAGCCTACTCCAATAACTCACTAAAGTTTTACCCCCTCCACCCACCCTACCACTTAATTTCATTGGCTCTATGGCCAGCCCCTATCAAACTCTCGTTAATGTACGTGATTGTATTTTTATCACGCAACACCACGATCTCTGCAGATAAATGATGTGGCCAAAGTAGCACCACATCCTAGTTCTTCGTCTGATGAGACAGGTGATAGATGATCTCTCTCCTGAACTTCGTAGATGACATTCTGGTGAATTAAACTGCGTTCGAGACTTCCAGCGCAGTGTGGTTGGGACTCTAGAGGGGAAGGGTGGGGGTGTTTTACAGCGGATCAGATATATCTCTTAATGGAGCGAGTGCATGGGAATGTATGAAAATACAGTAATTTTGTTTGCAGAAGGTAACAGTATTTTATGATTTTGTACTTGTGGTGGGTGTACTTTACGCTAGCGTCTTCTCATGGTATATAATTTTCCTACCGCAAAGCTTACTATACGCACATTAGTCGCATGTATAAATCATTTTATATCCGGACACTGGGGGATAGGAATATCATTGCACCTGGAGTAACCATATGGATATTGTTTTCCCCGCTGCCTTAATTTCTTAACGTACTGATTCTAAACTTGAAGGAAATGTTTTTTAATGAGGGGCGTCTATGCCTTGGTGAGAGGGAATGCATGGGATCCTTCACTGCGCATATCGCATACTGCAGGGGTAGTGAAGTGGTTTTAACTCTGTTTATCTGTTTTTCGAGCCATGAGCAGCATAACGCATCTGTACACAATGCATGATTTTTTTCAACATGAATTTTAAACGAATGGTTTGCTGAGGGGAGCAAGCATTTTGTTTACAGGGGAAAGGGCACTCGGTGATTGATTTTTCATTAATATTTACCCGAAACATGCTCATTCCATGCTTCTTTCTCGTGACATATGTTTCCAGTATGAGGTTTTACAGTATTTTCGATATCTTGCCTTTTGATTCGAATACCTTATTTTCGTTGAATGGGGCCAGTTTTGCAATGCTGAGTTCGAGCCATGCATTAAATCTTATTGGTGGTGTGTTTATGTGGAGAGCCAACAGCGATGTTTTCCCCCATTCGAGTTAAAAACGTGCAAATATTCTTCGAATACCCGCTCTCGCTGTAGAGGCATAGGTCTTTAGACTGTGATGTAATGCAGTTAGGGTCTCCACGAAATCATTGTCATTAACCAACACAGACCCTGTCACGATTATTGGGCGTGATGGTGGCACGATGGTGAATGCTCATCCTGAACTCTTGGATTCGTGGGAAGTACACTCACACGCTCCTGAGAAGGAGACTGTACATGACGGATTTTGGCTTGTGAAGGTCCTACAGGTACGCAAGTATTTGCCTGCCTCTGAAAGTTATCGCGCCTAGCAAATGCCATACCACATTTAACACACTTATGTGTCACTCGATTTGCATTTTTCGAACATTCATACTTTTCAGGTCTTCGAACACATTTGGTGAATGCAAACGAAGTGTTACAGTAGTGTCACGAGCACTGAGGTAACGCCTTTGAAAATAAGATTGGCGGAAAATACATAAATTAAAATAAAAAAATCGTAGTTCTAGTACCGTAATTTATGAGGTTACATATTCATCCAGAGATTAGCTGGCCCAAACCGATACTTCAAATTTAAGCAGCTTTGTAATTTCGCAGGAAAATGTATGTGTATTACGTGCACGCTTTATAATACCCTGTGGCCTGGTGTAATTAATTATCTTAACTTACCAGCCAGAATACTAAAAGACGAGGGGTGAGAGAGCGATCAGGGCCGACATTTTATTATTATATACTTTCCCCTCACCAGCACACTCTGAAGGACAATGCTAAAAACAAGAGCGGTAGTTGTAAGGGATTAAGCGAGGGTAAATAATTAGCCGGACTAATGTGGTGGGGTTAGGAGTAAACGAATAAATACCCTATTTCAATTGTACTTTAGTTGTCATAAAAACGAAAAATGTTTTAATCGGTCTTAATTAAAGTGTTAGTTCAAAAAATACTAATTTAATCATTTATGCATGTAGGTATAACGGTGGTTGGAAAAATAATTTTTTAAACAGGATGAAAAATTACATGTTTTCCTAGTTCTATAAATACGAGTATCGATAACGCCTGGCGGTTGAATCGACAGAGTGGGTGGATGCTAACGGCTCGCCTAGCTGCTAACTAGAGAAATTAACGCTACCTATGTGTTGAACATATAATCCAACATGAAGGGCACCGACAACGCTACCTATTCTTTAAAAACATAAATAAATATGGCTGCCGGCATGTGGCTAAATCGACATCTCGGTTGGTGGCGATATCAATTATTACCTACACTAGTGCCACCTAGGTGATGTAAAAGTATACATATGAAATCCAAGGTGGCGTCCTCCAGCAGTTTACAAACCAACGACAAACGAAAAAACCAAGATGGCTGCATACGATAGAATGAGTATAGATGAGGGGTGGTGGGGGCCTGTCATCTGTTGGACGTGGTGTTAGAGCGACCTCCGGAAATGTAAGTTTTTTTAAATATATTTTTAAAATAATTTTTAAATTAATTTTTAAATTATTTAATAATTTTTAAAAATACTTTTTTATATATTTGTTGGGATGTGTTTTGTATTTCTGGGGGATTTTTGGATTGTGGGTTTTCAAGGTCAAATGCCATCGTGTCAAGATCAAGGTCACCAACATCCAACATGGCGGACAATATGGCAGCCGGGGGACCGGAATGACAGAGCATGAACAGCTCCGAAGATCCAACGCCCCACGTACTTGGCCCCAACTCCACATTTCCATTCTACTCTTGTATATTCTGTAATTAACATGACATGATAATGTTTTAAATAGCCTATATGTGTTTATATATCTGAAATAATGTAACTAAAAGTGCATGTAGAATAACTGCATATTAACTACAACTGCAGTGTCATTATAATCGCAAGTTGGTAATTACCACAATTCTTATTGCTCCTTGCTATAAACAACTTTGGACGACATGTGTCTGTTGACGTCAAAGGGCTTTTTTTTTTTAGTCAGTGAAAAAAAAAAGAGGGGGGATAATGCGCGCACAGTCGTCGTAATGGCGCAGCGCGGGAGTTGTCTCGCGATTGCCGGACCGTTCCGTTGTTGCCTAGCTACAGACTAGTATGTGACGGGCTACGTACGTGCGGACGTATAATCAACTGTCTTGCGCAAAGTGGGTCGTTTGTAAGAGGGGAGACATACACTCCGACAGACATATAAGCCAACGTTCCAAAGGAAAGTAGGCTGAAAAAAGACGCATGAATACCTAGACACGTTAGGTAGGACTCGCTTTAGTTTTCTCAGACTCGTTGCTGTATTCGGTCTGTCTCATGAGACCTTTTGATATTTTCCTCAGTAGAAGTGAAGCTCGCCAAGAGATATCTTTTCCTCTTCGGCTTGTTACTTTCCATACGGGCGAATACAAGCATGGCTCCTAGATTTCCTACCGGATTCAATATGTTCTCGTCGCCATTATCTCTTCCCACGTGCAGCGATTTTACAAAAGCAAGCTCGCTTCGGGTGCAATCTCCCTTGTTAGAACACGCGTGATTTCTTTTCTTATCGTCTCGTTTAGACCGTTGCGTTGTTAAGGAGCTTCCCCTCAAAGCCTTGTCAAATAATCTCACGGTCGAGGGGACTTTGAGAAAACCGATACGTTTTGAGTGCACTAAAGACTTCCGCTCCGCACCCCACGCTTCCCTTCCCCCCCCCCCCCCATCATACCTCCCCAATGTCCCCTCCATCGCCCAGGTTCAGGGCACAGCTTATGAGGCAATAATTTATAAAAACTTCCGTTCCGTCGCCTGTACAAAGTATTTTGTTGGTATTTTCACTTTCTCGATTTTTTTCTGTGACCCCACAAAATGTGTAGCAGTGTGAACTCCAACAAATCACTTTGTAGCCGCCCTAAATATATATATATATATATATATATATATATATATATATATATATATATATATATATATATATATAAAGCGTGTATAGGAAACATGTGTACAAACTCGGCCACGTGATTCGTGACAAAAACGAGGAAGATTGATATAGGAAACCCATGGTCGATCTCTAATCATAAGGGCTGTAGCAGCTCCTAAAGGCAGTGGGCGACAAGGACATTACATAAGATATTAGGCAAAGTACTTGCGTTAGAAGGACACAAATTGGTATACGCAGCAAGTAAACCAAGATCTTGGATACACGGAAGGTATGGTCCGTCGTACATACCCCCATCATGTAAATAATAGGAGTTTGCACCCTTTGATTGCATGCAACACGTACACCGTGAGGATAAATTGATTGTGAATACCGTCGGATGAAGCATAATGACGTAAGTAGCAAATAGGCCCCCCTTGTCGCAACTCTCTAGGACCCACCGTTCCCGGTTAAATCGCAAACGAAGGGTACAGTGGCAGCTAAAGCATGACCTAGTGAGTAGGCAACCCTTCTGGCACCCGGAGGAATTCAGCGGGGATTCCCCACCGAATGAGTGAAGAGAATGTGGCGGCACGTAACAGCGAGGTATTGAGAACCGATGAGGGTGATTGAGGTGAGTATGAAGCTGCGCCGGGATGAAAGGTTGGGGGAAATTGGAGAACCTCGAGAAAACCCGCCGACCAGCGACATCGTCCGGCACGATGCCCGCATACGAAAATCCGAGGGTGACCCGGTTGAGAATTGACCCCGGTGAATAAATATCAAAGGATTTGGCATATTAATATTGTTCGGGTTTGTAAATAATTTTATTGGAACTGGATTAAAAATCGTTTATATAATATTATTGGGTGGCGTACTACGCAAACTTTTTGGCAATTGTAAGGAATTGCAGCCGTATTAAACTGAGCGTTTTTTTATGGAAAGAAATTTTTCAGGCACATTTATGGAATTTTTTCTTATTCTGTCCCATTTTTGTGATAGTCTTAAATAATCATTGTCACAAGATGAGTTGAGATTACGACTTTTAATCCTCACAGCAAAGTCACAGAGAAATCAGAATGAATTTGAGGCATTTTAAACAAATTGTTCTTCTTGAAAACAAAATGTGTTCATACACTTCATGTGAAGGTACTAAACGACCAAAAGTATTCATACATTCCAAGGGAAAGTACAAAACGAAACTCATTTCTAGTACTTAGTTGGATATACTTTAGACTTGATGATTGCCTGGAGTCTCCTTTGCCTGTATTTCGCTAGTTTGGCGGTTACAGGTGCTGGAATGAGGGCCCACTTATTTAACAAAGCATCTTCTAGATCTTTTTGTTCTTGATATCTCTTTTCCTGATATTTTGCCCCAGTATGTACCGAATGTGATCAATTGGATGAGTGAGTGAAGATATTTGGGTAGCTCTTACCAGCTAAGTCTTGAGAGACGATGGCGGTGATTGAGGTGAGCATGGAGCAGCACCAGAATAAAGTGGTGGGGGAAAAAGGAGATTCCAGAGAAAACCCGCCGACTAGTGGCACCATCTGGCACGATTCCCACATGTGAAAATCCGGGAGTGACCCGGCCGGGGATTCAACCCGGTTCGACGTGGGGGAGGCGAGCAGACTAACGCTTCAGCCAACGCGGCCCCAACTTAGTTAGTATCAGAAGACTGGAGAGGGGTGTGGAGCTGTCTCGGTGTGTTCTAGAGGAACCACTCTTTTGTGTTGTATGCAGTACGTTTAGGACTGTAGCCGTGCATGAAAATCCAGTCATTTGGCAATCTCATATTTTCCACACTAGTAAGCATCTATGAAGTGAAGTTTGCATACACCTGACGCACTCTTACAGCCCCAAACAAGCACAGATCCTCCTCCGTGCTTCACAGCCGGTGTGAGATTTTTTTTATGGTTTTAATTAATTTCTTTACCTACATGTCTTGGGCTTCCTGTTTGGTCCCGACCTCTGAAATTGGCTTTCATCAGCCCATACAATCTTCTTCCGGAAGTCCTCGCTCATATCTTGATACTGTCGGGTGAATTCCAGGTGCCTTTCTCTGTTTGTGCGCTCACCAAGAACTTCTTGCGTGGGACCCTGTCACAGTACTCCGCGCTATTTATCATGGCACGCACAGTGCTAGGTCAAACTTGAACACTCCTTTAACGCCACTAGTCCCAGTGTCCATAATCGAGGGCATGTTGCATATGAAGGATATTTACGGTTGGAACTGTACATAAAAGGAATCAGTTTTGAGTGTATTCTTTCAAAGTAATCTTATTCGTTGAAGTTTCTGCACCTCTAATTTGTAAACGGTTAATGCTGACGTCAACAAACACGCAGTATGTTGTTCATTGGTTGCGAGAATCACGCTCAACATGAGTACAGTCCATACCAAAAAATTAAACCATTGCAACACTTGAGATCGTAAATTAATTCGAGACTGAAAGGGTTTACTTAGGTACTTATGCTGTGTTCTGCTTTGATATCACGAATGGTATAGCGATTGTCTCGCGGGGTGAGAATTCTAGTTCTACCACATCTTGGCCTGTTGTGTACTTATTTATACTTCCCAACGATTATCTGTTGTTGACTGAATGGTCGCCCGAGGGCTACTGTTATGTGAAATTTCTGAAAGTGATTTCGTTTGATTGTGCAGCTTAGTTATATTTATCTTTTCTCTGGAAAAGTCTCTCTGATTTTCAGTCCAATTTTTAATATTTACTTTATATTTACTGCTGGATTTGCTGTTGCTTTGGCATACAAGCACATGCTGTACTGACAACAGAACACATTACATTGGTTGGACTTTTCAATGGCGATGGAGAATAGTCATTTTGTTTACTTAGCTCGCGTGGTGTTTAAATACATATGTTCTGTGCCTGTCATCGTCATATAGCATGCAACAGAAAGCCTTACATAACACAGGAAAGCAGAGGGACTGAAATCGAGTGGTGCAACGAATAGACTTATAAGATCCTCAAATAAACTAATATTGCTTTTGGAATTAAATTCGTGTAGGAAACGTGCTGAAATAGACATTTTTAACAGGAAACATATGTGTGTATGAATAATTACTACTTTCTGTTCTGAGTGTAGCTGCGTGGATTTTTTTTTTTTTTTTTTTTTTTTTTGCTCTTCCGTTCTATTGATATGGTCTGTTATTGGCGGTTTATTAGGTACTTTTGAAATCGCCATTTTAAAAACGTCACTGTTAATACCTGCGTGTATTTTAACGGCCATACAGACCATCATGCGCCCAGTTCAGTAGGTAACGACGCAGGGAAAGCAGTACCATGCTTTAACATTGAATGAAAGTGGCCATATGGAAGAATACACAATTTGCATATAATACATTCACGGTCAGTTCACACGCTTCTGAATCCCTGCTAAAGTTCTACTTCCAGGATATTCCTCCGCTTTGCGCAAACTAAGCTTAACTAAGTCTAGAAAATTGCACCGAAGGACATCGCAATGAATTCATGAGCACTCAGTTGTAATGATATTTTGCATGAGAACTATTTCTTTCTAGGCGGCGCTACCAACACGCATGTTTTCTCACTGATTTTATTCATATTTGTTATAAACGAAATATTATAACATACAAACCAAATATTGGTACAACTTTAATTTAACGAAAATAAGATACTTTTACGTTAACAAAATTATAAAACACTTGTGATATATAGAATATTTAGGAAATAACTAAACACGTCATACGTGGAGTGATTTTTCAAAGGTTTGATTCAAAAAGTGTGTCGAAACCGCGAATAGACTATACAAGTCGATATTATGCAGATATAATGAAAGTGCTCACTACACAGTGAAGAATCTATATAAATTTGGTACATACTGCTGTGACCTCTCCTCAGGGAGTAGGCCACACATTAATTAGGGGGATCAAAGGTAACTCAAGGATAAAGCACTCGGATACAAAATACTACATTTATTAAATACAAAACAAATACAAATAAGCCTCAAGTAGGCTTTTCAATCTCCGTCAAGGATCTTTAACAGACAAGAGTAAGTAGCAATTATGCTTCGCCGTTTCACCTCAAACGGGTGCTGATGCCCTTAATTAAGCTGAAGTAGCTTTACGTAAATGCGGCTCAATAATGCTCGGGCGGAGCTTACGCCGTCGCGAGTCACGCGCCCTATCGTGCCTTACCTCTCCCTACCAGGGATTTAATATTTACCCTCGTTGTAGTCGCTGTCAGACAGCTCTCTCGACGGCGGGCTTTCGTCTGGCGTCGATGGCGGACCACGGACTGCGGTCCTCTCGTCCGCGCGTCTTACGGGTGGCGCCTCCGGCAGCAGCAGGCAAGATGGTGCTCAGAGCCTCCAGTGCCCTGAGTTTATATACGACCTCTCTGACCTCGTGCTCGATCCGCCGGGAAGTGTTGCTTAAAACAAAGCTCAGATGTCCAAGGTTGCCCTGCGTCTCGCCTCAGCGTGACACAACACTACCCCAGCCGCACTCGAATATGATGTTTCTCAGTACCGAACCATATTCGTCAACAACGGCTTATCTCATGTGTCTGGCAACTAAGTAATTCAAACGGCCATTTTGATTTACTCATCTCCCCTCTTTCGGTTTTCGACCGCCCGATTTTGTATTCGATATACTGTCACTCAGCCCATGAAGACATATTTTATTATCTCTTTGAGTACTATATGCCTGGGGGCAACGTTTAACGAACTACGATAGTCGAGAAGACACAAGAATCTGTAACCATAGCTATTGTCTCACTGAAGGGGGGGTTTTTTTTTAGTACAGTTTGTGGGTAAACGCCCGCAGTGAGAAAGCGTTGTTCTGCTGTTGCGCTTTTCAAAAGGAGAATTTCTTCCTCCGTCTAAGGATAGAACAAAGACTTTTGCACACTGTCTTGCGAGGTTCATTATTTGTCTGGACTCGCAATGGTCGTAAAACCAAGTTTCTCCCACCCCGTTTCTTTTTGAAGCAGGTTACAGAGTTTTCTAATCACATTTACTTTCCTGTGATCTCCCCAAAGGATATACTTTTCTCGGAGTTCGTTCTATGCAGGTCTTATTTCCATCACGTGGGATGGGTGGATTTGCCCACTGTCAAACCATGAACATATTTGCTAGCATGCTGTAGTAAGAATGAGCTTAGATGGGTTTTAGTTGAAAATATTTTACTTAACTTACGTAAATGTAAGTTAACAAATTTTTATTCGAATAATTACCTACTTTTGAAGAAATCCATTACGAGGCCCTTTAAATTTACTATTTTATAAATTGAGAATTTCTTTGAGATTAGGGTAGAGTATGTTGATACTTTTATACTATACAGGTTTATTATGAACTTATGATAAAACATTAAAATAATTCCTTACCCAAAATGAGAAAAAAGCGTAAATAAAAGCGATATATGAGCTACAATGATTATCAAGTAGTGATATAAGCATCAAGAATTACAGATATATATATATATATAAATTCTTGATTTTCAGGGATGCTTATATCACTACTTGATAATCATTGTAGCTCATATATCGCTTTTATTTGCGCTTTTTTCTCATTTTGGGTAAGGAATTATTTTAATATATATATATATATATATATATATATATATATATATATATATATATATATTTACAAAACATTATAAACAAATTATGCTGACATTCGTGAAATTTATTTTTACGGTCATTCGTGTCTTTTTTTATGTGGACATTACAGATGTATCGTGGTGCTTGAAACTGAGATATTATATATAGATATTATATATATATACTGTAAAAGTGTTTATCCTGTATATTATTCTCAGATTTTGAACGCCTGATGCGGAAATGTATGTACCATCTGCCGAATCACCAACGACTTCCGAGTCGATTCGAGGCAATCGATCAGAAGCAAGCGACTATTTCTTACTAAGCATTACCAACACACCAATTTTCTGCCCATTTGTGTTCATATTAATTATAACTTAATTATCATAATTTATACATTACAATATAAATAAAAGTTAAATTTAACAAAAAATAATGTACTTCTATGTCAACAGAAGTTTAAAACGCTTGTTATACATTGCATATTTGGGAAACAACCAAACATGTCGTATATGGGGTGATTTTTTAAAGGTTTGATTCAAATAGTGTAAAGTAACCGCGAATACGCTATATATGCAACCAGTCCAAGATGAATATGAACCACCCCAGAGAGATCGAAGGATCATTGTGAAAACCCATGCAGATGCCATATATATATTAATGACCAACTGCCAACTGCTCATTCCGGAATAGCTCTGAGGGTCGGCGTCTAACAGTTTCGGCATGTTGGAAAGGGGATGGGCCAAAGAGAATAGTGAGTGCAGAGAACAAGCGAAGCACATAGTCATACGTGTATAACTGTTCATGTTGAACTGAGAACTTTCATAAGATCTCTGCATAAGATCGACTTGTATAGTTTATTAGTGGTTTCTTCACACTTTGTGGATCAAACCTTTGAAAAATCACCCCATGTATAACGTTTTTATTTATTTCATAAATATATTCCATGTAACACAAGAGTTTTATAATTCTGTTAACATAAAAGTATCTTATGTTTCCTTAAATTAAATTTTTACCAATATTTTGTTTAAAATATATATTTAATTTATAACAAATATGAATAAAATCAATGAGAAAACATATGTGTTGGTAGCGCCGCCTAGTGAGAAATAGTTCTCATGCAAAATATCATTACAACTGAGTGGACAATAGCTACGGTTACAGAGTCTTGTGTCTTCTCGACTGTCGTAGTTCGTTAAACGTTTCCTTATGCGTGTAGTACTCAAAAGCGATAACAAAACATGACAGCATAGTCCGAGCGACAGTATCTTAAGAACAGAACTGGGCGGTCGAAAACAGAAAGAGGGGAGGGAAGTAAATCAAATACCTATTTACTCAATTCATAGTAAATAATGAATTCGGTGTTGATATGAGACAGCGCAAAATGTAGAGAGATACTAAGAGGTTTGGGTGCAACGAAATTAGGGCATCGCAGGGTAGGATTTCGCCTTTTATTCCGCCCTTCGCCAATAGACTACAAAATGCCAAGGAGACGTTTGTAAGATATTCATCACATTACCTCCGTTGGGGAAATATAAAATACGTTATAAAAATATTTTTAATTTACAACAATAATCCGATTACAGTGCAAAATAAACACAAATGCTACTTTAATGACATTAGGATTTTTACATACATTAGACAATCAACTACGCATAGAAAAGTTTATTAAGATAAAATAGATTTTTTTTCCCTTCACCACCTTTTAGGTTATTCAAAAATATGGGTACGTTGCACAAAATATGATTTGAACAAATGTAATGACAAACTGGCTACACATTGGAGACCTGCTGGTTATCTTGGCAACGGAAAATGAAATGAAATTAAATATCCTGAACAACATAAAGAAATGTATTTGAATACAACATATGTGTAGTCTGACGGTCTGTAATACGTTTACCGATAATCTTGAACATTTTAACGGATGGAACGAGTAACAGCTTTTCTTCAGGAGAGAATGAGTGAGTGGAGAGATTTGGACTGCTCCTCTCAACAGCGAGGTCTTGAGAACCGATGAGGGTGATTGAGGTGAGTATGGAGCAGCGCCGGAACGAAAGGGTGGGGGGAAACGGGAGAACCCACCGTTCGGCACGATTCCCACATGCGAAAAACCGGGAGTGACCCAGCCAGGATTGAACCCAGTCCGTCTTGAAGGGAGGCGAGCAGGCTAACCGCTCAGCCACCGCAGCCCCTTCAGGAGAGATATACTTTTATTCTCGCCATTCTAATAAATCCAGAAATAAAAATGTTTTGAGTACTGCGCTTGAAATGTTTTATATATTTTCGCAGCGAGTAAAAATTTAAAAACGCAACAGGTAAAATTTAGGATAATTAACATGCATACATCTTTTTTTTTTTTTATCACTCTTGTCACTTGGTATTTTAGACACTTATGCCACTAAACAGCTTACAGGGCTCTATATTCCAGTTTTGAACAGGAAATTATATTTCAACATTCTGTTGTAGCATCTGGCTCAAAATAACTCCCCAGATGCGTTTGCAGTATACAAGCCTGTATTATTTGAATTATTCCCTCAGCGGTTTATCTCCAGGTTAATATTTCATTCATTCATGCACACCAGTATTCTAGTTTTCTATTAAAGTGTATGTTCTCGTAAATAAAAGGTGCCTGTAACCAATTGACGGTTAACTGTGCGCTTTTGAAACCAGCCTTTGAAAAACTTCCCAGTCCTTAACTGCATGTATCGTGACAAACACGCTGAATGGCATGATCGCTGTAAAGTTGACAGCGAGGTAGGTTAGGTAGATCCACACATTAACTTTGCGTTTTTTTCCTTATCTACCCTATTGCCAAGTATTAAATGTACGACCGAAGATAGGATATGGCTCTAATTGCGTGTCAGGGCGGACCCCTTACGCCTAAAGGAGAGGGAATTGCATGCTAAGGAGGCGGGCATCGCGGCAGTGAGGGATTGGGTAGTCATGGCCAGCGTTTGGGGTCATGACTACCTCCCTAAGTGTGCCTAAAGCTGTACTACAGTTAAGAAGGGGGGAGGGTAAAAACCCGCACAGACACGGTAAAACTCCTCCCGACAGGAAAGAGTTCAAAACTCTTGGAAGCATTAAGAAATGCTACAGGAGATAGCAGGTATGGAATCCATGCTGATTTAATAGGTGATGAAGAACTAGTAGAGAGGTGACGTGGCTTGTGGGCCAGCATGTTAGAGGCACATGCCCCTTGAGGTGGGACTGCCATACAGCGCGGGCCGCCCGACTGCCCGCACAGCAATATCGACAGCAGTGACTTCAGGCAGGGTCCTTAGGCTTCCAGCCGAGGGCGCAAGAAACCCGGGTAGCTCAGTCATGTCACCTACTCCATCTTCGCTCTTCTGCGCCGACATCAGGAACTCCACATCGCGGTTGAATGTGGGGAGTAACGGGTCGGGTAGCCACCCCTCCCCCTCCTTCAAAATCTCCCTCGGTCGTAGATGAGCAGCGCTCGGCGGGACATTAAGGAACTACTTAACTTTGCGTTAAAAGTGCGTGGTTTACGTCTGTGGGCACCGGAATTACTTCATTTAGTTTCTGTTGGTTCTATACACATAAGAGGTGATAATTGGCATAACAGTATTATAATTCCTGCCGTTGCTAACAGTTTCGCTTAAGCGACGTAAGAGTAAAGTGATCGGGTATATGTTAATTTTAATTGTACGTATTATATGGCGGAAGGATACAAAATGGACATAAAAGTAGATACTAAACAGGGCTTCCAAAAGTGCCCAATCGTAAACAGCCTATAAGAGGAACGTTTAGAGTTTAATTTACAAGTAAAATGTTTTTGCAGAAAACTTTTATATAATCTATTCACGGTTTCTTCACAATTTTTAATCAAACAACTAAACAAGCATTTCAGATATCACGTGTTTAGTTGTTTCTTAAATATGTCACGTATCACAAGCATATTATACTTCATTTATTGTAAAAGAATTTTAGTTTTTGTTAATATGAACATACTTATATATACTCTATAAACTATAATATTTCGCTTGTAATTAAAATCGATAAAAACAGAGAGAAAATGTGTGGTGGTAATGCCTAGTAAGAAATAGTTCTCACGCAAAGTATTATTTAAGTGAGTGTGTACGAATGCCGTGCGTCTAGACTTAGTTACGCTTTGTTTACATGAGTGAGAGGAATTTCCTGCAAGTAGAACTTTGGTAGGGCTTCAGAAAAGTTGGAAGTGAATATGAATAGACTATAATTTATTATAGACTGTTAACGATAAAGTACGCACTTTTGAAATCAACCTTAGAAAAAAGTCACTGCTCCTATCTGCATATATTTTAACGGGCGCACTGTGTGACGTACGCCCAGTAAAGTTGGTTACGATGGAGGGAAAGTAGTTCCAGATCTTAACGTCATATAGAAAGTGTTAGATTAGCATTTGTGATAAATTAAATTATTTCTATCGCTCTCTGATATTCTTAGCCATCGAAGCGTAAAAATGAACAGATTTAAAAATATTAAATTTTCTAATTATTTCACAGATTTACATTTACGGATGCATGAATAAAGTGAAGAAGCCCACATCAATGTTAATTTTACATAAGGAGGAAGAATACGCAACGTGTACACAAGTAGATCTTAAGCAAGGCTTTTAAAAGTGCAAATTTAACCGTGAACAAAATACCTTTATTATACACCAATGAATTAAGTTTACCACCACTAAAAGTCCCGTGGTTCCACTTTGTATGACTACGTGATAGTCGAGTGTCTTGCGCATAGGGGGATAGAGGTGTTTGATTCGCGTGTTAGTCACTCTTAACATACTTTAACATCTCACTCAACACAGAATCGCTCCGTGCAGTCGGAACACTAATTACAGTGCGCTTTACAAACGAAATCCCATAGATAACACAAAAAGAAAAAGAGACAAAGCACGAAAAAAAAAAGCAACATCTTATCGCACCGACCCCTTATCAGGCGAAGGCTTGGCTCCATATCTCTACCTGGTTAAACAATCAAGGTTAAACTTTTAAACGCGTCAGGTCACGGTAATACTAGTGTTCCTGACGCTGGCAGAAATATTCTAAGTCCATTACCTTTATATATATATATATATATATATAGTTGGTATTAATATATTTTTCTTGAAATGTTCATGCATTAAGAATTAAAGGGACTGTAGGCTTTACAATTTTCGTTATTATTGCGCAGTTACGTACACGTATACATTAATACTCTTTTAATTGATTGTATTAGGAAACGTTATCACCATTAAAAAATACATTATGTTTAAATGCCGATTATTTCCCATTCATACAAGCTATGGGCACCATTAATTGGTGTACACCTTCAAGTTTTGAATTTCCCTATTGGCACACTTTTGTAACGCACTTTTGAACCCCCCCCCCCCCCTCATAATCATAATAATTTTAACCCTGATTATTATTCTAATGGATTGCAGTTTTTTATTCTAATAGATTACAGTTCTTTTCCCCACAAATATGCTGAAAACTGTGAATAATATGCCATTTTCCTTCATATGTTTGTCCTAAGGAATTTGATTTCCGATTTAAAATGTTCGTTTGTAAAACTTCTTTAAGCTCCACTACAACTACTCTCTGTCCCTCTGCCTATCTCTTTCTGTCCCTCTCTCTGTCTCTGTATCTGCCTATCTCTATCTCTCTCTCTGTCGGTCTCTCTCTGTCGGTTTCTGTCTCTGTCTCTATATCTGTCTCTCTCTCTGCCTCTCTATCTTTCTCTCTCTTTGTCTGTCTCTCTCCATCTCTCTCTGTGACTCTTTTCGCTCTCTCTGAACCCCACTCCCTATTTTATTTTCATTGGATCTTTCACGTTCTCGTGGTGTGCACGAGGCATACATTCGGTCACAAATGCATCGCGCTTAAGGCTGCTGCTTGGTTTGACATCAGTGAGAACTGGGTATGGGGAAACACATGTTAATGAAATTACATTTAGAGAAGCCAATTTCAAAGATATAAACTTGAAACAAAAACCTATGTGTGAAAAATGATAATGTGAAGCTGTGGCTATAGCCAAATATATAAATTTGTGTTTAACTTTTTTTAAATTAAAGTTTTAATTTTCGAATCTTTCCAGAAAACCGGTTATACATTAATGCTACAAAAGGTTTCTTTTGGCAAGAAATGTGTATCTTTCTGCTCAAAAAAGTCAGCGGCGACATATATTTATCTTGAACAGGAATGCCAAAAAAAGCGAATATTGTTTTAAAAAATATTTGGTGCATGGGCAAAATTTACAGGAGAGCGTACATACTATTGGTGGGAAGACGGCCGTGTACCTGCCTTGCCAGATTCAGGTAGTGAGTCACCAGTGTCCACCGAGGGAAAGGCTATTAGCAGTAATCCCCCCATTACTCTGCCAGATGATGCATGTTGTGGTTCGTGAGGGCAGGGGATGTTTGTCCTTGAGAAAAATAAGGAAGCGAGTACTCCGAAATTTGTCATTCGTTAGTCTAGTGCTTCGCAGTGCAGTGTTTTGTAATGAGAACATTATTTTGTTCAGCTATGTGAGAAAAATAACTTTGGCAGCACTAAAATTAAATTTACTGACAATGGCAAAGACAACTACCTGCAGAAGATTAACCATATCAACACGGCGTAAATCCGCCAGAAAAATAGCGACGCGAGCCTGGAAAGCCAAGCTGCTGAAGTCTTTCTAAGTATGATATTACTTTCTTTCACACCTAGTTTTGTAATATTAATAATTAAGAGTATGTTATTCAGATTGTATTTTAGTCTGAAACAAGGAGTATTAAATGAGCTATTGCTATTCTTGAACACTTTCCATGAACTGCTTTAAGTCGTATTCGAACTTGTATTAGTCTGGTGGCAGACACGCAAAATGGGTCTTTCGTATGCGAGCAACCAGGAATAATGCCGCTACTTAAAGATTTTTGCAACTACATATGCTTGAAAGTGCTCCAAAACGTTTACGGATGAAACATTTGTAATGAATAATACGGAATCCATTAAAATCTTTTATTTATTTCTTTCTCTTTATTTCTCATCGATAAATAATGCAGTAGATTTTTCTCATATTCACATATGAACATTGTTGTAAAGCATATTAAAATATAATTTATTTAAAACAGAAAAAAGTGCTTATACGATATACCTAAAACAATAAAATGTTGACAAAACACTCGTCAACATACATATAATAGCGGATAAAATAATATTTGTGGCTCATGATTTGCAGAAACCAGAAATTGGGAACTCATTTTTAAGCTGAGATGATTGTTATACTGAAAAATACTGGTTTTCTGACAAGTGCGATCATGTTTTCGTGCCTCTGCAATAAAGTAATGCATATAGGTAAGACAAGGGTTGGAGAAGTAATTGTTATTCAGTCATAAGTTTGCAATTTAAGTTGGTCTCGAAATTAAATAAATGCTTTACTTAAATAAAGATGCGCGTGAAATATTTGCAAACTCTCTTCACGTAAGTTAAAGGGACAAAAAAAAAACTTAGTTAACAAAAATTTTTATTGCGCTAACTTACTTCATAGTTTTTTGACTCTACATATACCATCTAACTCACAGGAATATCGCGTCTGTGTTAAATTGGTGGGTAAGGATATAATCGAGACAAAATTTTTCCGCGTTCGAAAACAGGTCGGGAAATATTACTCATTTACTTTTATATAAATCCGGCTTACGTATTACTACACAGCAGTGTGACATTAACTATCTGATCGCTGAAAAACGTGTTGCTAAGTGTACGTACAACGTCAATAAAATTAGTGTTTTATGTCGTTTTTATTAATATACTTTGTACTTGTTTGCTGCACAATGCAATAACGTTGTGCATTCATACGTGATGCCGCTTTACTTGTTCGCCTACGAACGCGACAATAGTAGTGAGAAGGAAAAAATATATAGATAAACGCAATTAACCCACGTTATGGTTTATACTTACGGGAATAAATAGTTTTTCATCCTAAGTAATTGCAACGTTTGCTGCAATTTCCAATCCGTCAGCAGCGTGTGGTAATGTTTTTGGCCAACTTCATTGGATGAATACCTGTGTATGGGCACAAAAAATTTTAACATACTTGAAATATTTGGGAGCTGTTTAATATTTGAAAGCGCGAATGGAATGGTGCACGGAAAATATGCATAGCTGATCATTTTACTGCGTTTTTATAAACTTCTAATGTTTACAGACTTGCATAATTCTTTGTAAATTAATTTTTATTGATACTTAAAACAATATGGCCTACGGTATTATATCTAAACACATAGTACCAAATATTAAATAGCGTAATAAGAAAATAGACATCTGTGATGACATAACTTTCCGCTCATAGAAATAATATTTTTGATATGGATATGAATGATAAAATACATTTGTGTTACATACGTATCTTATTTAAATATAATGTTGGTAATAAAGAACTGTCACCATTAAGCTTAAAGCATTTAGTACGTGATACATGATATATGTTTTCGTGCTTATTTTACAATTTTTATTTTTCGTTCCAGGGAAGAAGTCAGTGTGCAATTGTGGCGCACAACTCAAAGAGTGAATTGCATAGACTTGTACGCAAACCATTGACTAATAATAGGAGCCCTGGAGTCTTTACAAAGAAATATATTGCTCAGAACAGGCCCAGAACTAAATTACGCCAACGTCGAAAGAAGTCGGTTGCAAAAAAAAAATTACTGAATTAAAGTAGCACAGGCCCAGATGAGCATTGTGGACCACATGCATCATGGTCTTTACCAAACACCCCTGATGACAAGCTTGCAGTCCTAATGGAAGAGTATTTGAGATATTTACAAGAAGAGTGTACCGATGAAAGAAGAAGGGCAATACAAAGTAACACGAAAGACCAAACTACTTCACAAGTTTGTCATGTTTCGGTAAAATATGTAAAATGCGAACAACGACTTCTTGTGTTTCTGTAGTATAATATACCCGCTATCCGACATTCTCTGGAGATGTACATACCAGATGGGGTATAGAAAATGGAGGCAATTGCATTGCTTTCAGTCAGTTAAATACTTGAGGAAAAAATTGAAAAGTGTGGTTTCTTAATTCACAAAGAGTGCCCTTATCTTGCAGCAACCTCTGATGGCGTCATAGAAGAAAGTGAAATCGTGGAGATAAAATTTCCTTCCTCATCAAAAGATGTGTCTCCAGAAAAGGCCTTTACTGGGCGAAAGCTTAAATTTCTGCTTAAAGATAATAACACGCTGAAGTTGAAAAGAAGAACATCCATATTTATACCAAGTTCAGGGTCAACTTAACACAAATGAACGAGAAGAATGTTACTTTGCTGTGTGGACACCGAAAGGTAGGTCAAAAATAAAAAAACTTATTAATTTGTACTCATCAATTAAAAAATATGGCTAAATGCAACTAAGTGTAATTCGATTATATAAAGACAATTCAATTGTATTAATAGCGAATTTTAAATGAAATACATTATATATTATGTATATATAATATATAATATATATGTATGTGTGTATATATGTATGTGTGTATATATATATATATATATATATATATATATATATATATATATATATATATATATGTGTGTGTGTGTGTGTGGAAAAATGAACGTGATTTGAGGTAGCTAGCGCCAAGAGGAGGGAGAATAATGAACGGAACGTGATGACGTAGGGTTGAAATATCAACGGAATGCATTGGGAAGGGAAACGTGAGTAGGCTACCCCTAAAAAAACGCTACGTAAATCTAAAACATTTCTTGTAAAAAAAGTCAGTAAACAATAATGTTTATGAAAACATATTGTATGTGCCCAGGTTTGTTGCTCGACAAAGTGAAGAGAAGGAAAGATATGCGGCAGGAAATTATGCTTCCGAAATTGACAGTATTCTACATGGAGTGTCTCCTTCCAGAAATTTCAAATTCTCGTCGAGCTCATGGTCGGATTATAAGAGAACCCCTAACATATCCTCGAAGCACAGGCTAAGGCTATCTCCAAGAAACAAAAGAAGAAAAGAAAATGAACTGAGCTGCTGCCGCATTGTTTAATTAATCAGTATGCTTGGCTAATGGCAAATCTTTTAAAACCCTTTCAGCCACAGCTGAAGCCATTGATTTACGTATTAAAACAGAAGAATATTTTGTTCGTGACTATAACAGTATTGAAATTACGATCTGTCATACATTAAAATCGATAATAACGCGCTTGTGCGTAAGGTTCTTGGTAGCCGTTGCTTATAATAGTCCAGAGCTGCCAACCTCCAAGCATACCCTTTAGTAACGACAGTTATGTGAAATGAATACGCGTAAATATTAAGAGACAAAATTCTCTTCCATAATTCAGACCCTCACAAAATGGAGCAAAAGTAATAATGCTTGCATTAAAAACAAAATACGCGCAAATGAATGAATAAAAAAATTACAACATTATAATAATCTCCTAGCTACGTTGAAAACATAAATAAGACATTTCAGTACCTTCAAGGGAAATGTTGAATTTTCAATTTTGATATTCCTAGTATCAGATAATAATTTAAAAACACCCAATATTTTCATTTGCTTCATATATTCTGGGTACTAAGTGCAGAGCTGATTAATAAATCTAGTTACTTGGGAAACGTCCTATATATTTTACCACTGTGACTGAATGGGTTAATATATTAGAATAGGCTATCACTTACTTATACTCATTGCTTCATTAATTGTAGCTACTGTTTTAATTTATATTCTCTGTAAGGAGGCATTTGATGATATATTGAAAATTTATAATATTGCGCACATTATTACGTGTTCTTATGCAGTGGGATTTTAAATAACTTCATTGTCTGTGCAATGCAGTTGATACTTATTTCAAAGATGTTTTCTATTACAAATTTAGTTACATTAAAATTTTGGAGGAAACAAAAACTTAAGTTGATTTGTCTTTTTAAATTATGTATTCTGTTTCCTGCTGAAGAGTGTGGTAATTATCGCGAATTATTTCCTCGGTATACTATGGTAAAATTGAATCATGGAGATTTAATTATTATATATCCAAATTTATTATTAACATGCCCTACAATTTGATGATATATAACAAAAAATTATATATATAAATTATATATATATGACATAGTTTAACCTACATTGTTCATACAACTTTTTTGATAACGCCAAGCTACAAAATTTGTTTTCATAAAGAATTATTTTCTACGGCACATTAACGAGTTATGTTTAATCACTAGAGCCTCGTCTGAGTAAACTAGGTGTGCCAGTTGGAAGCTGAGAAATGTTTTCAGATAGGGGAGGGGATAGAAGACATATCACTAGTCCTTACACCCCGTTTTCTAATTTGTTTTAAATATTTTCTGTTTCATTCATTTGGTTCTAATACATTTCTTAAGGGAACGTGACATTTACTTCGAGTAACTAGGATAAATACATCCATCACCATCTCCTGTATGCTTTTGAACTATTTGATAATTTCTTTTTCAGTATTTCAACATTGCCAATCTACTTCTTTTGGCTTTCTAAGCGTGTACCTAGAAGACTTAGTAAAGAATTACAAGTATAACAATATTTGGTTGGAAATTGGTTCATTGGTGATATAAAAGCCTCATAGTCGCGTGGTACTGTCATACAAAACATCCGACTAGACAGAAATCGTAGATGCACGTTTGAAGCTCGTAATAGATACTGTCAGCAAAAATAAATAAATTGTAATTTGTTATTTTAATTCATATACTGGGTGAATCACTTAGAACTTACACTGCAAATATTCATTAAACCGAAGGTCCTGTTGATGTGCTCTTGATTTAATTATAGCCCAAACGCAGATAAAAAAAAATTATTAAAATTGGCATTTCTCAAACAAAGTTAAGTTTTTTCTTTAGATAGAACAATGCCTATTCACTGTCACAACGAACCTATGTCGCCAACAGTGTGGATGCGAGCAAAGTTTCCATTTATGAAGGATAATCGCATATTAATTACAGCATCTAAATATAAATTTATTGAAAAAACGATGAGTGTTAATTAATGAATTTTTGTAGGCAATTCTACCACAATTACATTCACACTGGTGAAGGCACTTGGTGTTTATATCCCATTTCTGTGTAACGTTGACAATTATTGCCAGCATGTATAATATTTGTTTACAATTGAAATATACTTTTTATTGATGTCCATGGGTTGAAAAAAAGTTCTGCGTTTACATATATATTATACATCATTTTCTGCGAGAGAGAGTGGCAAATGAGATGTCTTGCGGTTTTCGAAACAGTCTCGGCGCTAGGTTAGCTTACTCTTGAACAAACTTTGTTTTGATGTTATACAATTAGTCTCTGGGTCTAAAAGATCGCCAATGCACTGAACTACACCCAAACAAACGCCTTATACCGACTAGCTCAGCAACACGTGGCCATAACTCAGCGAGGAGGCACAGTATGAAACAGCTTGTATTTCAACTTTTATTTTACAAGTCGTGGGACAACGTCCTTTACCTGAGGTGCTGCTGGAACTCATTCGCTACTAATCTTCCCCTTTCCCCTACGCCACATGCTCGTGGGCCACTCCGTAATACGAGAGCGCTTTGCTTATCGCTGTGTAGTGCATGAAGATGGCTGTGCAACGCAACCCGCACAACGAGAGCGTATAGCGTATAGTAGACGAACCAGGCAGCCCTGTCAAGGTGGCCGTCTACTGAAGGGTGAGTGTGCAGTCTTGGCGTAGATAACGCGCCTCTGTGAGACTTTCAGCGGAGACCCTACCATTGTATCACGTAATAAAAAATAAAAAAAGGTTTGATGCACGTCCCTATTCCTTTTTTAATGTAATGTACTGGGGTTTTTATACCTAAAGATGACCGCGAAAACTCCCGTTTGAGCCATTTTCACGATCACAAGAACCTTTAGAGAGAGATGGAGGAACTGAAAAACGTATACAGACACGTAACGTTTCTTGCATGCTATTTGTTAGCAGACCTGACTCATACGTGTTGAACGGATTTTAGTAAAAAAAAGTTTTCTGCTGGAGATTTGCACGCCGTTTGGCGTCCTACCCAGATGGCCACCTTTACCCCACCACCTTTTACATGCCCCTTTGCTATTCGTGAACTGCTCGCATTATGGGCTGCATGCGTAGCATGTATTTCATTCACCCTCCAATTAATACTGTTACTGTTCCCGAACCATTGAAGATACGATATTATCATTTGTCATATGTGGCCTGCATTCACTGACGGCTTCATTACTGTAGCCAATTAACTACTTATTTCCTACCTCCTTTTTATCCTTTCGTTATTCTCGACTTTTTTAAACTATGCGTTTCTTAATTGGCATGCACACCACTCCACTTGACTGCTTGAACGATTCTTTCTTTTTCTACGATATTTCAACCTCCTCCTGTACGTTCCCAAAGCACCTTACGTGACCTTTGCACCTTATGTGACCTTTGCACCTTATGTGACCTTTGCCCAACGTATCGTGGTCCTTCGTCAAATAGATAACAACCTTTGAAAAAATTGGGTTTGGCAATGTAGACGGTAGATTCGGAACTGCAATGCCAAACTGTATCCCCCGATTTTGTTATCATTGGATTTTCTTGATTGCCTCCCACTATGGTTGCAACTAATAATCCTCTGTTATTCACATTTTCCTATACATTCATTTCCTCCCCCCGCCCTATTTTCTCTTTATCGGGTCAGTCAGTCTGTATGTGCAGTTATCCTGGTAACAGAATCATTCAATCGAAACGCGCCTTAAAACTCTTCCTGGTTGATGATAGATTATTGTTTGAATATTGATTTATGATTGAATAATGAGACGATGATGTGATGATGGTAAGATAAGATGATGATGATGCGACGACGACGACGATGAGAGCTTGATGTCTGATAAAGAAAATAAACGTTTACAAAAAAATAAACTTATTTGAAAAATGGGACTACGGTAAATTTTTATATTTAAATGTCGGGAATTTAGAAGTGAATTTTGAAAGTGTCACAGTAAACGCAGCGCAGATCCAATGCTGCCGAAGTAAGGTTCAACCAAAACACAAGACTTCAAGCCCACCGTCGTTAAAGCGAAATAAAAAATTATAAAAATTGTAGACACTTAACTTAGTGCTATAGGATGTTCACGGTTATTTTAACTCTTTTGAAATAAACCTTTGAACAATTTCACTGCTCCTATATGCGATTAATTTTAAGATGAGCATTTTTGAAAGCCCTCTCATTTGTAATAATAAGTCAATAAATATATTTGATTTTTGCCTTAGACGATAATTTCCGAATGCCGTGAAATATACACACTGTGTATATTACTTACATGGTAATATCTACTTTTTAAAGATGGTTAAAGGATAATAAATGGCTGAATGGAGCACTTTTGACTGAGCACTTTTAAGGCTAGGGCTTCAAAAGTGCTCAGTATCCGTGAACAGCCTTTTAAACAGGTTGACTGTTCTTTTACGTCGCTTTCTCTCAGACTATCGGCGTTGCTGTTATCAGCGAAAAGACCAGAGGAGAACAAGCAGCACGGCCGTGATTAGTGTGACAAATGTCTCGTGTATACGGCTTAATATTGCAGAGATTGCGGTGCTAACTTTATTCCAGTTCCCGCCTGGTGCTAACCACAAAGCGGGATTAACGACCGCGAAACCGCACAATATGGATCTCTAACTTCGCCACCGCATGATACGGGACCAGAGGTCTCTTCTTCCCTCTGTTATTAAGCGCCTTTGCGATAACCACGCACAAAGGGAGGTGGGACGACCGTACCCCACATGTATACTCCGTCCCCTGCATCGCGCGCATCGTGCCAAATTCGTATCGTTCCGGTCCTCTACACCGGGGGTTCTCAACCTTTTAGGGCATGCGCTCCCCCCCCCCCTCCCCTACGAATCTTGTTTGTGGTTACGCCATTCCATTCCATCCCATAATATTATATTGAAATACGATTTTTTTTTGTTTAGGTTGAATAACCGAACTTAAAATGTGTTTTATAAGGTTTTATTAAACATATTGGTGAACTATTCTGTCTCATAGTTACAGAGAGATCTAGCAGTAGCGAGGCGAACTACCGTGCATATACTGCAGCTAAGTGTGGATGAAGGCGTTCATTATTTGTCCTTTTTATCAAATATTTTAATGTTTACTAAGTTTACGTATGTTTCACTCCTTAACACGCCACGCCTCCCCACAAATTCTCCTACACATCCCAAGCCCCCCCCCCCCCCCTTGCCAGGTTGAGAACCCCTGCTCTACACGAACGCATTGGGTCACTCCTTGTACCAAAGGTACGTTGCCGATAACCGTTAGGGACCCAACTAAGAGATGACTAATAATATATTGTGCGCTTCAAGTATCTAAATAAAAGGAAATGTTTCATAGCTCACTATTATCAGCACTCAAATTCGCGTATTAACATTCATGTTAATAAATAGAGTGACTTCAAACTAAACATTACATCGACAGATGGGAGAATCACGTTTCTGCCATGCTGTCAATAAAATCAGTCAGTGAAGAGATTTCGGAGGTCTTGAGAGCCGATGAGGGCGAAGGAAGGTGAGTACGGAGCAGCGCCGTAGTGAAGAGGTGGGGGAAATGGGAGATCCCCGAGAAAACCCGCTGACCAGCGTTATCGTCCGGCACGATTCTCACTTGTGAAAATCCTGAGTGAACCGGCTTGGGATTGAACCTGGTTCGCCTTGGTGAGAGGCTAGCAGGCTCATCGCTCAGCCACCGAGACCTCGCTGTTAATAAAATATACGTTATTTACGGGAATTACGTAACAAGAAAATCATTGTTAAATAAAGGTTTCGCTGGGAATGGAAATAAGAAGGTAAATTCTGGGTTTTATGTTCACCAGCGGAACAATGATCCGCTGACATAAATTATACCATAACCAATTAGGTACGGAACTTGTGCCCATGTAAGAAGGTGTAAAACTGAAAGTAAGTGTGTTAAGCACTTTTTAATGCCTGTTAATCTTGCTATCATGCTTTTCGAGTTCCATTTAATTAAAATTCCGAAAATAATAATAATGTGTATTTTTTAAGAAGTTAAATTTATTTAAATTCTCTATACCTAGTATTCTTTGAGATTGAGCGCGGAAAGTGACGAAAAAAAAAATACAGAAGAGGAGCTATCTGACACTCTTCTTCGAATTGTTGTAATATCTTCATTTTCCAGCTTCCGTTTGATCTTTTACTTGCTTCCTACGCATCTTAAGTTTCCTTCCATCAGTCTGTGCGCTAACATTTTCTAAGTGTCTGCCGTTTCCTCAACACTCCTCCCTCCCTCTCATCCTTGTGTCTAAGCGCAAATTTAAAAACTGGCCAAACAGACTAATGAAAATACTGCTCGAGATGTTCTTGTTTTAGGTTCCTCACACTAGAAGTAAAATATTTTGAACATAAAGATGAAATGTAAAACTTACGGCCAGTTCACAAGGCTGCCAGTGATGCCAACATTTATACAAAGAATTACTCGTGACCACAAGAGAAAATTATCCACACTCCACTAGATTACAAAAATTTATGTAATCATCTTTTGCGTTATGACAATATCTATACTTGTAATTCAATTAAAAATAACTTTTTTACCGTATTTTCCAACTAATTTTTTAAATTATAGTATATGTACACAAAATTATGAAATTGTAGTTGCGACAACAAGAAACAAACAGCAAGAAGAATATTGAAGAATAACCACACGCATCATAATGAAATGTTCCACATTCATGAATAACTATTACAGAAGTTTACTGGGAATATTCACCACTTCACCTTATACAAATTTTAATTAATTACGCATCTCAGACAGTTATAGTTTTCCTTCCAGAAAACTGTTCACCACACTCGACCGAAAATGTTTAGGAAAAAAAAAATCAATTAGATTGTCCACTGACCACTAGCTAACAATTTTTCTCAGTAGGCAGGAATTAAAATACATAAAAAATCTGGTAGAAAGTCCACAGAGTTGGCAACACTGGAACTGCCCAGCTGAGCAGGACGATGGTGTCGGTGTGATACCCCCCCCCCCTCCCCGCGCCTATATAATTGATATTTACATCAGGCGACTCCCATAATACACTGCCAGTAAATCAAGGGAACCCCGCCCAGCCCACTTCCCTTATCGCCGACACTACGCAATCCCCTCCCCCCTACTCCACATCCCACGGAGCCACCCCGTCCGCGATTCATGTGTCGATAAGAACGGTGTGGATACCGCGACCCACAGCAAACATCCCTTACGATGTAAACGGCCCGTTTAACACAGGCAGGTGAGCAATATCCATACATCCTGGAGCCCAGCATTTGCCAATATTGCTGACCGCAAGCCATTAGAACTAGAATGTTTGTTTTAATCTTCGCTTCCCCATCAGGCCGGACGGAAGCATGCTTTGTCGTTCAGACGTTAGCCTTGCAGTTCTCTTGTCTCTACGTTCCATTGCCCTTTAGCTGCTTGGTGCCACTCGCTTAACTATGGCACGCCTTATCAAACTAAGCTGCCCTAACGTATATTTTTAATGACGTTTAACGGTAATCTATTCGGGATTCGAACACCGGACCTCTGCCGCCATAATCTAACGCATTTCATCACGACTACTCCATGAAGATTAGTCAGTAAAAGTAGAAAACTTAATGTACGCGAGGCTCGTTAACTATGTGTCTCCAGAAACGTTTCTAAAATTCGTATCCTTTTTCACGCCGAAGTTAAAAATAACACGACTTTGATCAGCCCTAATGCAAAGTTATCAACTTGTAAATTCCTTTTGCATTTACATGCCCAATCATCAAAATTTACGCCTATTTTATTCCATGTACTGTCTTTAAGTTTGGCGTTATTCAAATCGTTCATTTTTTTTTACCATTCAAACATTCACAAAAGAAATTAAAACATCGACCTGCACTCCAGTCGTGTAATATCACTGACTCATAAAAAAATCTTCTTTTTTACAAGCGTTTATTTAACTCCACATGTTTGTATGTACGGTAGGTGTCTGTGAGGTGTCTGTCCGGTGCCCACCGAATCACTGGCAGTCACGATGTATTTGGTGGACAAGTTGTCGATTACTGGTGGCGTGTTCTGAGTTTCAGTGCCGGGGAAGTCCTCACGTAAACACTGGTTGCGTGGGTAAAAGACCTTCCAAACTTTGAAACACGAGAAGGAATTCAAATGATCGACTGCGTGTGAGTACGTGAAATACCATTTGAAGATTCCGATCTGCGCGAGCTCGTGTTTAAATGTCAAATACATCGACCTACACACACACACGCACGCACGCACGCACACACACACACACACACACACACACACACATATATATATATATATATATATATACATATACACACACACACACATATATATATATATATATGTGTGTGTGTGTATATGTATATATATATGTATATATATACATATATATATATACATATACACACACACACACATATATATATATATATATATATGCACTGAAACTCGACTGATCGGAAGCGATGCCGAAGACGCACGAGTTTGTGAATGTATAAATAGTTGACCTGTATAGTAAAAAAAAAAAAATAGGCGAGACTAAAAAGTGAAAAATAAATTAACAGTAAAAAAATCTTTTAAAGCCAAGCTTTTATTTATAAATGAACTAAAAAGATAAAAATAATTATAGGAGCAGTTACAGAATTTGTAGAACTTTTAGGATGTTGTCGAACAGCCGTAATAAACTTGATTACAAATAAATATTTTTGTATCAATTTATATTTAATATATAAAACCTTAGCGCGAATAGTTAAGAACCTTACGCAATATATGTACTTACTACACTTACGCAAATGAGGTATACGTTCTATATTACGAATAGTTAAGAGTCTTGCGCAAGATTTATGCTTACTACGCTTACGAAAATGAGCTATACGTTCTATATTGCGCCAAGCTTTTATATATTAAATATAAATTGATACAAAAAAATTAGTTTGAAGTAAGGTTTATTACGGCTGTCCGACCACGTCTTAAAAGTTCTACAAATTCTATAACTACCCCTATAGTTATTTTTATATTTTTAGTTCATTTATAAATAAAAGCTTGGTTTTGAAAGGTTTTAAAGTTAATTCATTCTGATCACGATATGATAAATATTAATGCACATATAATATTTTTCACCGGATGCCAAAACACAATATACAGTTCAGACATATGTGGGTAAGAATGAAAACTAATACAGGAAACCAAAGACAAAAAGTCGTTCTTAAATCTGTTTGTACGTTACCTTTCGGTTACGTTCAGTCTATCTAGACTTCTCACAGGAATTTATTTTTATATTTATATAACTTTTGAACACATTCAAATGGGCTTCTGAGCTACCCATACCTCGACATAATGATAAAGTGAAGTTTACGTTACTAGCCCCATGTTAACATAATTTGAATCGTCCATTAGTTTCGTTGTATCAAACGTAACTGCGTGTTAAGCCATTATTTTATCATATTACAATTGGACAAGGAACTGAGTTAATCCTGCTATAGGCTATTCACGGTAAAATGAGCATTTTTGAAAGCCCTCTCATTTGGAAAATTGTCAATAAATATATTATATGTTAGCGTTATACGTTAACTTCGAGCGCGATGGAATATACATACTGTATTTGTTGCTTACAAGTCAATGTTTATTTTAAAAGGTTGTTAAAGGTAAACAGTGACTGAAAGGAAAAAAAGTAGCCAAGGCCTCAAAAGTGCTCACTTTATCGTGAACAGTCTATAACAGAGTGGTCAATATTCAAGTGTTATACGAGTAGTAATATTATTCCGTCCTGGAATGAAACTGAGGAAATGACGCGAAGGGTTGAGCGGGCTAAAGAAATTTCCTCCAATTTAGACAACGGAAATGAAAACTCTCACCATAGTGTAGTCCATTCACAGTTACTTCCAACATTTCTGAAGCCCTGCTAAAATTATACTTCCAGAATATTCCTTCACCTCATGCAAACAAAGTTGAACCGAGTCTATAAAATTACGCCTAAGGGACAACGCACCGCATCCGTGCGCACTCAGTGTAATAATATTGTTACGTGTCGCTGGTCTGCGCCGCTGACCTTGGCAAGGCCCCACTCAAGCGAGCGGAAGAGAAGTACAGAGTAGTGATAGTCGGGGCGGCAATTCGATGGAAATGTTTCGAATGACAAGCGAGCGATAATCCTACCAGCGTTTTGAGTTTTGGAGGCATTCTGCCGCGATAACTCTTTGGCGGCGCGTCACTCCTGACCTTCTGCGGATAGGATTTCTGCGTTTATCTGAAGAATGCTCTGGATTACTGATTTCGTTCTCTCAGCGTAACTCGGGGTGCGTTGAACTTTCTATATGGTCAGGGCGACTGATATAAAAGTGTGACAAGCCTCCGAGTCAGGAGTTGTAGTTGTAGAATGGATGAGTGAATGCTGCATCGGGCGAAGGACGACGAGCGAGATGAGTGACGAGTGGGAGGAAAATCTGCGACAGCAAGCATCGGCGCAGCGAAGTGTGCGACTGGCAGGCTGGACCATTGTACTGGATGCGTGAGGGAAAGAGACTAAAACTGATGGCAACAGATAGACTGAACACGTCTTAATGATGAGTATGGGTTAATTGACTATAACCAAACACAGACATTAAGAAGGACGTTAATTAGAAATGAAATATACATTAAATATTGTGCTCACTGAGAAATAATAAGAGTAATTAATGGAGATAGATAATTTAATGCTGTAAATAATAGATATGGGAATAAATTAGAAATCAAATTTGGTTCTTTTATTTTTATTAAGACCTCCATCTTTCACGAACTCAGATACGCCCCTCAGAAGTCCATGTAAAAATATATTTTATTAGAACTATTCGTTAATAGACATTACCAAAACACCTATTTTGTCTCTGTTTTGTTCATATTAATTATAAATGCAATTATCTAAATTGATAAATAAATGATTAATAAAAGAGTAATTTAATCTGAATAAAGTGCTTCTATATTAACGAAAGTATAAAACGTTTGTGATACACTACATATTTTGGGAACATCCATACACGTCATACAGGATGTGATTTTTCAAACGTTTCATTCAAAAAGCGTGAAGAAACCGCGAATGGGCTAAAAATTCCCAAGCTGATTCTCTTCGCGTACTTTTGCTTTAAGAACGAGTGTAGCTCTGCCATTTTTATGACGGAATCATGAACTAAATTTTTATCGTACACGTTTGAACCTATGAACATAGAAATTTTGCACGGTATATGTAATGAAATTGGGAAACGTTTTCTGTGGATGATTATTGCTACTGGATCTAGTAATTAAATAAAATATATATCATTGTGGGCGTGTGCGATTGCGGAGCTGTATCGTAAACCCAAGTACTGACATAAAAAAAGACGCAAACAGATCATTCCCGAGACATAAAAAACTTATTGAGTTTATCTGAGTTGTCTTTGTAGCGTCGCCCAGTAATTATGCATATATCAGTCCGATGCAGCTTCTGTGTTTTGTATATTTAGTCTCAGCTGGGTCGTTCATAAGTTTTTGAACGTGTCTTTATCAGTTGTTCACGGTAAAATGAGCACTTTCGAAAGCTCTGGTTAAGATCCACTTTTGAGCATATTGTGTATCCTTCCTTCCGCCATATGTACACTCAACATTGTCGTAGACCTGATCACTTTATTCATGCGTCGGTAAAGGGAAACAGTAAAATTATTATAGGGTATATATTTTACAGATTCTCTAATCTATACACTTATATGCATAAAAAAATAATAAAGACAAATAAATCATTGTAGTATTGGCAAATGTTTACCGAATACTTTTAATTCAACGTTAAGGCATAGAACTTATTCTCCTCCATCGTTACCAACTTTACTGGATGCATGCCACTCAGTTCGCCCGTTACAATATATGCGGGTAAGAGCAGTGACATTTTTGAAGGGTTGATTTCCAAAAGTGCTTACTTTATCGTGAACATCCTTTACTTATTCGTACTTACTGTCCTTAATAGATTCATTATTTGTATTTCCACCTCTTTAAGTAAGTTCACCAACTTTCCTTTTGCGGAGTTATTTATGTATTATTCACTTGTCTGTTAGTTACTGCTTCTCTTTGCTTATTTCTGTTTTTTTTTATGTCGTGGTCTCGATGTTCTGTGTCAACGTAACACTGCAATGGCGCACGTTCACTAAAACAAAATGGGGTGTGGCTGTGTTGGGGACACTGGGTTTTATGGGTATCACTGGATTACTTTTTAGATGCTATTTCCAACCGTATACGATCTCTGTATTTCGACTTGGCTTTTTGACGAGTATAGGCCGACATTGTGTTAAGTCTTCATAATTTTTCACATTACACGCATACCATTTCACCATAGCCACGCCACACAAATGTTTTATGCACACAATCGATTGATCTTGGTGAGAGCTGTCGATTGAAACCTAAACGAGTGCCGTAGTTTCTCCTAGTCAAAAGTTATATTACGCGGAAGTTATGAGACGTGGCGAAACGAACTCAAGATTGCGGCACGCCCCTGCACGCCGTGCGCTATTCTTCGTAGTCCTCACTCAACGTAACATATTCTTTGGTCCTTTGGCAGTCGAGTGGTGTGATTGAATTTTTAATGTAGCCGATAGATTCGGAGCTGCAATGCCAAATTTTATCCCCTGATTTTGTTAACGTCGGATTTTCTGGATTGCCTCCCACTATGGATGCAAATTTAGAGACGTATTCTCGTCAAAAAATCAATTTCAAAAGGTCGCCTTTTTTTTTCTTTTTTTTTTTTTTTTTTAATCTGAATAAAGTGGAAATATCTACGGCTGCGAAAAGGCGGCAGCATTTAAAAATTCATTAACTTGGTGTCACGTATGTGATGACGTGAAATAGCCTGTCGCAGCTGATCAACGAGGCTCTTACATTAACCAGGCGCGTGAGCAGCCGTAACAGACGGCCAGAACGATTAGCGACCCTTTTCTCCAGCTCAGAGTCGCCAACTTTATTGAGAGCAAGGCTCTACATCAGTATTTAAGAAAGAAAAAAAAACACTAGACTGAAATCTTAGTATATTTGAAATTAAATTTAGACAAAATAATATTTTTTTTCTTCGCACTTTGAAATACTATTTATTATTGTTCAATAGAGTATACATACATGTGTTGCAACAAAACAAAAAGTTGGTGAATTCTGTTAAATTCTGGTGGCTGCTCTGGTGATTTGAAGGCAGACTGAATTTTCTTTCTATTATCGCAGTTTTATGTATTCAGGATATTTCACTCCCTCATAATATATTCTGTACACATGGAGAGAGCATGGAAGTACCTGGAAATGCATATTAGATGTTTTATTGCATGTGATTATCTCTTTATAGGTATGCTCGTGTGGGATGTCTCTTTGGGGGGGGGGGGGGTGGCGATACTATTTGGACATGTCGTAAGTGAAGTTTTGTGGGCTCCTACACTGGGGAAGTACTTTATAGGTATGCTCGTGTGGGATGTCTCTTTGGGGGGGGGGGGGGGGTGGCGATACTATTTGGACATGTGGAGTGAGTTTTGTGGGCTCTACATGGGGAAGTACTTTAAGTATGCTGTTGGAGTCTCTTTGGAGCGGGGGGATGGCATACTGTTTGGACATGTTGTAAGTGAAGTTTTGTGGGCTCCTACACTGGGGAAGTACTTTATAGGTATGCTCGTGTGGGATGTCTCTTTGGGGGGGGGGGTGGCGATACTTTTGGACATGTTGTAAGTGAAGTTTTGTGGGCTCCTACACTGGGGAAGTACTTTATAGGTATGCTCGTGTGGGATGTCTCTTTGGGGGGGGGGGTGGCGATACTATTTGGACATGTTCGTAAGTGAAGTTTTGTGGGCTCCTACACTGGGGAAGTACTTTATAGGTATGCTCGTGTGGATGTCTCTTTGGGGGGGGGGGGTGGCATACTGTTTGGACATGTCGTAAGTGAAGTTTTGTGGGCTCCTACACTGGGGAAGTACTTTATAGTATGCTCGTGTGGATGTCTCTTTGGGGGGGGGGGGATGGCATACTATTTGGACATGTCGTAAGTGAAGTTTTGTGGGCTCCTACACTGGGGAAGTACTGTATAGTATTATGCTCGTGTGGGATGTCTCTTTGGGGGGGGGGGGTGGCGATACTATTTGGACATGTCGTAAGTGAAGTTTTGTGGGCTCCCTACACTGGGGAAGTACTGTATAGTTATGCTCGTGTGGGATGTCTCTTTGGGGGGGGGGGGGATGGCGATACTATTTGGACATGTCGTAAGTGAAGTTTTGTGGGCCCTACACTGGGAAGTACTTTATATGTATGCTCGTGTGGGATGTCTCTTTGGGGGGGGGGGTGATGGCGATACTATTTGGACATGTCGTAAGTGAAGTTTTGTGGGCTCCTACACTGGGGAAGTACTTTATAGGTATGCTCGTGTGGGATGTCTCTTTGGGGGGGGGGGTGATGGCGATACTATTTGGACATGTCGTAAGTGAAGTTTTGTGGGCTCCTACACTGGGGAAGTACTTTATAGGTATGCTCGTGTGGGATGTCTCTTTGGGGGGGGGGGGGATGGCGATACTATTTGGACATGTTCGTAAGTGAAGTTTTGTGGGCTCCTACACTGGGAAGTACTTTATAGGTATGCTCGTGTGGGATGTCTCTTTGGGGGGGGGGGGGATGGCCATACTGTTTGGACATGTCGTAAGTGAAGTTTTGTGGGCTCCTACATGGGAAGTACTTTATAGGTATGCTCGTGTGGGATGTCTCTTTGGGGGGGGGGGGTGGCGATACTATTTGGACATGTCGTAAGTGAAGTTTTGTGGGCCCCTACACTGGGGAAGTACTTTATAGGTATGCTCGTGTGGGATGTCTCTTTGGGGGGGGGGGGGGTGGCGATACTATTTGGACATGTCGTAAGTGAAGTTTTGTGGGCCCCTACACTGGGGAAGTACTGTAAGTATGCTCGGTGGATGTCTCTTGGGGGGGGTGGCGAACAGTTGGACATGTCGTAGTGAAGTTACGTGGGCCTACACTGGGAATACTTTAAGTATCAATCAGTTTGAGCACTATACGTTTGTGTGTATGTATTTAATAAATTATAGCATAAGAAATTTTTTTGGTTTTATTTTCTAATTGTTTCAGTTTCTGACACACGAAATTCGGCCCCCGGGCCATCTTCTGAAATCACTAGATCTGGTGAGAAATTCACAAAGTTGGTAATTTGGCAGTCCTGCTCTCTCACCCCTTCATTTGTTTATATATATATATATATATATATATATATATATATATATATATAATTCCAACCCCTACTATACGAAAAATAGGTCATGCTGGTCGTCAGTTCCACCAGATCCCACGACAAAACATAGCACGAGTCAGACAGATTTATGACTGCGACAACGAACACTGAAGCTCATTTAAACGCAAATTAAACAGAAAAGAAAATTCCACGGCTTTAAGTTTAATCCCGGGCTATAAATATGCCGACAATGGTAGAAACTGTTTTGAATAAAAATTAAGTGAATTGTCTTCAACGCATGTTACCTTGGAGTTAAATACCAACACCCCCCCCCCCTTTTTCCCCCTCGAATTAATTTATTATTACTTTTTCGTGTAAATAATCGGACAACAAAAGTAGTGCAAAAGTAAATTTTAAATAAGTTTAACAGTTTGAAGCCGCGATAGCTACACCTACCTGTTTTTAGTTGTCCATACATCACACTCAGTGTAAATGTCGTAAAACATTCGAATGGTTATTGTAATGAACTGTATTGTATTATATTTTATTGTATTGGAAAGGGCTATTTAACGTCCCCTGGTGTTACGCCTGAAGGCTTATCTGGGGACAGCTTACAAAATACCTTATTACCTTATTGCCTCCCTAGGATTCGAACCCAGAACAACCCGCACTGCAGAACTGCGCCACGGGAGGTAGGCCATACGAGTGGTTACATTGCAAAATAATTTCCTAACTTGTTATGCATTAAAATTAAGCGTTTATTAAATAGTTGCTTATAGACTCCTACACTATACGGGCAGAATCATTTGGGAGAGATATGTTGTCTTTAACATTGAATTAAACGTTATATTGCATGTGATAACTGTGCATACGTCAGTGTCTTATCACCGATGCCAATTTACAGTTCCCTCTCTTTGAAAGCTGTAGTCCCAAAGTAATGCGTCATAGAGGTCTGTTTCTGTATCGGCGGTAAACTGCTAAATTGTTTTTTTTTCTCACCCTCAGTGGATAATTAAAAGTCTAGCAATTACTATTATTTTTTAGGATTATATTTTACCATATTGCAAGTATCGTACATGGCATCGGTTAAGCAGAACATATTTCATGAAAAGCTTTTATTATAGGGAAACATTTATTGCAGCTTCTATTTCAGCTTCAAAATGTTACGTGTTGTAAAATAGGATTGGCCTCACTTTAATGACAGTATTCTGTATCTTACTTACTCAACTACAACTATAAAGTTGTATGATACTATTGAATATAATACAACAAAGCGAACATTAAATATGCGTATTTTCCTAAAATTACATACTATCTGAAAAATCAAATCCGTTTAGTTCGTTCCACGTTGACTTATTAAGACGTAAGAACGGTATTAAGTATAATATTTTGAATCGACACGCTTATTGTACGCACACACACACAGTGCGCATCAGATAACGGGAAGTGAAAAATATCACAGGTAAGGAAAACACAGTAAACTCAAGAACACATACTCGCCCGTTTTTATTGAAATTTCTTTGTTGTTGAAGTTAGCTTACTCCAATGTAACCGGGTGTCACATTTCCACCGCAGGTGTCAACGCCCAGGAAATTTACGCATGCCTTATTCCTGATGGAAATTTACGCGGTTGCAAAACTGTTTATCCTACATGTCGATCTCTGTGAGGCGAGACGAGTTGAACCAGATTTACCTAGGGCGGAAGTGTGAGAGAAAGTGTGCGGCTGGTTGGCTGGTTGACGCATCAACTGTACGTATGTCGCGGGAGCGCCGTCGAATTACCTCCAATAAGGTTACTTCTACTCAGGTTGGGAAGATCATTGATAAAAGTTTGGCAACCTAGGTAAAAAATAAATAAAATAAACTCGAATGGTGAGTGAACCCAGGGCGAGGCAACACACATCGAGTGACGGGCTTTCCAGGCTGGGACCCGTAGCTGCCCGTCGTCCCCGGACATGACACGAAGTGAAGCCCTAGGATGGAGCGGCGCTGGAATGCAAGGGCGGGGGAAGCGGGAGTACACCGAGAAAGCCCGCCGGCGAGCGGCATCGACCAGCCACGATTCCCACATGCGAAGATCCGAGAGCGAACCCGCCGGGTATCGAGATCGGATCGCCGTGGTGGGAGGCGAGCGCCCTAGCCGCTGCGTCACCGCTGCCCCGCGCCCCTAGGTAAGCGCTAGTGTCGCATGTGTAAAGGCTGTTCACTATAAAGTGAGAACTTTTGAAATCAACCTTAAAAAAAGTAATTGCCCCTAACTTGCATATATATTAATGGGTGCCGTGATTGACATGCGCCCAATAAAGTTGGTAACGGAGAATGGAAAATAAAATTCCGTATTTTAACGTCGAATAAAAAGTGTTAAGTAACAAATTTTTATGATTTAAATTTCTTTCTTTCGCTTTGTGTTTTTTACTATGCATCGAAGTGTAAAAATGAGCAGATTTGTATAATATTTACTTTCCTGATAATTCCAAGTTTTACTTGACCGACACATAAATTAAATAATGAGACCCATAACAATGTTGATATTACATAAGGCGGAAGAATGTACAACACACATACAAGTAGATCTTAAGCAGGGCTTTCAAAATTGCTCATTTTACCATGAACAGGCTTTACCAGAGTTCTCTCTATTTTATACCTTAAAAAAAACAGAATAATTGCAATAAATACAAATAAAATACTAAATAACCTCGTAACCAAGTACAATATTTCTCTTTTATTATTCACGTAGATTAAAATTGCATTTAAAAGTGGCCTCCTCGGAACACTGCCCACCTTGCAGCAGAAATGTTCCCCTAATGCCGAACTTTCGCATAAGAAAACTCGTTTTATTTCTAATCTGAGTATAATTAGCCTTACCTCCAGCTAACCTTGGGGGGGCTCTTTTCTCCTCTGTCTCAGGGGCCATACGTCGTTACAAACTACTGGCTGATTTGAAAATGGGAGCCAGTGCTGTGACGGCTTCGTCATGGTGTTACGTCATCGGAGCGGGCGCTGTTTCAGCTCCGTGCCCATGTGGACAGCGGTGGGTGTGACGGGAATGGGTGGGTAAGCACATATTATCCATTCACGTTTACGTCTCACTTTTCTGAAGCCCTGCTGAAGTTCTACTTCCAGTATATTCCTCCACCTCATGAACAAAACTTACATAATTACACCAGAGGGCCAAAGCACCGCATTCGTGGACATCCACTTTAATGAGATTTTTGCATAAGAACTATTTCTTTCTAGACATTACCAACACACCTATTTTGTCACTGTCTTTATTCATATTAGTCATAAATGGAAAAAAAATCTATAATTAATAGAAAAAAAAACAAGTACAAGTCAAATTTAACCAAAAATAAGGTACTTTAATGTAAACAGAAGTATAAAACGCTTGTGATGTTACATATTTAGTAAACAACCAAAAACATCATACATGGTGTGTTTTTTCAAAGGTTAGATTTAAAAGGTGTGGATAATGCGTGAATAGGCTATAGATATAGGTTGTTCACGGTAAAATGAGCACTTTTGAAAGCCCTGCTTAAGATTTACTTGTATACACGTTGTGTATTCCGCCGCCTTATGTAAAATTAACACTGCTATGGGCCTCATCACTTTATTCATTCGTCGGTCAAATTAAACTGCGGAATTATTAAGAAAGTAAATACTTTACAAATCTACTCACATTTACACTTCGGTGCATTAAAAAAAGAGAAAGTGAAAGAATTATTTCTAAGTTATCACAAATGGTTACCTAACACTTTTTATTCGACGTTAAGATATAGAACTACTTTCTATCCATCGTTACCAACTTTACTGGACGAATGTCACTCGGTGCGCCCATTAAAATATATGCAAGCAGGAGGCAGTGACTTTTCCTAAGGTTCTTTTCTTATCGTGAACAGCCTTTAAGTAGGCGGGGCTTGACGTCTCAAAAAAGGAGGTCATTAGACAGGGAGGAAGTTTCTCAGTGATGCAGGGGCGGGGAAGAAGTTGACCATGGCCTGTAATAACTACGCATCTCAGAATTCACCTGGAGGGATTTCAGAAATACGCGGTAAACAATCACCGGGATGGCGTGACTTAGAGACCCAACCCAGCCCCTCCGGGATGTGAAAATTAACCGCTGCGCCACCTCGCTCGGCGTGAGGGGAACAGAGGAGTTCGTCGCCCTGCCTTCTCCCTGCGATCGGCAATTGTGTTCACCTGAGTGATTTGCAGAAATCTACGATGTTTATGCGCTCCTCCTCGCTTGTGCCTGCGGCACTAATGAAAATGCATACTTTCCGCAGCCCATGTTCGATGCAGGATTTGGTAGAGTGGGGGCTCTGGAGGTCGGAGACGGCCAGTGACGACAGGATGAAATAGCTAACTAACTATCTGCGCCTCTTTAACTGTGTGGACGTGGCTTTGTGTAAATATGGGTAAATATTTGTAGTTGAAGATCTGTGTTGCAAATATTTTCTGAGATATGTTGGAAGGTGTAGCATTTGCTGGTAAAAATGGTCCCGATGTTGGTAACTATTGCCAGCCTGATAACCTGCTAGGTTGCGAGCTCGCCTATGCGTTAATGGATAAATGGAATATTTTGTGCTGGATGTGGCATGTGTGCTTCAAATTCGTTGAAATTTTTAGTGACGGAGGAAAACCTTTGAAAAACTGCAAAGAGATGTAGATTGAATTCTGTACTAGGCTTAACTATTTCAGAAAGAAAACAAATTTTCTGGGGAGACAGGCAGTTAAAAAATGGTATTTATGTACCACATTTATATTATCAAAACTCTTACGTGGAAATTTCAATTATACGAACAGTTCTATCTCTAAATAAAATTGTTATTGTAAAGAGTACGGCGTTTCGAGTGTTCGTATTTTGAACACACTTAAAAATAATTCTTCATCATATTTCAAGAGTGTAAATTTAATTGTACCTGAAATCCTGATATTAGCTAAAACCGGAAGAATGTAATTTGATAGGCATTTTAAAAAATTCATGTCATAAAACGATTTTTCTTCATATGACTACTGTATATTTTAATAATTTCTACTTTAAAATATTACGGAGGGTAAAAAAAATGACCGTACAAAATAAACAAAAGAAAACAAACCTCAGGTCTATTCTTCCAAAAATTCCCTGCTCCCCCTTTCGCTGCGAATAATATACAGAATGTATCTAAATTTAACCGACATATTTCGGCTGCAGGTTAAGCACGAAAATAAACGTCGAAAATCATACACACGTGATTCCGAACAACACCGACAAACTCCGGCAACCTTATTTGTCTATTGCAACATGCGAATTTATATTCTAATAATAAGATCCCACATATGCTTCTGCGCCGTGTCGTATTGCTCGCAATACGGGTGGTAACCGTTATTATTTCCATGTATTAATTTTTTGACAGCGACAGGTTGTGTGGTGTTTGTAGATAATTTTACACTTACACATTATCCAGAAACGCAGTGTTCTGTCTTACATATTTTCTCCGATATCTGTAATAACCTGGCGAGTCAGGCCCAACTTCAAAGACGCGTACCGCCCTTGGAAATCGATTTAGACCACAGGTCGTGTGCGTGATTTTTGACGTCTGTCTTCATGATTAACCTGCAGCCGAAGTGTGTCGATTGGATTTAGATACATCCTGTATACTAGCTTCATTTGTATTGTTCTTCTCTGTAATGACTCTTAAACACTAATCAGATATTAAATATCTTACTTGAAGTCTACAGAGAACTTGCGTGTGTTGGAGGGGGATATTAGAATTTCTGGAGCTCAAAGATTCTCTTAAAGTGATCCTGGAATAGCCAATAGCCTCCCTTTCACAATCACGTAGCTTGATTACTAATCATGCAAATACAACATCCGAAGATGGCACCTTCATTGAAAACCACTTAACGCTCCGCGCTTTTTGTGCTAACAATAACTATTTGCAGAGCAGATCAGGTAATGCTCATTTAGTTCATAATATCTCGCTTTTCCATGGGTTCTATATTCGTATCATACAATAATGATCTCCGCCCACATAATTCTTATTACTTTTGACAAAATACTGCTCACGATAAAGTGAGCATTTTTGAAATCAACCTGAGAAATAAGTCACTGCTCCTATCTACATATATTTTAACGGGCGCACTGAGTGGCATGCGCCCAGTATAGTTAATGACGATGGATGGAAAGTAGTTCCATATCTTACAGTGTAATTAAAAGTGTAAGGTAGCCATTTAAAAATTATATTTTGCTTTCTGTTTTTTAAATGCATCTTAGTGTAAAAAATAGCAGATTTATAAAATAGTTTCTTTTGTAATAATTTCACAGTTTCACTTGACTAATGCATGAATAAAGTAATGAGGCCCATTCCAGTGTTAATTTTACATAACGCGGAAGAATACAGAATGCGCATTCAAGTAGATTTTAAGCAGAATTTCTAAAGTGCTCCACTTGCCATTAACAGCATATAACACTGTTGCTGGAACATACATATCTCCAGAGAAATTTCTATTCTTCCAGTTTCCTTAGCACACTAATTAACTTTTGGCGAATTAAAAACGTGGAGGTAGGCAGCCTAATTAAGATTTTTGAAGTAACAGGAGAGCATATCCGTATTTATTTCAGTAGGGTTATACAAGAGCTAGGACACATGCCCAAACACCTGAGAGGTAGGAAACAGGCTTAGTCTCACACAACATCTGGTTGCATATCTAAAGGCGTATACTTACCGAAGCAGCGTGAGTGAAGAGATATGGACGGCTCTTAACAACAAGGTCTTGAAAGCCAATGAGTGTGATTGAGGTGAGTACGGAGCAGCGCCGGAATGAAAGGGCGGGGTAACCGGGAGATCCCTGAGAAAACCCGCCCACCAACGACATCGTCCGGCACGATTCCCACATGCGAAAATCTGGAGTGACCCGGCGGGGGATTGTACCCGGATCGCCTTGGTGGAAGGCGAGCCGGATAACTGCTCAGCCGCCGTGGCCCCTTACCGAAGCAGCGTACAGGATGCTTGAGGTGATGAGTGGAGAAGTTTAGGTCCTGAGTACCGACGAGATGAAATAAGTTGAAAATAGCAGCGATGGAACACAAGGGTGGGAGGAAACCGGGATTCCCCAAGAAAAACCCGCTGGCCAAAGGCAACGTCAGCCACCTTTTCCGCGTGCGAAAACCCGAGTGATCCTGTGAAGGATTTAACCTTGTTGTGAGACGAGTAGTGTGGCAATTACATCACCATGGCCCTGGGAACTTGACACAGCAAACCATTTAACCGT
This sequence comes from Dryococelus australis, assembly GCA_029891345.1. Lineage (NCBI taxonomy): Eukaryota > Metazoa > Arthropoda > Insecta > Phasmatodea > Phasmatidae > Dryococelus > Dryococelus australis. The sequence continues at coordinate 46,341,331 of CM056998.1, forward strand.
CTACTTATAGGAAATAAGGGGATATCTGTCAGCGGTCAGCGCGATGTTATTAACGGCTGTTCGCTGTGAAGTAATCACTTTTTATATCAAATTTTGAAGGAAAAAATCACTGCTCATGAATACGTGCTGTATGTGTTACAGCGCATGCCGGTTCCCAGTTAAGTTGCCAGAAATTGAAGTTTTATTCCAGGTGTAATATTTCACGTTAACGCTATTGAATGTAAGGTTTCTTGTTTGATAGTTATTAGAGTACAAATTTGAACATTAGTAACACTTTTAACATTTCTAACAATGCCACGGCTTCACTCTGGATAGCGTACTAATAAAGTTATCAGGTCAATGGCAATGTTAATTTTACATCTGTTGGAAGGATACCAAATCGACAAAAAAAAGTAGATCTTAAGCAGGGCTTCCAAAATTCCTCAATTATCCGTGGAAAGCCTGTACCCGTATGCAATGCTTACTATACGATGCACCAGCGCTTGCGGGTGTTTTAAATCTTTACCTCGTGCTGTGTACCTTGAGATATTCCGGACCCAAGCATCCGATGGAGCAGGAAATTTTGGCGGTGCCACTAAATATGCGTCTGTTGTAAATCTATATCCCTGGCCAGCTTTCGTCATTAGGCGAGATACATTTAAAACAATAAATTAATAAACGACATCCGCTGTCCACGTGGAGTATCCCGGACACCGCAGCGTACGCGCATCCGCGTGTCAATCCGCCTGTAGGCCTTTAAATCATGCTTATACGTCGCCGCGAGCCTCACATCCGGAGGGCTTTGTAGCGATGTCCACCGTCCAGCTTTCACGTGGAATAACGCAACTCATCCGAGCACACGAGATATCGCTGGGATAGTGTTTTACTGCCGTCCGTTCTACCTGATGAATAAATATGTCACCAGTACTCTCTATTTCAGCACGTACAGCGGGGAAAGGAAAACTTGCGATTATTTTGATACGTCAAGAATAATATTAAAAGTTATAAATACAAAGTTGCTGTATTTCGGTAGCGCAGTTAACGGAGCAAGACAAAATTATATTAAATGTATTTGTATCACACTGAATGAGGGGTTATGTAGTATTTCACGAAAATTTTAATCGAAATATTATAATAATACCACGCATTATTTTTTAAATGTCCATTTTAATGAACTACACGTTATGTCAGAAACAGGGTCCTAAAACTCGGTGGTTAGAACATTGTAATGGCGTCATTATAATTTCTCCTGGCAATCCAAACCCGTTATCAAGTTTTAGCAATAGCAGGAAAATGTGTAGGATTTTATTTGTAACTAACTTTCATATTAGTGAAGTATACCTTAAAATATAAGGTATTGCTATAGTACAGAAATAAAATTTATATAATTCCAACAGTGATAACAAAATCATTCTTATGACTTGATTGATACCCTCCTGATACCTTTTTCCGCTATGGGCGATGATATAACTGCTTATACTTTTATAAAATGTTGGCAACTTTGGTTTACAAAGTATACGTTAAAACTAAAACTAAGATATATCAAAACTTGATTATGTTAAAGCTGCTATTAATGCCAGTAAATAATGCACAACCCTTGTATAAAATAACAGTTAATGTCCCTACTCTTCGTTATATATACGTCTTTATACAAGCACAACCCCCCAAACAAAATGGCATACGGCTGCACTACATTTACATGAAAGTGGTTTCAATTCCTCTGGAAGATGCCTGTATTCTTTAATAGCAATCAAGCTGTCAACTGCTGCGTCCAAAATGGTCTTCATTATCTATGATTTGGTAATAATATAATAATCGTATTTAAGTTCTGTAGTCTTCCAAATTAATTCCAGTTAATCTACTCTCTAAATTCACGAAAGGTTTGTGGGCAGCGGACTGGAAATAATAGGACGTATAATATTCAACCTTTTTTCTCACTCGTTAAATTCCCTGCTTGCATAACATACGCGAAGAGCTTTCAAAATAGGCGAATCTAGAAAAATCCACTTTTGTAAGCTCATGGTTGCGTTCACTTTTTACGGATAAAATACAAAACTTTCTAGGTTTAATTATTTGCATTTGTAGATGTGAACATTCGGTACAAAACATTTTAAAAAAGATTTTTAAATTACTTTATAAAATTGTAAGGGTCTCGCTCGTAGAGGCGATAAGAGAGTTGACGCGCATGTCTCGGTCGCCCCTAGCGCTCCCTCGCTTTTAGACCTCAGACGTGCAAAATTCCTATACAGACATACACCAGTACATTCCATGAAAAATCAATTTTAAGTGCGCTTTACTCTAGTCATCATCTCTTGTTCCTTTTATCTTTCTGGATTTCTGGTAACGAACACGATTCCTTGTGGCAAGGGTAAAGTGCAGTGGAATAAAGGCGGTTTACAATTGTAAAAATAAAATTATTAAAAAAAACAGCAATTGAAAGCGTTTTGTCTGGTCGCATCAATTGTTAAAATAAAAAAGTGTTTTACTTATTATAAATACTCAGAAAATCTCCTTGGACAGTCGCCACTGGCGCAATGCTAAAGAATAAACTATTTTAACAGAAGCGTACATTTTTTTAATTAAGCATTTTTATGACTAAAGAAATACTTGTTTCTCATACACCTCTGTCAGATGATATATCTACATGCAATACATTCACAATTTATATTTGCGTAGAGAAAAACCTGTCATTGTTTCATAACTTCGCTCCTGGATGCCATTTAATACGCTCACGACTTTGAAATACAGCAATTTATTAAGTCAGGTAATTGTTAAACATTGTATATGAAATTGATTACAGCCTATCAGCAATCCGAAATATTTGGTTATGCTACACAACTATAGCACTGATCTTTCTACATACGTCTGGAGTAGTTGTCGGTATTTGACCACTCATGTCAGTTTCATGCTACAGCAAGTACCTATATATTGCCACCAAGTAAAAATAAACTATTACTTCTATAAGTATTTAAATGGCGTGTATCCATTACTGAAAATAGGCAAAGAATAAAACAAAGCAAAAACTAAGCAAATCTCATAGAATTAAAGATAATAAGCTAGGGACCACACAAGAACCAAGTAGTCCATAAACATGCGATGAACATAGATCAGGAAAAGTTTATTTCCTGGTCAGAACGTAAGAATCCTGATCTAAAATAATTAAGTACAAGCAAAAATTACGAAGAAACGTACGCTGCAAAAATTGATCCTACCACAATAAAGAATTTCAGAAGACACAGCAGAACAGTACAGAATGAGAATACACCGACAATCGGAATAACGAACACAAAACAGGAAATTATTATTTCCTTGTCAATGTATATGTGAACATGCTAATCTAAATCTTAGTGAATTGTGAAAATAATTTCTATTTACGCAACAAAACTATTTAATTTTTTAACTGGCTGACAAAATATATTCAAAGCATCACTAACCAACTTAGGAAGAATTTGGATTTCTGGTTGGCGTTACGCAAGTAATACACGTCTTGCAAGCCCATCACCAATTTTGGAAAATTCAACAAAAACTTTTGATGGGTAAATGGCCTGTAATTGTATGGCGTCCTGCTTATAACTTGACTTTGGGCCAATGTAGGCTCCAGTGTCATTTTGATGCTCAGCGAATACTATCCTGCCGTTATTGGGGTAATGTTTTAATAACGTAAATAAATCTTGAAAATGTGTACCTTCGGAAGAGTAGGGGGTCATTTCCCACGAATTAAATACATGTCACTAAACGCGAGAGGAAGGTCAGGACAAACTGTAATTAATGCACAAATTAAAAGCAGTTGTTCGACAAGGTCGATAGTTTTGGTAAGACAAGCCTGTGTTTGCGTCCGGCTCCAGAAAGGGGTGGAGGTTTAAAACGACCAGGGAGGAGGAGAAGTGTAAGGGAGAAGGGATAGGAAGGAAGAGCGAGAGAAAGAAGAGGCGGCAGCAAATTGGTAGCAGCGTCCAATTTCGCACCCCTGGCCACTACCCTAGTGTGGTATAAGTATTAAAGTTCAAGGTTCACTCCAGGGGCTCAGCATCATCTTTTCACATTGAGAAAAGGAGGGGGGGGGGGTAGTAGTTGGACACCATCTTGGATTTATATATTTTATTTTTCTCATTACTTATGTTTGAGAGTGATTTTTGAAGGGGGGGGGGGGGAACAAAAAAAAAAAGGACTTTTGTTAGGGCTTATAACATTATTTAAATTGTATTTTAGGGTATCATTGTTTGCCTTCTTATACTAAAATTGTTTCTGTAAATGTTCCCAGAAAGTAATTAATAATTAATTCCAATTTATCCACAACGATGAACAAATAAATATACTCCATCTATATTGCAGTTATGCAATCATCTGAATCATCATTTTCAAAGAGGAAATTTTAATAACGAATGCTGAACATCTTTTATGACTCAACAACTGGCAATGATGTATGTCTCCCCCCCCCCCCTAAAAATGGGACAGTTAAGGGTCGTGTATGGCAAGCAAACCTCATACGAAAAAATAAAATATGGGCGCATTGCCATTTTAACAATTTTTGCATCAGTCACGCTGTAAAAAAAATTCTGGTAAACTTCCTAAACTGTAATGGAAGTTTTTAACCTATACAGTGTATGGAAATAATACTACGTATCAGGATGACAATATGGGAATGTTTAGCATCGCTACAATAGGCTGTTCACGGTAAGGTGAGCACTTTTGAGGCCCTAGTTACTTTTTTATTGCAGCCGTTTTTTAGCTTTCAAATACATTTCTGAATAAATTTTGCCATGCAAGTAATAAAAATAGTGTGTAGATTCCACCGCACTCGGAAGTTAACGATCAAGGCTAAAATAAAATATATTTATTGATTATTATTCCAACTGAGGGGGTTTTAAAAAGTGCTCAGTTTACCGTGAACATCCTATATACAAAGGTAGGAACTTTCCTACGCATTTGACGCTTTCCCGAGAAACTGTAGGAACGTTACCATGGATGTACGGGAAAATATTTTCCCATTCCCAATTTGTTAATGTACGTATACACTGATATGGTAAATTTACAAATAATTTCTTAAAGAGTGGAGGTATTTCTCCTGACATTATGTTGCTCATGATTATGTCCTGGACATTTGCATAGTAATCACTATAGGTAGTAGGGAAATGGCGGCTCTGAGGTAAGGGCGTAGGGCGTCGGAGTTAGTCGGCCGCCATGTTGTTACGTCACACGTCCGCCATATTGGATCACATTGACCTCAACCATGACCTTTGACCTTGATCCCGGTGACTTATGATCCCAAAAACCCCAAAATATTGCAAAGAAATTCTAAAAAAAATACTATTACAAAACATTTTATTAAAAAGTGGTTTTAAAATGTATAAGGAATTTATAAAAAATGTATTATTAAATAATTCAATTAAAAAATCGTTTTAAAGATGTATTATTGAAAGCCTCTGCATCACCCGGCAGGTTCAGTTCTTAGTGAAACATAATCTCTGAGTATTTTGTGTATCTTCAGTTCCTATAATGACTCGCTCACGCTTAATCAGTGTCGGCTCAAAATATGTAGGGAAAAATTGCTGCTTTCCTCATAAACCGATGGAAAACATTTTCGAAGTATAGTCAATTCACAGTTCCTCAAATCTTTTCCGAATCCCTGTTGAAATTCTACTTTCAGGATATCCGTCCACCTCGTGCGAAGAAATCTCAACCATGTTCTGACAAATTACACCAAGGGGACAACGCGCCGTATTCGTGCGCACTCGATTTAATAATATTTTGCATGAGAACTATTTCTTACTACGTGTTACCAACACGCCTTTTTTTCTCCCTGTCTTTTAATCCGTTTTAATTGCAAATGAAATATTATAATTCATACATCAAATGAAAGAAAAATTAAACTAAAACTAAGATAATTTTTTATCAACAGAAGTACAAAACGCTTCAATTACATGTCATATCTAGGAAACTACCGAACCCGCCATACGTGCGATGATTTTGCAAAAGGTTGGAATGTAAGTATATATAGAATTTTGTTTTAATATTCTAAACTTTGGCCCCCTATGACTACCAGGGAAGTGCCCATTGGCACACAACCCCCCCCCCCCAGGTCCATGTTGTCGACCCCCTTTTCACGTCTCACGGTTACACACAGATATAGGCTAAAGGCGACAGCTGCTCCTGATTACATAGGGCTCCGGACCATGTGGTATGACATGCCGGTGTTTGGCGCGATCCATAATAGTCCAGCCTCCTCACCGCACGAGCGTCAAACACAGCGTGCACGACCATTTAGAATTCCTCTGTGCTGCGTGGCCAACACTGACATAGGCTGTTGACGGTTAACTGTGCATTTTTTAAGCCCTAGTTACGATTTCCGTTCAGCCATTTTTTTTTTTAATCATTCAACGATATTTTTAAATAAATATTGTAATGTAATTAATAAACACAGTGTGTATATTCCACCGTACTTGGACGTTGACGTCTAAGACCAAAATAAAATATATTTATTGACTATTATTCCAAAGGAGACTGCTTTCAAAAGTGCTCACTTTACAGTGAATAGCATATACTAGTAATTATCTGACAGTGCTCGTAGGCATTAACGATTTTAGTCAAAGATTAGTAAATAATGTCAGGCATTGCAACTAACAATTTTTTTTTTGTTTGGAACTCTTCTGGTAAAGTCTGTTCACGATAAAGTGAGCACTTTTGAATTCAACCTTAGAAAAAAGTCACTGCCTCTAGCTGCATATATTTTAATGGGCACCCTGAGTATCATGCACACAGCAAAGTTGGTAACGATGGATGGGAAGTAGTCCCGTATCTTAAAGTCGAAAAAAAAAGTCAGGTAACCATTTATGATAATTAAAATTATTTCTTTTGCTTTCTGTTTTTTTTTTAATTCAACGAATTGTAAAAATGAGCAGAATTGTATAATATTTACATTTATAATAATTTCACAGTTTCACTTGACCGACGAATGAATAAAGTGATGAGGCCCATGAAAATGTTAATCTTACATAAGGTGGAAGAATACACAACGTGCATACAAGTATTTACAAAGCAGGTCTTTCAAAAGAGATGATTTTACCGTGAATAGTCTATATCACTATAACTATAACACTAGCATAGGCCTACAGGCTTAACTGTTCCAACAAGAAGATATTATACTCCCTTAAGGGGAGTATAGTTCATTCATATCAAGAAGGACAGTTCATGAAGGGGAGTCAAGAGTCAATTAATTAAACAAAACTAATTAATCGTAAACGATTTTCACTGAGACAATTTACAATAAATACAGCGTGATATGGCTAGTGGGCTTAGGGCTCGAGGTAGGTTTAAAGAACAATCCGCTATGGGAGGACAAGTATATAATGGGGCTCAAGGCTCGCTCTCTCACCCTAGTGTAAGACACTTACCACCAATCTCCGCTCGTGGACCGCCGTTCAGGGAGCACCGACGTCGACTGACACACCGGCCCTTAGCAGCCGCGTCCTCCACACTTCTCGTTCACGCCCACTTTCTCCGATATCCTTGTTCCTATTGGTTCGCCCTTGTAGCCTGGGCGCGGTCACTGGCGTTAGAAATTGTCGCAACCCCACTGTGTCAGCCAGGCCCTGATATTCTACGTACTTCTGCAGATTTCTGCATTTTCAGTCGCTGCGTTGCAGTCGCCGTTGTTTGTGAACATTTTATTTTAATAACAGTCGTTGGTCGCATTCCTGCCTTACCCGGCCTTGCTTCTTGTGTTGTAATAACAGTCATTGGTCGCATTCCTGCCTTACCCGGCCTTGCTTCTTGTGTTTTAACAACAGTCATTGGTCGCATTCCTGCCTTACTCGGCCTTGCTTCTTGTGTTGTAATAACAGTCATTGGTCGCATTCCTGCCTTACTCGGCCTTGCTTCTTGTGTTGTAATAACAGTCATTGGTCGCATTCCTGCCTTACTCGGCCTCGCTTCTTGTGTTGTAATCGTAACAATGTGTTTTCGCATCGCAGTGCCTACCGGCGTAATGCCTACCTAAAATCTTATTTGCCTGACAGGCTTTAATTTTCAAAGTATTATTGTGGCAGGCTTTAGTTAATTTCTTATTACAGATCGATATTTCTCAATCAAATATAGGTGTACTTCAAATGTTTAGCCTTCAAATTAAGGTTTGTATAATGTATACAGTTTAGCTCGCGGGAATTTGTTCTCGAGTATGATCGTTAAAAAATTCATAACTAACAGAATTTTGTCTTTGATGTCGTTGGCAGCAGCTGATTATGACTACGGAAAATCTTCTCGGTAACGATTGATGTTCCCCGTGCCTGAAGCATTTACTGAATGTCCGTTTTCTGCTTAAAGGCTGTTCAAGATAAAGTGGGCAGTTTTGAAATCAACCTTAGAAAAAAGCTACTACCCCTGCCTGCATATATTTTAACGGGCGCATTGAATAACATGCGCCCAGTGAAGTTGGTAATTATAGATGGAAAATAGTTCCATAAATTAACGTCGATTAAAAAGTGTTAGGTAACCATATGTGATAACGTAAATTATTTAATACATTTTCTGGTTTTTTTTTTTTTTTTTTAATCGAAGTGTAAAAATTACCAGATTTGTGACATATTTTCTTTTCTTATAATTCCACATTTTCGCCTGACCAACTCATGAATAAAGTGATGAGGCCCATGGCAGTGTTAATTTTATATAAGACGGTGGAATACACAACGTATATACAAGTATATCTTAAGCAGGACATTCAAAAGTGCTCATTTTACCGTGAACAGCCTATAGCTCAGCGTAAATCGTTAACACATTAAGGGCTACGCTTGAATGTAGCTCGAGAAATGCTACTATGAACATTCCTTTACCCATCATAGAAACAAAATTCTCGCGGTTATAGGTTCATTGCCTAGCTAGTGTTTTTAACAGGGTATTATTATAACAATACAGTCTAGCAACAATAGTTTTGCATACTCAAGTAATTAATTCTGTAAAAACAAGTAAATAGCCAGTTAATTTGGTGACTGGCCACAAATATACACTATTGTAAATTACTCCTAGTTGACTTTTAAAATGTTACGTATTATTGAAATCGTTTTACGGGCATTAACTTATTATATTGTTGTGTTTATCGTATCGTTTTAATATTCGCACCACTTCATTGCGATTAAAATGTATACAACAGTTGTAATAATTTTATTAAAAGTTATATAATTAATGTCTACCCTTAAATAGCTTTTGGGTTTGATACGAAGTTTTCTACACGATAATTTTATCGATAAACCAGAATTATTTCTGATACTGAACTACGAGTCGAGAGGTTTGACGGCTCTGTATATTATCGTCATCCATATAGCTATATTCTATTCACGTTAAAATGAGCAATTTTGAAAGAACTACATAATATCTACTTGTATTCACGCTGTGTATTCTTCCACCTTATGTAAAATTAGCACTGCCATGGGCCTCATCACTTTATTTATGCATCAGTCAAGTGAAACAGTGAAATTATTACAAAAATAATTATTTTTCAAATGTGATAATTCCTACACTTAGATGCGCAATTGAACAGAAATTTAAAAAAATAATTTAATTTTTTACAAATGTTTACCTAACACTTTCAGTTCTATGTTAAGACATGGAACTACTTTCCCTCCTTCGTTACCAACTTTACTGGGTGCATGCCGCTCAATGCACCCGTTAAAACGTATGTAGGTAGGATCAGTGACTTTTCTTCTATAGTTAATTTAAAAAGTGCTCTCTTTATCGTGAGCAGCCTTTGTCATTGTGTACCGAGGCTCCTGATGCGTGGTTTATGCAAAGTAATGAAGGTCGTTTGTATTTGTATGCCAACAAACTTTTCTCTTTTACGACATCATCTTAACCTCATTCGTTCTCAAAAAGCCGGGGTGAATGCTGAGAGGAGCACCCCCCTCCCCCCCAAACCATCCAACCCTACCACCTCGCCTCAGTATCCACCAATAGGGGACTAAGGCACCGGATCGAAGCTTACAGTGAAATATGAGCACCGTGCAACCGCGTACATCCTCTTGCACATCGTTGTAAGGAGACAGATCTGTTACGTTACTGAAGAGGAAGACCCGATGAGGATGAAGCGAGGTGAGTATGGAGCGGCACCGTAATGCAATGGTGTGGAAAAGGGGAGATCACATAGGAAACCCGCCAACCAGCGGCATCGTCTGGCACTATTCCCTCATGCGAAAATCCGGGGGTGGGGGGGGAGGGGAGGACCGCACCGCGAATCGAATCCGGTTTGACTTGGCGTGAGGTGAGTAGTCTAACCATTACACCACTGCGGGCCCATGAGCGGTTACTATTGAACAAAACTACAGTTCTGAAATATATTTACGTTAAACCTGGCAAGTTTTGTGCCTTCACACACGCGTGCGGTATTAATAAAGTTTTTCAGCACACCTGAAAAGGATTAGCTGCACGCCGTTGATGGTGGCCATTTTTGCAAACGCCTAGATTTACGTGAGGTGCATACGGAACCTGCCTAAATAACACCGACAAACCTTTGTTGAAGGTTCACCACAAAAAAGAAATATGTCTAACATACAAGTGATTACTAGGTCTGTATGTAATTGCTTTTGTAGTCGAAGTTGAAAAAATGGTATTGCATTCATCAAAGAAATTCGTTATCTGTCGGCTCAAGACCCCGATGTTAAGAGCTGCCCAAACTTCTTCTCTCATAGTAGCCGGATAATATATGCAGCAACTACAAAACATGTTGCTGACAAATTGTTTTATGAAAATAACTAAACTGTATCTGCCAACTTTATTTTGTATAGAATTTCGTGAAATGGAAGCATACGTGGTGTTAGGGAGATTGCTAGTAACTAGCACAATGAAATCAACACGAAAGTACAATTATCTCATTGCTAAATCCCACAGTTCCTACTGAATTTTCGTCAAAACTATTAAAGGAAAATTAAGATACTTGTAAATATGCAACACATTACGCTCGAAAGTTTATGTGGACATCGTAGGCTACTACCATACCTGCTTAAACTAATGGACCTGGCATTAAGAGCTTACCCGGCATTACAGATAAATCTTCTTACTTCACTTTACATCAGGATTGATATTAAAAAGTTACAAATAAAATACGTAATTTTTACAGATACACGCGAAACTTGAAAACCATATCCAAAACTCTGGTGGAAGCTCAAAATCTCAGTATAAGTTTTAATTATATTTTATACATATATGAAAGTAGGCCCTATATGTATATGAAAAAATCATATTGTTACAATTTTTCTCGCTAGATATTAAGTGGGCTATAGCAAGTTCGTTAAGGAATGGAGGTTTTAATCAAATAAAATAGTTAATTATAATTTCCTTATTTTATTTACAATAACTACAGCACAATTCTCTGAACTCGAAATCTCACAATAAATTGATATCACTTACCGTTCACAATTGACACCAATTAATAAAATGCATAATTAAGACAAAGAAATCAATGAAATTTAATAATTAAAGATCAGTTCCAATAGACAGTGTATCAGCATATTCAATTATTTTATAATTTATGCGCCCATATTTGACAGTTCGAATATTTACAATAAAATCAGTATTACACTTCCATTCAGTCTCACCTCAGTTCAGTCCATGTCCCGCCAGTCGCAATGTTCTAGAGTCCTCCAAGCGCCCTCATGTACAGTAGGCTTCACTCATCGGTTTCACACCCTCTCGTCCATTCAAGCCACGAACACCTCACTCGCCATCGTCCCGCAATCTCCAGTCGTCGTCCATACTTCACTTCGCTCGCGCACTCTCGGCCAGCGGCCTCCACCAAAGACTGCCGGCCGCTGGGTTGCGGCAGTATATATATTGTCTTAGGCCGCCACCTAGAATTTTCCCCGACTCGCTTGATGCGTCGCGGAGGGTCGAGGCGCCGGCCAGTCTCACAAGAACATTTCTGTGTCGTCGCCAGACCCGTCGAAACCTCCAGCAGGGGAGAGGAGGTCTGTGACGCAAGGAAGGCACCGAGCAGCGCGACAGCCCGGCGGCCGCTGTCCATTATTCACGGGTTTCCCAGAAAGGTGGGTCAGTAGTCAACCCCGGGGGAGGGGAGGAATGAGGTAGGTCCACCGCCACAGTGCCGGGCAGCCGCGCGTAACAATATTAATGGAACGCAAATAAGTCGTGAAAAATTATTATATATTTTATTGCATCGCCAAAAATGTTCGTGAGGCAACGTGTATCAGATATCTATACCTTATTTATCTTTATGGTACTTGGTATAAAGTGCAGGCCTCTATCGTAAATATGTTATATCACCTCTTATATTCCTTACCATAATTTATTAATAAATATTCAACAATCCGATGAAATACTACAAACAGCCAGACCCCATAATACTCTAAAAGAGGAAAATCACAAATTTCAAGTAATTTACTTCGCCTCAAAACAGCAAATTGCGAATACAATTTAGAAACGTAGACGCGAGGAGGATTTATTTCCTTCGAAACTGACGAGTTCAGCTGAGTCTATAACTTCGTGTAAGGCCGGTATTCTTCTGAGAAATATCTTATCCATCAGCACCAGAGGTACTCCCCACTATCACTTTGCGAAAAAGAAAATTGTGATATTTTTTCTTTGCAGGGTAACGGCATGATAAATTAATAGCAACAAGGCTGATACAATAAATTCAGACGCATTACTACAACGTGAGGTGCGTTAGAAATTGAAAAGGAATCTATTTTTTAAAACTAATACATTACCTAAACCAAGGAAATTCTCTATGTGAAAGCAGTTTTCCGAAAATTAAACAACTGCTACTCTACTACAAACAGAACAGTATCCTGGCAGTTTAAAATGAGGTATTTGAAAAAGGATATATCAAGATTTAAAGTGATTTCAAAAATATCCTTTCATGATCTTAGACGGAAGGCTTACGCAAAGTCGATAATGAAGAGACAAAAAGAATTTAGAATAAATTATTATGGGTGAATATAGTCCGTATTTATACCATGTATATTTTGAAAACTTGTATTTTTCCGGTTGGAAAACATTTCAGCTGGTGCCTGAAAACATACTCGGTATAAATCATTTCTTTTGCGTCAGAAGTTCTCTGATGAGGTTTTCGAACTTTAATTGCTAGCACGTACAATTTTTACGTTTCGTCGCTTCTGCTCGCTTTCATTTTAGTTCGGTGAAGTTTCTTCAGTAAACAAAAGTGCTGCGAAAAGTAATGTTCCTTCGTCTCCCAACGCTCTGTTTCCGTCATGCGTGAAAGGTTCAACAGTCTACTGACAATATACTGAAGTGATAACACAATGGACTGTCGTCCGAGAGGACCCTGGTTCGACTCCCCGTTCAGTATCCCATGGTTTCGGTTTCCCATCGTTCTATTTAACCCAAAATTACTACTGGCAAATGCCGTAGCGGTTCCTTACTGCAGTGAAGTGAAGATATTTGGGCGGCAGATGAGAGCGATTGAGGTAAGTATGGAGCGGCGCCGGAATGAATGGGCGGGGGAAGCCGGAGATCCCGAGAAGACCCGCCGACCAATGGCATCGTCCGGGTTTGAACCCAGATCGCCTTGGTGAGAGGCGAGCGAGCTAACCGCTAGGCCACCGCGACCCCTCCTTCTTGCAGACTAATGTCGATTCCTTCCCTGTTACTGGTTGTCAAGAGCAACTGGTTTTGTGTACGACTCGCTGTCTAACAGGCATTAAGAGTGTGATGGACTGGAGCAATTTCTTTGAAACAGTTGTTTGCGCGAATACACGTATCTCGGTAAATAAATGTCCTGCAAATACGAGTTTTTGTCCGAAAAGATAAAAGAAAAACTATCTATGCTCTTATTTCTTACTTTTGTCATATTAAGTGTATTCTTGGAGAAAAAAGTGGGGCATGGCTGTGCTGGGGACACGGCCGTTTGTTTTGCGTATATACGTCTACGTTGACGCGCTCGGACGCCTTGATGTTTATTTTACGTTCCCGGCACCGCTTCACTCGATCATACGGGGTTTTATGGGTATCACTGGATTTCTGCTGAGATGCGTTTTCCAACCGTATACGATTTATGTATTTCGATTTGGTTTTTTTTTTTTTTTTGACAAGTATAGGCTGACATTGTGTTAAATTTTCATAATTTTTTACACTAAACTAAAACACAATTTCACCATAACTATGCCACACAAATGTTTTTATACAAGCAATCGATTGATCTTGACGAGAGCTGCCGAGTGAAACCCAGACGAGCGTCGTAACTTCTCCTAGTCAAAAGGTATACTACGAGGAAATTATGAGACGTGGTGAAAAAAAAACTCAAAATTGCGGTGCCTCACACCCACCCCCCTCCCCTTTTTTGTACGCAGTGATTCGCAGTCCCCACGCAACGTGACATATTCTTTGATCCTTTGGCAATCGAGTGGTGTAATTGAATTTTGTATGTAGACGACAGATTCGCAGCTGTAATGCCAACATATATCACCCGATTTTATCATCGGATTTTCTTGATTACCTCACATTATGGTTGTAAATGTAAAGACATATTCACGTCAAAATTCGTGAAAATTGTAAATATCGTATTTTTTAAAATTTTCAATGCAGTTTCCTTAAGCGACAAGAGAAAAGTACATAGATACGGGCATAGTGTAATCTGTGGGCTTTCATCGCGTGTAATAAAGTCCCACTGTTACAGATCTAATTTGAGCAGTACAGCGACAGGACGTAAACACTGCACGATTTGCGCGTAGGAGCGGTGAGGCGCTAGAAGTGCGTGTTAGTGTCACCCGTATCGCTCCCTCGCTTCTTGACCTGGGACGCGCGGGTCCATGCCACTCTTTTAAGGCCGGGTGCACACCACGCGCGGACAATGTCCGCGCATGTGCCACAAGATCGTTCCACGAAGGCGTGACTGACATGTATCAGTGCACACGTAACTGCGGCGCCGCCGCGGTCTATGTCCGCGCGTGTGCACACGGCCTTAAGGGGAATCCCTAGCAAACAATATTAAACGCCTCAAGGCCCCTGCCAGCTGTAAGGAGGCATCGCGTCGGCGATGTGAAATAGCATCAGCGAGCTTCGCGAGTGTTCTGTTCCCTTCGGAATTGTAAGCGGTGGCCGAAGGTTCTAAGCCACTGTTTTCACAGAAGAATAAACATCGCGGAAAGGAATAATTACAGCGAATTTTGCCAACTCTGGCACTTTCAAAGACCGTATCATGTTTCAATACCCAAATTTATGAATGAACAAAATATCGACTTTCATTTCTGTCCTGAAAAATTATTTCCAATTCAATATTCCGTAGATATTTAAAATTTATAACAGTCACAACATGTGACAACTAGTGAGGCTGCTTGAACGACAGATGATAAATCAAGTTATACTTGTAAACGTAGAGTGAAAAATCACTCAATGTATGATGTGTTTGAATGTTTCCTATTTATGTCGTGTATCACAACCCTTTTATACTTGTGTTTACATAAAAGTGCCTTATTTTTTTTAAATTGAACTTTTACTTTGAAACAATACGCCGGGGTTACGTAATGACAGTAGTAGGTAATTAGGCAGGATGTACACAAATGGCCCCTCGCAAGGGCGCCAAATAACTTAGGTGACACTCGCAATCACGAAGTCATGTAATCATGTAACGTATGCAGAGCAGGCAACCACTGGCGAGGCGTGTATGCAGACAAGTGGCTGGATTGGAAATGCACATATGTAGAGTATGTGTCGGTACCTCCTGTAAACACTGAATATGTATGATACAGTACAACTATACTCCGTGCAAGAAATGGCGTAAGGATGAATACACATCTAGGACATGTCAATCTTCATATCACGCTGTGTTAGGCCTGGGAACATTGAACACTGCGAGTCATTCGAATAAGCTAGAACGCCCTACCTGGCCGTTCAGTAGAGTGTGTGTGCCTACTGCCCAGCATTTTTGCCAAGTGTAACTGCCGCGTCTTGCCTCATCACGTTTACTAGGTTTGTGTGTGAGGTGATTTAGAAAGTGCAGGTAAATATGAACATACGAACACTTACTAACTATCTGGTTGCAACCTGTGGGGTAACTGTTGCCCGGTCCTCTCGCAGGCTGTAGGACAATAGACACTCTGAACACTAAACCTCCGTAGAAGCTCGGCCGGTCCGCGTACACTTTGTATGCGAGCAGGAACAACAGGTTAACCTAGCCACTTTCAGGCAAGAATAATTGCCAACCGTTTGACACGAATAGGGCGAAGCATCTCAATACTACAAGGACGGAACACATCACGTCTTGTTTCAGTATATAGAATTTTAATGATATATTTTATTACACTGATTGCTCTCGAATGCGGTGCGCTGTCCTTTTTGGTGTAGTTTCCTATACTCGGTTTGCATGAGGCGGGGGAATATCCCGGAAGTAGAACTTTAACAGGGCTTCGGAAAAGTGTGGAGTAACCCTGAATGGACTATACTATCCTGTTTGCGGCCCTGGACTGCTTTATCTTCCATTAGCACTATAAAAAACGTGTATAGGATTTGACGTCACGTCACCGTTTATTTGAGTGGGTGCTTCGAGATGTCTGTAGACTTCCTCTGACCTAAATTGATCGAAACTAAATATATTCAAATCAGTAGAAGTATTTTATTCTCATAATAGGGCGGATGTGTTGACAATTTAAACGTAAACAAACACGTTCGTCGCTGTTAACCACGAGACTTTTGACACTTGTACTGGTGATAGCCGAGTCAACGTTGGGGACATGTACAGAAGAATAAAACCTTTCTACATCGTCTTAACGCTATGGAATTAATGCTATAAGGGCGACAGCTGTGATGGGCACGGACAAATTATCACTACGTAAAAGTGTCTGGAGAGTAGATGGGGGTGAAGCAAGGTGAGTATGGAATAGAGCCGAAACTCAAGGGCGCGGGAAACGGGAGACCTCCGAGAAAACCCCCCAACTAGCGGTATCGTCCGACACGATCCCCAACGTACGAAAAACCTGGGAGTGACCCCGCCGGGAATATAACCCGGCTCGCTTATGTGGGAGGCGAGTGCTCTAGCCTCTGCCCCGCCGCGACCCCATCCTAAGTGTATAGTGATGCATGTGTTACTGTATTATTGATTATGTCCTAGGTTATGTGTTAACATATCCCACATCTTTCGTTGATTTTATTTGCCAGTTTCAATGGTGTAGTTTCTTTCTTGCCGGATTGTGGCGCAAGTGCCGTGAGTAACTGGTTAGAACAAGAATGTAAATCTGCCTTTACTAGTTAATAATTAGACGTGCCTTCTGTAAATGTGTAAATAAGGTTAATTATAAGCTATCTTGTTGAATAAGTATACCATTAAATTGTGAAGAGAAAGTGGATGACTCACTGGTAATAAGAGGTTACAAAATTAGTTAAATATTTAAAAAAAAATGTATTTGGAGACTACTAAGTGAATAAGTCAGGGTTTCCATTCCCCATACGTGTTGTGTTATCCAAATAACCATAGGTCAGGGTTTCCATTCCCCATCTGTGTTGTGTTATCCAGAGTATCTTCTAAAACAAATTAATATATTTTGAATGTAAAAAAAATACTAATACATATTTTCAAAGAATAATAAATTGTAATAACCTTAGTGAAATGGAGAAATGAGACTATTCCTTAAGCGTTTGCTTTTCATATCGTGACAGTAGATAAAAAAGTTAAAGAAATAACATGAGATAGCTCCGTATTCTGAAATATAAAATCAATGGTAAAATATGAGCTCTCTGAGTAAAATAATTGATAATATGTGCTGCAATTTTACAATAGTAATTTGCTACATAAGCAAATAACTATGGTAGGAAAAAAATTTTTCGAGGCCATTTTGTTTTTAATTGGTTGTTTTGTTCTCGAGAGAAAAAAAATTATTTCCAGAATACGCGTCATTGTGTCAGTGCAAATTTCTGCGAACCGAGCAGGAACTTCCAGAAGGAAGACAATCAGCACGTATATGGCAATCCCATTATCAAGTTAGCTAGATAGGCTCTAAGTTAGCAAGAAATTAACATCCTCGTGTCCTCGTTAATAAGAAGCCAAGAAGAAGTCACATACTGGGAGATTACTAAAGCAATCAACAATTACGTAAAACGACTTCCCAAACGAGGTCAAATAAACTCGTGTCGATCGAGTACCCTGGCGCCCAAAAAGACTTAAGAGAAAGATCGGCAATTCACAGCGAGATGAATTAGATGATAGCAAATTATCGCTGGCAGGAAACCGGCTTTCAAGAGAAAGACGGAAAGCGCTTACCGAACTTGGTAAATTCGATAATGGTTCTACAAGGCGACAGCCTTGCAATCGCTTCACCCTAATACCTTCTGTGCCTTTTTCCGTCCCTCGCTTAGTCGAGGATATGTCCTTAGATCAAGCTCAGGATAATGAGTGACGGCCAATCCAATGCCACGCAGTAGGATGGGTGTCTCATATCCGTCTGTAATTTGTCACGCGGTTATGGCTCACATTTCAGATGTTGAGGTTCCAGTCCCCGCATCAAATTACTGGGAACGAAATTTTTTTTTCACGCATAGATTTGCTGACCAAATTCATGACGAGGGATAGAACAGAGTCCTACTCCAGTCATTTTGAGATATATTCAAATTTTTTAAATCAAATATACATGTTGTATTTCACAAGCTTTTAATACTTCTGTTAACAACAAAGTATTTTAGTTTTGGTTAAATTGAAGTTCTACTTATACTTTATCTATAAATTACAAACTTTAATGTATAGTTAATATGAATAAAAACACAGAGAAAACTGGTTAGTTGGTAATACCTAGTAAGAAATATTTCTAATGCAAAATGTTATTAAAATGAGTGCGTATGCATGAGACAATGCTGCGCGTTGTTTCTTTGACGTGATTTCCTGGACTTACTTAAGTTTTGTTTGCAAGAGGCGGAGAAATAGCCTAAAAGTAGAACTTTAGCAGGGATTCAGAAAAGTTGTAAGTAACAGCGAATTGAATATACGCGACATGCTATTCACTTATTGGCAGCGGTGGTTTAGTCGTAGGACTACTCGCCTACCACCAAGGCGAACCGAGTTCGAGTCCTGGCCGGGTCAACTTGATTTTTGCATGTGGGAAACGTGGCGGACGTTTGCCGGGGGTTTTCCTCGGGGTGCTCCGGTTCCCCTGCCCTTGCATTCAGTCACTGCTTTATCCTAACCTCATTTCACCCTCAACACCTCGGTGTAAAGAGCACACCAAACCCCAGGTTTCAAATCTCTACAGGCTCACATGCGTACGGGCATGTAAATCGCTGCCGCTACATATACAGTAAGTTCGGATAAATGTGTGACGTATTGTGGGAAGAGGTAGTACACATCAAAACGTGAAACAAACGTCTAATAAACATGGGTACTAAAATGCACCCCATACCAGATAGGTACACTTTTTCATAATTAGTACAGGAGGGCGCAATGGTGTTTCCGCATGATTAAAAGGGTGCCATATTGCGGGAAGATGTAGTACACATAGAAACAAGAAACAAATGTATAATATAAACAGGTTCTAAAATATTTTCTGTAGCAGATAGGTACACGCCATTGCACCCTTCTGTACTGATTTTGAAAAAGTGTACCTATTACCTATGGGGTGCATTTTAGGACCCATTTTTATTAGATGTTTGTGTTTTGTTTCGATGTGTAAGCCTACTACCTCTTCCAATATTATTGCAAACTTTTATCCGAACACTCTGTATACGCCTCCGGGGCCCCGCGTATACTCGAGTGTACACATTTCGTAACCGCACTGCATCAGAAATTAGAGATACCCATCAACCGGAGCCACGCCTTCCAGGCGGCAAGAAGTTAGGATCACTTCTGAAGGGTTGAAAATTTGATACGGTTCTCCCGCACGTGCAGGGAAGCCCGGTGGACTCACTCCAGCAAAGCAAGTGCGAAGGGGGCAGAGGGGAAAGGAATTCAATCTCGACGCTCGCGGCAGTCGAATAAGGGGAGCTCCGACACACATGGGGCAGACGGAAAAAAAAGAGAGGCAGGTAGAAGGGAGAGGAGAAAATCGTTCGAGTTAGTCCATCCAGTTACCGGCACGAATGTCTGCTGGTCTTCGGGACCTCAGCACCTGATAGGTAGGGCCACCTGTTATTCGCGGAAAGATTTACGCGGAGGTTAGACTTCAATCTCCTATGTGCACACTTGCAGGCTTAATTTGACTATTGGCCGCTTGTCTTCGTGTGAAGAGAGTCTGTAACATGAGTGAGCCAATCAGAGTTAATTTTCTCCGATACTGGCCGTCCGTGATTCGCGGGAAGACAGATAAGATGCGTGACAATGCATATGGTCCAATCATCAAAGTGGTTCAGAACTAAAGTGTTTTGCAACACAGCTTGACCTGAAATTTTTTCGCGAAAAGCGTCGGAGTACTGACCACCTTTGAAAGAAGCCTTGTATGAAAATCTGCGTGGGCGAGGTGTCTTCACGACCTCAACACCTGAGCCACATTAGTGAGAGCGATGTAAAGTGATTTACAATTTTAATCAGGGATACCCAGACACGAAAGGGTTCATCGGCCACCTCGCTCAAATTTGTGCATGTACCCGACGAATTGCGAGAAATATAAAATTTAATGAGGAGTGATTTTTGTTAGTAAATTCATTGTCGTAAACGTGGCTCTATATCCGAATCTCTTAGATATAACAATTCTCTTGGATTCTGGGTAGTTATTTTGCACTTTAATCTATGCATTCCATTAAAACATGTTCTTTTGTTTAAATTCTTTGCTTTTCGAGATCTTTATTCATAATTTCGTAAGTTTTATAGTTTTTAGAGAAGTCATTAAAACTCTCTTGTAACTCTCTTATCTCGCTTAAATTGTTTCCCATTTATTAATTTTTAATTTTTATAGAAAGTTGAACTTTTGTGGAGGAGCCGAAATACCTCCCCATTATTTTTATAGAAAAAAATATGTTAAAAACTTGAATATTTGTGGAGGAGTTGAAATGCATCCCCAGTATTTTTATAGAAAAAAATATGTAAAAAAGTTTAATATTTGACTAGCGCCAAAACGGCGCTAGTTGCAAATATAAAAAATCTAATATAGAAAAATACGTTAAATTTTTGCGAGACGAATATGCACTACTTAAGGATATACAAACATGTAAAGCGAAGACAAAATAATTATAAGTGTTTAATAGTGCATTATATTATCTTCCTGTAGTAATAATGATAGCCACTGCCTATTTTATTATCCTAGCCCATAACTGCTTCTTCTTCGTCTTCTGCAGTGTCCTCTTCTTCCTTAAAACAATTATTAATGTTGTACAGAATTCTTTCAATATATTTCGATCTAGTGTGCTTATCTAACTCCATTAACTCTAAAATTGCATCTTTTCCTTATCGTAAACTTTAATTTTAGCACATTCATTCTTAAGTAAAATTATATCTAAGCTTTCTACTTGGTAATCTTCTTCTAGCAAACTATTACATTTTTCTCTGGTATCTTGGTAATGTTTCTTATTGCTGTAGAACAAAGCTTAAAGCGTGGAGTTAAGAACTTGGTTACCCATTTATTAAACATAAAAGTTTACTTAAACATAACAAATTTACATAAAATATTCTATATTTTAAAGTTACTTTATTTTAAAATATTTGTTAGCAATTAAATGGAAAAGTTAACAAATATAGCATTTGGTTGTGTGTTTAAAGGTGTCCCTTCCGTAGGGACGCCTTTAAGATCAATTAATTTCTTTTCTTTTAAAGTTACTTAATTAAAAAATATTTGTTAGCATTTCAATGGAAAAGTTAAGAGTTCCCAAAGATATTGTACCTTGGGGAAAATATGTAGATGTATATATAAGTAATAATAAAATAGAAAAATAATATTGGTTATTGTTGTGTAGTTATTTAGTCTATAATGTGTACCAAATTTACTCGCCAGAAGATAGAAAACTAATTCGTCCTATATATGTTCTTGGGAAATGTTATATAAAAAATATATCAAAAGTTTACACGATATTAATAGTAGCTATCCAACAGATATGCTAAACTACTTTAAAGGAAATAATATAAGTATACCAGCAAACTATCTTGTTACAAGTGTTAATGTATAAAAATTAAGCAATAAAAACTAATATATCTTTATGCCTATTTGTTGTTGTTTCAATTTTATCTAACTTAACTTTAATCTTATAATTTATATATATATATATATATATATATATATATATATATATATATATATATATATATATATATATATATATATATATATATATATATATATATATATATATATATATATATATATATATATATATATATATATATATATATATATATATATATATATATATATATATATATATATATATATATATATATCTTGGATTTCTTTCTCCAGCAATAATTATAACAAAAACAATCTATGTTTTCGAATATTAAAATATATTCTTTCCTTTCCACGGTAAGTTTTAACGGAAATATTGGAAATAATTAAATCTAATCCATCTTATAAAGTTTCTAATATTTTGCAATCTTGTATTTGTACTTTCCCAGTTAACCCCCATTTTTATATTTTCAATTATTTCTTTGTCTTCTACTTTGTATAATAAACTTTCTATGTCTTCGGAAATATCTAATGCTTTTATGTGAACTATTTTTAGATAATAATGTCCATTAAAAGTTTTAATACCATTTATTTTTATTTCTATATACGGATCTTCTTTTGGATAGTAGAAAATTTCAAATTCTTGTCTAAAACTATTGTATGAAATACATATAAACTCTTCTTTTTGTAAAAGATTTTTAGCATTCATTATCTCTATAAATTTATTCTTATTAGAACCCTTAATAATATAAACAGATTTAATTCCATTTTGCTCCGTTAAAATACCTTCATATGTAAATTTTCCGTTATCGTTTACAACAAAAGCGTAGATTTTATACACTCCATTTGTACCGAAATCTATCCACTGTCGATAAAAATAATTTTTATCTCTTCTTCCGTTTCTTTTATTTATTGCTCCTTCTCTAATAGACTTCTATATTTCTCTTTTAAGGCAGTATTATCTAAATAATCTAATTTTATTTCCTGTATACTTAAATTGTCTAATCCTTGCTCTCTCTTTTAAGTAGATTGTAAATATGAGCGATTAATCGATTTAAATTTCTTTAATGGTATATGGAGAAAGTTTGTGAGAAATATTAATTCTTTTTCTAGATACAAACGGAATAATACTTATAGTTTGTATTAAACTCAATT
Source organism: Dryococelus australis (assembly GCA_029891345.1). Classification (NCBI taxonomy): domain Eukaryota; kingdom Metazoa; phylum Arthropoda; class Insecta; order Phasmatodea; family Phasmatidae; genus Dryococelus; species Dryococelus australis. The sequence goes on from CM056998.1 coordinate 46,364,493, forward strand.
CTTCTATATCTATATCCTTAGAGATGGTAGAAAATAAACTATCGGATTTATAAAAATATGTTTCTCCAGCTTTAATGTAGCATTTATGGTTGATAGATACAATATTTGCATTCTCCGTGTCTTCTGTAATTTCTAAATAATTAATGGGCAGATAATTAAAACTAAATGCAGATAGAACGTACTTAATTAATTTGTCTCTTTTTCTTTATTCTATGCCAATTTAGTTTGTATTCCAGTTAATTTTTTGGATTTTTTTTCCCCAATATACATATTGTAGAAGATTATTAAAAACAAGACAACTATTTAGTAAAGTGTTTGTTAGTTTATTCCACACTTTAGATAGTGGAACAGAATAAAAAGAAGCTTTCTCAAAATATTTCCCATTATTTCTTATTAATTTGAAGCAATATGTTAATGGATCGAATTCTTGTTCTTCTGGATATTCTTTGTTAATATAATTATAGATTGTTACTGCTAATCTTGTAATTCTATTTTCTTTAGCTAACGTAGAAGTAAATGTTTCTTTTAATCTTCTATCTGGATAATTTTGAAAATCTGTAATGTGGTTTCCAAGTTGTTTGTTGTCTCCTGGGCTTCTTAATTGGCAAATAAATTTATTGTTTATCTTAACCCTAGACTCTTTATTAATCCATGTTAAGCAATCTTTTCCAACAGAATTATTATTATTTAATATTACATTGCATTATTTTATATATTCTCCTTGCATACAAAAATTAATATTATCTACTAAAAAGTTGATCATCTCTTCTTTATTAAAAATATTTGCAAATCTTGTGTTATATCCAAATCCAATAAATAATAATGTTCTTCTCTAAATTATTTTAAAATTTCTGGTAACTCTGTTAATAATGTTTCTAACTTTACATCTGCTAATTCAATTTTATAAGGAATAGCAATTGGATTTTTAAATTTTTATCTAATATTTTCTATATCTCCTTCTATAATTTGTTTAACACCTTTAATTATTTATACATCGGAATTTAATAAGTAAGGACTTTTTGCTTTATCTCCATGTCTTGCTAAATTAAATTTAGAAAATCTAGATCTTATAAAACTTTGTAAACTTCTATAAGCTTTTTTTTTTTTTTTTTTTTTTTTTTTTAGAAGAAATTGTTTATTTTTAATTTTTGCTTCGCAATCTAAAAAACCTGTTATTTTAACAATTATAATGTTATAGCAAAACTTTTCTGTTGTTAGTTTGAATTCAAATTTTGGTTCTCCGTCTGTGTAGATAGTATCTCCTTTGTTTGTTACAAGATTATTATTATTTAGTTTTCTGTTAGTAACCATAATCCTAATCTTTCATTGGTTGGTTTAGTTTTATTTCCTATCAACTCTGTAATAGAATATTTGGTTGCAGACATTTTGTTTTCAGCTTCCATTTAAGAGTACACAGTTTTATATGCACAATTTTATATTTTTCTTACCTATATGAATTGACTAAACTATCGGATCTAGAAATTGATAAATGGTATGAAGCCACAGAATTTCAAATTTACGAATCTAAGTTTGGCAAAAAAATTAATTGCATTCTAGATGGCAGGTAAAAAATCACTTTACCAGATCGCTATGCAAAGATAATTGATGAAAATAGTTTAAAAATGATTAATGCGGGGCGAGTTGTAGCATATAATGGCTTAAAATAAATGAAAAATGGAAAAAACTATGCATTATATTGTATTCATTGAATAAATTGAATTCTATATATTATCTTTTTAATATTTCAATTGATTTTATCTTAATTTGCCTGATTTTGGTGTGAATTTTCTTGATTTAGATTACTCGCTCGCAAAATTAGTGTTTCTAGAAAGCGAGAAATTGGCATGTTTTTCCTTAAATTTGACTGGTTTTTTTTTTTGCGCAAATCCTGCACGACGAGTTTGAAAAATTGCAAATTCTGATTGATTTTGGCTTATATTTGCTTATTTTTGAGAGCTCCTTTTTGTAGTTTTTTAGAGACTAAATTTACCCTCAAACAACCTTGATTTTGAAGCAAAAACCCCTCGATATTTCGTTGAAAATGAGGGGTGAACCTGTATCGGCATCATACGTCTACTTTCACTATAAAGTGAGCCTTTTAGAAATGAACCTTAGAAAAAAGCCACTGACCCTGCATCCATGTATTTTAATGGTTGCACTGAGTGAGTGACATTCGCCTAGTAAAGTTGGTAACGATGGATAGATAGTAGTTCCAACTTCGAGCAAAAAGTATTAGGTAAACATTTATGGTAACTTTAAATTATTTCTTTTGCTTTCTGTTTTTTTAATGCATAAAATTGTAAAAATGATCATATTTTGAAAGTATTTACTTTCTTAATAATTTCAGTTTTATTTGACCAACGCATGAATAAAGTGGTAAGGCCCATTGGAAATGTTAAGTTTACATACGGCGGAGGAATACACAAGTTTACAAGAAGTTTTTAAGTAGGGATTTAGGGATTTCAAATGTGCTCATTTTACCTTGAACAGTCTATACATGTGTGTATCCTTTCACCATATGTAAAATTAAATTTCCCATAGGCTGGAAAACTTTATTCGCTCTTCGATTAAGTGTCAAAAGTAACATACTTAGGAACGTAATTGTGTTACCAATATGTCAATTCTTACTCTTGTATAAGTTAAACAGATTCCAAATGACGCATTTGCTACGATTTCAAGACATGGAGCTATGTCTTCTAAGTCATCGCCGAATCCATACGGACTGATTTTTCCGCGTGTCTCCTAAAATATATGTACAGTGTTTAAGAACAAGAAATATTTTCAAATGTTGATGTCAGAATAACTTAATTAACTATTAACCAGCTATAGTGTGATTTCAATCATTTTTTGGCAGGTATAAGCGTATTTAAATGAAAAGTATCGACCAGCTAGAAAGCGATTCCACAACAACTAAGTAGGAAGTTGACATGAAGGGCCGGGAGTCAGAGGCTCAAGGTTCGTGTGTAAATTTCGCAATAAATTAGAGAGTCTTATTAGTATACTCTTGAGTTTTATTGTTCTGAGCTACCATACATGGTGTCACGTGTCAACAGTGATTTCTGTTAGTATGAAGAAGATGCGTTTATTTTTATACTAAGCATCTTTGCACCGGAATGTTGTAATACATTCGAAGTACGAGAAAACATCAAAGTTTCTAACTTCTGGCGGCATTTGTTATGTTTTTTATGTGCCTTATTTTTCCGAGAAAGAAATCGCTGCTACACATTTCGTACGTGCATCAACTGCCATTATAAAACCGACATACAACACTTGCACATAGTCCTCTAGGAGTTCCCGGAATGGATGACCGGCGGAAAGCAATTTCTGTGTGACGTAGTTTCATAGCGATCACTACCGCATACACTCTGGCAGTTCATTACAGTTTATTAAATCAATTGGTATGCAATACATTACGATGACAGCTAGGTGCGTTTCATCTAATTCGACTGTGAAAATATTGGTTATAGGCTTTTAATGGTTAACTGCTTAAGAGCTACTTTTCTCCTCGTTTTATTTATTTTTTCGCAATATGTAAAATTAACTTTGCCGAAGACCGTCTGCTTCATTCGTGCGCATTTTAATAAAACACTAGAATTTTCAGGAAAGTAAATGTGCCATATGCTATTCACGGTAAAGTGAGCACTATCGAAAGCCTCCTCAATTGGAATAATAGTAGATAAATAAATTTTACTTCAGCCTTAGAAGTTAACTTCAGAGTGCGGCGGAATATATACACTGTGTTTATTACTTACACGGCAATATTTATTTTAAAAGGTGGCTAAAGAATATGAAGTGGCTGGAAGGAAAAAGTAACTAGGGCGTCAAAAGTGCTCTCTTTAACGCTAGCAGCCTACACGAATATTGCTTCCCGCGTCTTATGCAATTTTGTGGTCTTATGTAAATAAAACTAGAAACGCCGACTCCACTAGCCGTGAATTTACACATTGCACTTTCAACACCAGGCGAGTGTTAGAACTACATTTTATGAATTCGCTTCTACTTGGGAGCCTCATGCCCACTGCGTACAGCAGCAACGTGAATACAGGTGTTGCGTGATGAAACTAACAAACTTCGCTAACATGTTCTAAGATAGTCGTTAGCAACAGTCGAATTCATACACACATGCAGGCCATGAAGCCCCGTTTCATGCTGGATTTACAATGCCACGACGGGGTCTTCCCGACAGTCAGACACGACGTTACAGCCCGACCATTTCCGCTACCAAAATTACCCAGTCGAATGTATGTACGGCAGTTAAGTCCAGCGTGCTACCAAATAACAAAGGGAAAATCGCAGGTCTCTAGCGATGAGTTTTTTTTTTTTTTTTCAAATGTCGATTCCAAAGGCAACTAACCTAACCTACCCTAACCTAATATTTCTGGCTTTACAACGGAGATCTTCAGTGTCTGCGTAGTGGTTGAAGCGAGGTAAAGACGCGCTGACAACGGAATGCAATGGTGTGTAAAAAATTAAGTGTTTACGAGGAAATACATATGCCAAAGGCAACGTTTCGTAGGTACTTTTGAAATAAAATCCACGCATTCATTCCCTTTCTAGCTTACTTTCCTTCGGAAAGGTGGGCTCACGAAATCGTCCGAATGTTTTTCTGGATGTATGTCTCTCACTTATAACTTTTTAATCTCTTGACAGATTGTTATGAAATTTTGTAGGAACATGTTGCCACTAACGTCCATCACTACGCAACCTTTTATAAAAACCCATCTTCTGTATTCATAAAACTATGTAGGTCCATCAGCCTTTCATATCTGCTTTCCCTGTGGAACGCATGTAGCATAAACGTTTTAATTATATATATGTCTTTATCTCTTAGATGGAGAGGGTTTCCTTTAAACATTTTGAAGGGCATTTGTAATGTGTATGTATTGAGATAAATATTTTTACAAGGCCGCGATGGCCATTTGCGCCCAGAAGAATTTATGGAAATTTAAATATGCATTAAGGCAATTTTACAACGGCATGAAAGCCAGCGGATCTAAATCTAAATTCCACTGTTTTTCTTTCTCTGTGTCCTTAAGGGAACATCAAAATCAAGCAAAATACGTGGCTATATTAGACCATTTTCTATGTTAATTTTTTTCTATAATTACATTATGCAGTAAAAGCTCAAATTAGCGACCATATAATGTATTTTAACTTTCCTGAAAATAAAATAAGTTCTGTAGAACATTTACGTACTGAGGTAACCACTTGTGCACAAACACAGATAAGGCTAATATTTATTATCTGAGTTTCACTGCTTGACTGAATCTTTACGCCCTATCAAATTGTTCTTGGGTCAATTGTCTGTTCACATGAAACTGTTTTGCATATTCATTACGTCACTAGATTTCTCTTCCTAACCTGTTAAGTGAGTTTCCCAATTTAATTAGACTTGCACTATCAAGTAATGATGCACTAAAAAAATGTAACTTTCGTACTGCTGTTATCTTGTAGCCAATAAATTAATATTATTAGCTTATGGATATAAATAAGGCAATTATAGAATCATTTTTATAACTAAATTTTTAATTATCCAAACATTTGAGAAACAAGAGTGGAGACAACTTTGCTGTATATAGGTCTAAGCTAAATAAGACATATGGCTTTTCTTTTGGCTCATCCATCTGTATCCCACAATACGTTAAGAAAGAATAAATAAATGTACGAGCTTTGATTTCACCACAGCGACGATGCAATATCTTATGATTTTGTGCAATAAAATAAGTTATATAATGCTCCCAACGTTTCATGAATAGGGATCTGAGAAATTCGCGTGTTCAATGACACGCAGACTAGAATCTACAATCTTATGTACAAATATGTCGATATTAACTGCACATTGGTTGTCAGCTGTCACCAGTGGAAGGCGACGATTGGGCCAGCGTTCTCCGGGTGGTGTCATATACCGCGTGGACCAATGGCAGGTTATATAAACACACGTGTTTTGAATTCTATCTTGTCTCAAAATGAATTTGCGAATTATTCAGGTCTATATTCATGAAATGTAGGTGTTTGATCTGAAGAAAGAGACGCGAAAAGTATCCTTGAAAATTTTCATTCGATCCCCTCTCTTCTTTATGACTTCCGATCATCCATTTTCAGAGATCCAATATTTTTATGGGACTACAGGAAGCTTCTTGAAATACTTATATATATATAGAATATGAGAATAGTTGGAAAATACGTATGTAAATGAATTACTCGTGAACTGTAAAACACATTCTGCCGCACTAAAGTAACTCGTATTTTGATGCATAAAGGTTATTTTATCATCCCGATACATTGTAACGGGCAACTTAAGCGGTTTTATTCTCCGGGCTGAAAACGTAAGAATGCCCCAGACCCTTTTTTACCTGGGTCGTATCCATAACCCGGTATTTTTTGCGGGATATTACACAACGGCCGAAACACCTGTATCATCGCCACATAGTTCAAATAACTTGATGGGAAATGTGTGTATGGGACAGACAGTAACATTCGGGGACACGTCTGAAAATCTTGTGCATGTTGTTTGCATCTTAACGGAACAGAGAATGTATTATTTACGATGTACGCTAATTGACTGACCTAACATGCCCATTTATTTTTTGTTGCGTAATACAGGAGTCACATAGCCCCGACAAACACAGCACGACACGACAAAAACCTCAACCACGATACAACATTTATATTTTCAATTTGACTGCTAGAATTTTTAGCCCGACAGTTTATTGACGCTACACGAAGAGTAGAATTTTTCGGAACAGTTAGGAAGACGCTGAATAACTACGTTAATATCAAAGCAGCTGGGCGGACAGGAAATTTGATATAATTGACGGTGACAAGGTGTTATCGCTAATGCACACAAAGGTGAAATTATTATTTTCAAGAATTAAATCCAGTAATTTTCAGATTTTTAAAATACATTTTAAGCTGCGTGTTTTCTGTTGATGGGAAAAGTTGCCATACAATTCGATTTTGCAAGGTTGTACACCCTGTGTGTCGTGCCGCACGACACGACGAAAATATTAATCGTTTCTAATCCGAAATTGCTGGTCGGATGACAGAATTTGTCGGACCTACGTCACATCTATCTTGTATTTCATTGACTGTAAAATTTAAAGTGTCGTGTCGGGCGTGACACAACAGTGACGCGACTACAACTCAGAAGCCAAGAACAGGCAGATTAGAGAGCCCCAAAGTATGCGAAATCGATTTAAAAATAAATTTACTATAATCAGAAGTCTCACTCACACTTTCAGCCAATTACGTTTTATACTCAAATTTGCATACATCCAAACAATACATATGTTTTCAATATATTACGATGGTCTCCAATAACGTAACATTTCACGAAAAAATACTTCTTATGGAGAAGATAATTATTTCGATCGTTTACAGACAACAATAATCTTATTAGTAAAACATAAGATACCGTGACATTTACAAATTGCTGCGTAAGTTACCGTAAAGTGGTTCGAGAAATTATTGGAGTATTTAATTTTAATTCTTGTATCGAGCACATCTCTTATTCCTCCTCCGTTATTGTCACGTCCTCTCCCCGGATGCTGCAGTGACCGGATTCTGAGACATTCACCTTACCCTCCTTCCTACAGTACGTCCTCTATGTCGACGAATTTTATCACGTTAGCCGAGATCGCTAGGCAACGCTCCTCCTAGCTCGTTAACACCATCCCCTCCCACGACCCTTCCCGGGAAGTGTCGCATCCCCACGCGCCATGCTCCATCCCGGCCATTAGCCCTGTATCTTGAATTCTCGGCACTTCGAGTGATGCAATCCTCCCGAGTCTTGATTCCAGAGAAGAGACTCGCCTTAACTCGCAACGAGGCTCTAAATTTCCTCAGCGTACATTCGAAACCCGAGACGGTGATAACTGTTAGTGAGCGACTGTTACACAGACTCGCCAATCAGTCCAATGCAGCCGACTTCCCATGGAGCAGCTAGTTGGTGCGCCGCCGGTCTGCGGTGTGGGAGGCTCCGGGTTCGAATCCCAGGCAAGGCATGGGTGCTAGTTTAAGTTAGGTCATAAGTTAAGTTTGAAGTAAAGCAACTGCCTATGGATCACTGCGCCCGACTATAAAACGTGAATAACTCATAAAAAAAAGTACTATTAGACACCATAAAAATTGTCAGAAAAGTGCGATTTATGCTGTATATGTAAGAAGAATGTATATATTTTGCAACACTATAAAATATCCTTTTTAAAAGTAAAAAAATATATATTTTAAAATAGTATGTATTTTTAAACAAAATTTAAGCGTATTTCCACTCTGGATGCTTCAAAAAGCAGAATTCGCAAGAAAATTTTCGTCGTGGAGTATCATCATTATGTTTACTATCATTGCACGTAAGAAAATGGTAATGATAATGTAGGAAATAATTTTTGTAGTTGGTTTTATGTGCGTCCATTTGTCACTAACATTTATGGCTAAAACTGACGTAAATAAAGTTAATTGTAAAATTGATATGATACGTTATTAGTATGATTTGATTACTCATGATAACAGTAAACATTGTGACGATCTTTTTTGAAGAATATCTTTCTTGCAAGTTCTGTTTTCCGAAGCATCCAAAACGGAAATGCGCTTATATTTTGTTAAAAATGTGGACTCTGTCGATCGATTGATTCTTTACATTTAAAAAGTACATTTTAGTAACATATTTTATAATGTTCCAAAAATATATATTCTTCTTTCATACACAGCATAAATCGCACTATTCTGACGATATTTATGGTGTCTGTACTAATTTTATATGAGTTCTACACATTGTACAGTCAGGTGAAGTGCTCCATAGGCAGTTGCTTTACTTCATCCTTAATTTCTAAGCCGTCCCCTGATAAGCCTTCAGGTGTAACACTAGGGGATGTTAACAAGCCCTTTACAATACAATGAATACGAAATCAGTGTTACAGTGTGATATTGTCATGTTTGTAGATAATATATAACTTGCTTCTATTTTATTGTATTCGTTCGCCCGTGCTTGATATAAAGACTTTAGTATTTTGTACACGGCAAATTACTCGAAAAGTATGTTTGTCAATATCAAAACAAAAGTAAATTATTTTACTAACACATTGTGGACTATGCGAGAGTCCATCTCGGGCAACGGCCGTATGACGATTTTTCTACCCTTGAAGAGAAAATTCGCACGGATATGCTTCCATTGCTTTGCTAGTGTTTACGACGATCTTATATAAACGCAACGAAACATCAATTGTAATTTGCGTGACCAAAAAAAAAAATTAATTTTGTTTTAGTAAAAACGTAAACATAATGGGCTGTATATGGTACAACACATGAGTAGAGATCTGCAAAATCCACGTTATTATTTTAGTACACATTAAACGTCAAATACTTGTGCCTTTGCAATAAGTTTTTCATTGGACCATAGTTTTTTTTTTTTTTTACTCGTCCTGTGTAACCCTGAGCTAATAAATAAACACTTCACATTTGTCTAGTCCAAACACGCGCAGTCCAGCCAGAAAGGGGGTGACTTCAAATTTACGCAGCATCATATATATATAGGCCTAGTACCATGACGTTTAGCTTGATGCCAAAAATAACGTGAGTTTTACAGGTCCCTGCACATGAGAAGTCACTTTAATTGGGACTCATTTAGCTCGCCTCATCATTGGCTGACAGCTAGCCAATAATGGGACTGGTGAGTATGGTAAGCATTCAGGGTGTGTGTTATGGGCCAATATAATGTTGGCAAGTGGAAATGCAGAAACCAGTATAACTGGTGCTCTTGACGTGGCGTTTATAGACCGTTCACTTATAGTTTGTCGTGACGGTCAGTAAATACGCGCACAACTCAAAGTATCAATCACAAATAATTGTGGCTCTAAAGCCTACATCACTTAGCCTACATCATCATTTAGCAATACGACCTCTCTTCTCACTACCATGCGTGCCCACTTAGCGCTACGTAAAAATACAAAGTCAAACGAACAGCAATCGTTTGGCCACGTTAAGTAACATCAACCTTCGCAAACAAACGTGTATTGTGCATTCAAACCACCTTGCAAAGTTAATTTTAAAAAAAAAGCCCAACCTGTTCACAGGTAAACGCCATATGCGCCATTTTACAACACCATGCAGCAAGCTTTATACCAGTTAAATTCATCCACAGTAACACACTCAGTTAAGTTTCAAACGATTTCATGTGGAGCCATTTACACTGGCTTTACTGGTTTGGCTCCATTTTCTCTACTTAGTGTACTGTACCAATATAATTTTACTCCTAATAGGGATAGTACAGTTAGCTTTACCCTGGTAGGCATTTTTTGGTGAACGCAGAACGCGTACAAACAACTGAATTTTTCCATGCACCGCCAGAGAATAAGTGGTCTCGCGGTTGGGTGAGTTGTTAGTTATAAATTACCTCTACAATGGATTACGTGCGCAAAGATCCCTCACTGCAGGCTGTTATGAAAGGACCTTAACAGTACACCCAACTCTGAAACCGGCCTCACACCTTCAAAGTAAGACCAGGACACCAAGTATTGCGTCAAAGCAGTGCGACAAGGACCAGCAGTTATAACCCCCTCCACCAACCAGGGGAAGAGGCCAGCTATGTCAAAACGTTAACACTTTGAGGTCAGCAGACATTTACAAGATAACCAGGACAAGTTGTAAGTGAGTTACTTATATCCACCACTGCAGGAACAACGGTTCTAGTGGTCTCTGTGTTCCCACTCACTACCCTTCTAGTAGTGGCAAACATGACAATGGATACGTTTACTGTGATCTACAACGTTCATTATTGCCTGGTCATCAGACACTAAGGCGCTCAGTTGATTTTATCCCAATCAAATGTCTTTATCCGTGTAAGATGTTTGACAACCACACCTGTCCTTTTGCGGAGATCTAACAAAACTATTTTTCTAGTCAGGAAAGTCATTGTTACTGAGCTGTAGGGTTCTTGAAAAATCCTGTTAAACACAGGCAGTACAACGACTGCATGAAAATAATAGTTTTCTTTTCAATGACAAAAATATTTTTGCTCGAGCTACACTCGGGCGTAGCCTTTCAAGTGTTAAACAAGGCACCGATATAGGCCGACGAGAGGCGCGTCGCCGCATATTTCCACGACCGGCCAGACTACAGGGAAGATCGCAGCCATGGGTATGTTCACCAGCCGGCCAGAAACAGCCTCCAACATCAATATTCAGGTGGTGACTGTCCGATTTAGATATAAAGAGATATGGCGTGAGATAGTCATAGCTTAAACTATAACAGTAACTTAATAACGTTTAAAGTAGCTCCCCGTTACAGTAACTCCTACAGTATTGTATTGTCTGTGTCTCACATATCTTGAATAGAACCCCTCATTTACAGTTAAGCTCTGCCATCTATAGCTACGACCCCCAAACCCCTCAGTTTATAAATAAAATTACAATGTCCATATTTTTATTTATAACAAGGCGCATTAAGCGGGCGTGGTTGCCTACACAAACAATAAATATTTTGATAAAACGCTACATGTTTATGGAAGTGAAAACAGAAAAACTAACAAAACGGCACTGAGAGAGGTGGCGCAGTGGTAACTCACCGGACTCTCATTCGGGAGGACCCGGGTTCGATTCCCGGTGCGGCCATCCTGATTTCTCCCTCCCATGGTTTTATGAAATCGTTCCAGGCTCCCTAACAAAGGTCATGACCAATTCCTTCCCAATCCTTCCCCAATCCCTCCTCCCCGCGCAACTTGCACCGTCTCTAATGACCTAGCTGTCGACGAGACGTTAAGCCCAATTACCTACCTAAAAAAAACAGCAGTCCTAGAAAGTACTTTCCTCAACTTTATATTTTCCCAGCGTGATGCATGTCGAGCTATTGCTTGCTCCGTTTATTTGCACGTCTTAGTGCCACATAATATGTCGCTATATAAGTGTGAATCATTCCCTCGAAATATTTGCTCACAAAGTAGGCTATCTTCAATTGTCCTTTCTCAGTTCATCTATATTGGCTTTTAGAAACCTTTTTACTTCAGTTAACTTGTCCATCGTTAAATATCTATCTAGTAGACCCTCCTAAGTGTACTCCCTACATCGCTATACTTCCAGTCAATCATACGCATCAACTGCAAAAGGTCTGGGGCGAAATTATTTGTCCCCTAACTTCATGTTAGCACGAATCAATAACGAGAACGTGCCACAAGTAGGGTTATAAAACCACAACAGGCGCTATTGAGTTACGAAGTTTTGGTTGGCGTTTAACAGGGAGGTCTCGACTGCCGATGGGGGTGAGATGAGGTGAAGTTGGAGCAGCGGCGGAATTCGAAGTGAAACCTAGAGGTGTTTAATTGTATTGAATTGGAAAAGGCTTATTAACTTCCCTCGGTACAATGCCGAAAGACTCATCCCGGGACGGCTTACAAACTAACTTGTGAACTAACTTAAACTAACACCCATGCCGTATCTAGGATTCGAACCCAGAACCTCCCTCACCGCAGACCGGCTGCGCACCAACCGACTGCGCCAGGAGAGTTCGGCTTTCAGGTGTTGAATTATTTTTCTTACGAGGGAGGCTCTTTAAAAAGAACATTAATTATGATACCCTATCATTCCTATATTATTTATAGGGATAGGGCAAGATAGACTTTCAACACGTGTACACTGAAGTCACTTTTGGAATTGGATCACTGTTCATTAGACACGCCCTGGACGACTCTGAGCCAGTAGCACACTTGCAAGGACACAGGTGGCGAGTGACATATTGCCAAGTGAGGGGTAACACTGGCTACTCTCTGGAGCAGCAGCCAATGAACGAACATCTGAGGCTCGCGTGTACACAGGACTCTAGCCTACACGACACTGAACTCGCGAAATTTTCCTATCCCTAATTATTTATTATGAATGTTTCTGCGAGGTTACCAGTACCTAAAACATACGATTAAAAAAAACATTTCGAGCAATTTACAAGCCCGCTTAAGGATTATTTAAATACAGATGGAGGTTAAGGACTTACAAGATAAGGCACTCTTCTGAAAGTTGTATCTTGAACCTTTTATGATTAAGTGAAATGGTTAAGTATTCTACTAAGTTTCGTGCCACTCGTCCTAGTTTCCGTCACGTGATGGAACTTCCGAGATGGGATTATGAATAGCGATTATATTCTCGAACACTGGGGAAGGAATTGTCCAAGGGGAGGAGGATGGCGAGGAGGAAGCGAACAAAAGCGGCATCGTGTAATATTGACGGAGTAATTCGATATCGAGCGAACCCTAGGAAGTATCTGGTACACCCCACGTATCCACTGTTCGGGGCATGCATTAAAATGCATAATCCGATACGGTCCCTCGTGCACTCGATCTTCTTTTCCACCCGTCAATTTTCGCCTAGCCACCGGATTTCGTACGTACGCGGAATTGTTTTCAGCAGGCGTGTAATTCCATTCTGAACTCTGATTTATCGAAAGGTTTCTTCATTTTTTCACGGAAAATTTAACACGAGATTAAAATTCGGGGAAGAAGGAAAAAGTAACAGCCACGAAAAATCGAAACATCTGTTTTTGTGATGCATATTGACAAGGTAAGGTGTCTGTATTCACTCTCGGGAAATGGCGTTGAATGTCCTTACTTTACGTTGTTCCGGATACTATGAGCAGTAGTCTATCGAAAATATATACGTATATTAAAATAAGCAGAACTTCTACATTGTCGCATAAAATAGAAACTTCCACAATTGGCAAGAATTAGCCACTGAACTTTGAAAGTGGTAAATTATATACAGTCTAGTATATGACAAAAAACAGAATTATAAACAGTTGAATTCAAATGGTACGGGGTAAATATGGCAAACAAGCACATACCACCACAAACATTAAGTTCTGAATATTTTATTATGTATATAATTTACTGTAATTCACCGCAATATTTAACTTTGTTAACTTTGTTGACTGTTTCCCGGGCTATCCTGGGTTTATTCCCGGCACATACGTGGAATTCTTTCAGGGGTTTTGACGGCTCTAGTTAACGGTCGTAAAGGCTGTTCAAGATAAAGTGAGCACTTTTGAAATGAATCTTAGAGAAAATCACTGCCCATGCCTGCATATACTTCAACGGGCTCACTGAGTGAGATGCGCCCGGTAAAGTTGGTAACGATAGATGGAAATTAGTTCCACATCTTAACGTCGAATGAAAAGTGTAAGGTAACAATTTGTGATAATTAAAATTATTTATTTCGCTTTCTGTTTTTTTTTATTCGTCGGTGTATAAAAATTAGCAGATTTATACATTATTTATTTTTCTAATAATTTCACAGTTTCACTTGACCGACGCATGAATAAAGTGATGAGGCCCATGGCAATGGTAATCTCGCATAAGGCGGAAGACTACATGACGTACATACAAGTATATTTTAAGCAGAGCTTTCACAAATGCTCATTTTACCTTGAACAGCCTATAATACGGAAGGTACTATTCACACACACATTACTTCGGTTGGTGTTTATCCTGCGTGAAGGGACGACAGCAAAAGGAGAGAGGCGCACTCAATAAGCGCAGGCACTCAAAACAAAACGGTTGACCAGACGTAGACCCCAAGGCTGGTACAGTTGTGCGTCTCAAACCGCCAGTGAGACCATCGCAGTCAAATATACACCCGTGATCCGGGCGAGTTTATATCCTTACCTCTATCGCCTGGCTGGCCTTCCGTGGGTGTAATCAGTCGGTGTGCCACCCGTCTGCGGTGCGGGAGGTTTTGGGTTCGAATCCCAGGTAAAGTAAGTCAGTGTTGGTTTAAGTTAGGTCATAAGTTAGTTTGCAAGGCGTCACCGTCTTTGTCAGTCGCCTTGTTTGCACCGCGGTCTCCAGCACTGCGCTGTCTTCTGCCGGCTTCGTCTGGGATAATTGTGTCCTTTGTGAATCACAAGAATGTAGCCTCAGATTTTCCAGTATTACTTATACTGTGTGTGGCGGAGGAAGGGGGTGGGGGTGGGGTTGTGTTGTAGTCAGTCTACAGCCCATTCACGGTTACTACAGCCATTTCTGAAGCCCTGCTAAAGTTATACTTTCAGGATATTCCTCTACCTCGTGCAAACTAAGCTTAACTAAGCCTGAAGAATTACACCAGGGGGACAACGCTCCACGTTCGTGGGCAATAAGTGTAACAGTATTTAATATAAGGACTATTACTCACTAGGCATTACCAACATACCTATTTTCTTCCTGTTTTTCATTCAGATTATTTATAAATGAATAATTATAGTTTATAGATAAAATATGAATAAAATTCCAATTTAACAGAAAGAAAAAAAAAGTAACTTTTATGAACACAAGTATAAAACACTTGCCATACAGGGCGTATTAAGGAAATAACGAAACACGCCACACATGGGGAGAATTTTCAAAGGTTTGATTAAAAAAGGCCGAAGAAACCGTGAATGGACTATACTCCCCTCGCACCACGGCAAACGGTTTTCTATTCCCGGTGGCTATCACTCTGGATTTTCGCTTGCGGGAAAAATGGTGGACCTTGCTGCTGGCTGACAGTTTTTCTCAGGACACTGCAGTCTGTATCGCCATCGCTTTCCGTCACTGCCTCAATCACGCTCAGGAGTTCAGAACGCTCAGGAGTTTTAGGCCTAAGTGTCGCGTAAATTCCTCTCATCCCCGTTCCCCTTTTATGTTATGGTCTTACTAAATCAACAACCCTGCTACAGGCTGTTCACGGTAATGTAAACACTTTTGAAAGCCCTGCTTGAGATCGACTAGTATGTACGTTGTGTATTACTCCACCGTATGTAAAATTAATACTGCCACGGGCCTCGTCACTTTATTCATGCGTTGGTCAGGTGAAACTGTGGAATTATTAGAATAGAAAAGAAAATATGTTACAAATCTGGGCATCTTTACACTTCGATGCATTAAAAAAAAAGGTAGAAAGCGAAATAAATAATTTAAGTGATCACAAATGGTTACCTAACACTTTATATCCGACGTTAAGTTATCGAACTATTTTCCTTCTGTCATTACCAACTTCACTGGTCGCATGTCACTCAGTGCGCTCGTTAAAATATATGTATAGGCAGCGGCGGAAATTTTTTTTCTAAGGTTGATAACAAAAGTGGTCACTTCATCGTGAACAGTCTTTATGTTCAAAAATACAATTCTCGTTGTTTGCTTGTTACGTCACTGAATAGCCTAATGTATTTATAAGTGTTATAGTTTGTCAGGTTACAGCCTGCAGCTAATCAAAATTTACGGTAATATGTAATCATTTGTTGTTACGGTAAGTTGTAAACAGTTGTGAAGTATTTATGGGAAGTACACAAGAATTTATGTTAATATTGTGTAATATTTATAGCAAATGCAAGGTTATAAAATCGAGAGGAAGAAAGTATTCTCCATATTGCCGGGACGGAAGAAAAGTGCATCCAAAACAAATCTTTTTCGGTTGCTTTTACTGAAGTGTCCTTGAGGCTCAAAACATACAGTTTTTAAGATTCACGGCCTCCACAAGTTTTATGAATTTGCGGAGGAACACACGCACTCGTGAAACTATTACAGAGCTTAACGAAACGAACTGCGGTGTGCGTTGTGATCGCATATACCTTGAATTGATGGCACGACCTATTATCGTAGAGTAAACACGAGGCAGCTTAATCACTCTAGCTGCGCTAAACCAATCTCCGTGGCCCAACAGTGTACTGTTTTTCTGCCAATAAAACTATCATAAACTATCACAAACGACGTATTTAAGATGTGAACCTCTGAGATGTTTTTATACTTCCTCTAAACAGTTTGTAATGAATTTCGATTAAATACAAATTGGCAAGAGTATTTTATTCGTATGAAAGGATTTGTCTTTCAAAAATTAAGATGTAGACTAAACGAACTCGTTCATCAATGTTGACCACATTACTTTGACAGTTGTATTGGTGTGGGGTAGGTCAGTGTTCGGTACATGCGCAGAAGACGAAAAATCGGTGTACCTCATCTTCAGTCTACGGCCACGGCAACCATTAACTCACGGAGCCATCACAGTCACTCATTTTTGCAGAAAAATTCATTGCCAACCTCACAAACACATATTCCCGTATGTCACAAATTCTCCCATCACCACGTTCAAAAAACCTATCAAGATAAAAAAGAATTGAATTTACTTCTTATGCATATTTATTCTTACACGCCAGCTACTGTTGAAACTACTTCAGAAAGTCATTAGTTATTCCCGAGGAAACAAGTCATGCTCTCCAATCACCACTACGTCATCATAATTTTTCGGGGACTATAAAGCATGTTCATTTACAGTCTCCTCTTCCAAAAGAAATCATTACACTCTTCAGCCCTGTGTTACAGATTAACACTGAGCTGCTACCCCGTTTAGTTTCTCCCCGAATTCACCGCGCCACGTCTAGAAACCAACTATTACGTGACGGGAAAGTATTTTTTCGACCGCTTGCCCGAGTTTCTTCTAGAGAAGGAAATACGTACGTATGTATGTCCTACCTCCGTAAAACAACAGGCGAGCACATTGTAGTGGACACAGCCACCCCGCATTCTAAGACACTCGAGTAAACAGGCGGCAAGGTAGTTTACTACACACCACGCATGTGTGAGAGGCAGGCAGGGCGCCGCCCCCTAACCTTTGCCACGCTCACCGACGACGAGCTCCCAAGGCTGCTGCCTCCCGACGGAGGTGTCGTGGCGCAGAACAGCAGAGGGCTGCTATCCAGGGGCGAGACCACTAAAGACTGCACGACATCCGCCATCGAGAACTGGGGCTAGAGGAGCTCCTGCCCGTTCGACATAATACACAGTGGTAAGCTCCCATTAATCACAGCCGCAGCTCCCATAAATCACAGGGTGTTTGCAAAAACAATTGCCACCTGACACTTGGACTAATCATAGGGTCCGCGGGCGGAAGCCGTGTCAGCGTAAGCTAGGGCACCGGGCCCACATTTAGGCTGTTTTTGTTTTAGTGCCTATTATTATGTGATTTTACATGTTAATGTTGTCGGCGGGGGAGTGAAACTCCCATCCAGCCTCCCGGCTGGAGTGAGTGTAAGTGTCGTGATGTCTGTCTAACGTGTTGTTATGTTGTATACAAGTGTGCTATTTAATCTCGTGTGTAGTATGTCGGTGAGTCCCTAATCGCCCGGGAGCAACCCTCGGGGTAGGTTTTATCGTTTCAGAGTGTTGTGACACAGGGAAGAGATCCAGTGTTAGTAACAGAAACAGTAGGAGGGGCCCTTGGGACCAGAGTCTGCCAGGCTTTGACAGAGTCTGCCAGCCCCTAGTCAAAGCAGAGCCCCCTCCCCCCTCGTCCTCTCTTTAACGAGGATTGTCTTCTTCCCGACCTGAAACATACTATCAGATCGCTGCGTTATTTCAAGATAATAATGTTTCTAACATATAAAACATTATGTGTTTTAATTATTTAAATTTTTAAAGTTATTTTGAATTTTATGTTTATATATATATATAATTTTTAAAATTCTTTTTATTTTTTAAATATTTTTACTATTTGATTTTACTATAATTATCTACAATTCAATTTATTTTAATATATTGTGATATTAGTAAAATCTTAAGCTAGATTCAATTATTTAAGCCAATCTAAATTAGCTATGTGATACCGTGTTAGCCCCCCGACCCCTACCTCGACTGACATGTGTCACTTGACCTGGAAGACGAGTGGTGGTTGGGGCTATTTCCCACCTTTCCCGAGTTCCCACATAACCAGCCTGGGCAGCGCGCCCTAAATATTAATACCTGTGTGTTTAGTACGACATTGTCAGTTTGGGGTGGTTTGATGGTTAAATAATCCTCAACTATTTGTTTGTTTACTGTGGTAATGTGGCGAGTGCTGTGAGGAGCAACATCTGCGTCTCGTGTAGTGTTGTTAAGGCTTTTGCCTGTGTAATGATGGGCCTAAAGTGGTCCAAAAGTGTTGTGAATTGTGTTTCTCGCAGAAAGGTGGCCAGTTCTTGCATTCTTAAGAGCATGGTCGCATTTTCTGTTGAGTAGGTGCTTGTTTCCTGCGTGTGTTTCCTTGTTCAGTCTGTGTTTTCCCTACTAGGCCGAGAGAATCCTTAAGGCGGTACTTATAGCCACTAGCGCGATCAGCTCACTTAAGGCTAGGGACTCCTTTGAGAGGAACCAGTAATCAAATTAGTGATCAAATTAAAGTATTGTGTAGAGTTTGCATTGTGCTAATCAAACGATAATTCAGTGTCCAGTATGTTTATAATTGAGTGAATAAATCTGTAGTGTTTTATGAAAACTTGTGCCGACTACCTTAATTGTATAGCAATAATTGCTACCCCCACGTACCCGTCCTAGAGTGAATTATTATGTTGTATTGAGTATCCAAGTATATGAGCAAGTATAGAAGTAAGTACGGCTCTCAAGAGGAAGTATTACATGGCGGAGTCGCCTATAAGCATGCTGTGATACTTCAGTATATTAATTATAAGTCTGACTTCTAGAGCAGAACAGCCTATTAGTCCATTGCAGTGTAGTGTCACGACGCGGCGGTCAAATGGGACGCCGGGCATCAAGTTAGCGGCCGAACAGCGACGCCCGGCTGCCACGACAGCTTTCAGCGTACTGACGTGGTGCCAGTGAAGCTAGTGCCTCCCCCGCCTGGCAATTTCAAGACACGTTGTCAGCTGGTGGCGGGATTGGCTTGCGCTGTGGCTCCTTTTACACAAATGCAAAACAGATCCTCAGTTGTTCAGAGGACGCTTCCTCCGGTGTGCTAGCTGGTGGTCGCGTGCTGAGGGTGGCCGAGCACGGAAGGTCTCGGCCAGTCTCCATTTTCTCAAGGAAGGTCAGCCCGTTTGCTGGCCAGAACCCGCAAACTGGATAGGGTGGCTCTCCACTCGCGGCTATGTAGCAGCTTGTGTGCTCGTGTCCCTTGAAGGACTCTTGGCGTGCGAAATTGTCACAGCATTCTAATGCCTGCTGGGGATTTGAGGCCATAGGGTCTGTTACCACCGACGGCCATACCACCCTGGTGACCTGGTGGTCTTCTGGTCACAGTGGTTCAACAGGGTATCACGGGATCAGTACTTGATTGGGTGACCATCCGAGGAACGCCACGTAGCCGAAGGCTCACATCATGCACTAAGTATGCCCACTGGAGTCTTCACAAGGTTGGGCATGGAGGTGAGGTCATGTCTATCAGGTACTCCATCCAACACGTCCCAGACAATGACGAAAGGCAGGAACGATCCGTTTTTTTAAGCTGACAAAAATCACCACAAACTTAAGTCCACGAAAATACAGCTTTTTTCTAAAGGAATTGTGCATATGGGGATAATTTTGGCATATATACTCAGTGGCTAAAATGTTTACGTATAAAATGTTTGCACCACACCAGAATAACTGTGAAATTAGTTACTACAAATCAATAAATATTTTGAACATTTAATACTAATTTGTTTTTGTAAAATATTTTTGTGTAAATGATTTAGTCAAAATGCTTATAATGTTTAGTTATTTTGTAAACCTTTTGTTTATCATTAGAAACGACATTAAAATTGTGTTTGTTGAGGCTATTTTATTAAGGACTACGAGAATTTGCTGTGTAAATATTGTCAATCACGTATATACCTACTTGTGAATTGTCAGTGACCTTACTAAAATATACAGCAGTGTACTATCATTGTAAAAGATATTGTATTCATTGTTAGTATTGAAATGTATTGTGAATGTGCACATACACCATAAAGTGCAACACACATATTTCCAGAGTTTTATAAGAGAATAATATGGTAGATAATAATAATAATAAGAAGAAGAAGAAGAGGAAACTGATTTCCTGAATACGTATTTGCTCATATGCGCAAATACGTAAAAGCTCCCAGTCTGTAAGGGATTTGCCATATTTCCAATGGATTCGGCTCCCCAAATTCAGGATGGCATATGTTAAGTAAAACCAGCTCCTTCATGTCAAGTCTGCTACATTTTGCGGGTTATTTTTAATCCTTCAAAGCTCTCTTATTAGGAGAAATGTTTAGGATACTCTGGAAAAGTATAATGTTATAAACGCTATGTAAAATTTATTTCTGAGAATATTTGTGGCGAAACTTTATTGCCGCTTGAAGAAGTACATAATAAAAACTCTATTTTAAATATAATTTTTAAAAAGTAATGTATATTCTATTTCAAGAGACTATTGTGACATTTTAGTCGAATCTAGATGTGATAGAATTATAAAATCTACAGTTTTAAAAGTTGTCATAAGAGTTAAATCCATGGCGAACTGGGTTCGATCCGCGTCGGGTCACTCCTGGATTTTCGCAAGTTGGAATCGTGCCATGCGATTCCGCTGGCCAGCGGATTTTCTTGGAGATCTCTCCCCCCCCCCCCCTTGCATCTTGGCGTTGCACCATTCTCACCTCATTTTACCCTCATCGGCACTCAAGACCTCGTTGTTAAGAGAAGTCCACGGCTGCGCGTCCAAGGTCAAGTAGCGAGGGATGTAGTACGGGCGACACTAACATGCACGTCTAGCGCCTCATCGCTCCTACGCGCAAGGCGCGCAGTGAGTGAGCGAAGAGATTTGGACGGCTCTTAACATCGAGGTCTTGAGAGTCGATGAGGGTGATTGAGGTGAATATGGAGTAGCGCCGGAATGAAAAGGGGGGAACGGGATATCCCCGAGAAAACCCGCCGACCAACGGCATCGTCCGGCACGATTCCCGCATGCGAAAATCCGGTGTGACCCCTCCAGGGATTGAACCCATATCACCTTGGTGGGAGGCGAGCAGGCTAACCGCTCAGCCACCGTGGCCCCCAAGACGTGCAGGGTCTCCATCGTGGTCCTGTACTGTGCAAATTAGATCTGTAACAGTGGGACTTTATTACACGCTATAAAAGCCCACAGATTACACTACGCCCGTGTGTTTCTTTTGCCGTTTTTGGAAACTGTGTAAGGACTCGCTTTAAAAATGCGATATTCGACCTTTTAATGATTTTTTCTCAGTGAACATACTTAATATGATAAAAGTAAGAACATAAAGGCATATATAATTGTTTATAATCTTCTCTGGCAAAAAGTCGTATTTCCAGAACATTTATTTTCTGAGATACGCGAATACGCGCAAACAACGGTTTCACGCAGATAATGTGTTGCCCAAATCTGTTAACTCAACTCAGTTATGTAGATGTAGGACAAAATGGGTACACTCCGACCCCTATTACAGCCCCCCCCCCTTTTCTCCTCAACCACCCACTTCAGCTCTCGCTTCCAGCTGAACTGGGAGTCTGCATGCCATTTCTGGGGAATTTGCGGGGATGGTTTTTCTTGATGGGGGGGGGGGGGGAGAGAATCAGATTACGTAAAGCGGATATGTAGAAATGATAGAATTTACGTTTCAAGAGTAAATAATCTGTTCCGTATTGCTCCCGAAATAAGAACATTGTTCCAAACTAATTACTGGAATATTGTTAAAAATGGGAGTTGTGTACTTGCGTAATTGAATTAATCATTGCACCGCTATATCAGGAGTAAAATTCTCAAATTGCTTGCACGGAAATAACTTTAAAAATCTTGTCCGAGTGTTTTTATTCTCCTACTTTCTTAAACTCTTCGCCGATTTCCTGGCTGGGTGATATAAAAATAAGCTCGTAGATCAGAAATTTATTATACACTAAACCTCCATACATGATAGGGGATATGGAGCGTAGCTGAATGACAAGATGAGATGTAGAGCATTACTCTAATGAGGGGGTTCATTTAGGTATGAGGCATATAAAATAACATGGAACTGTATTATTAAACACTAGGGGGAGCTTATAATAAATTATATTATTTTAAATTACATCATTATGTTAACTCACGCCACTAATTGGTTAACTAATTTGGACAGTCCCCGCCTTAATCATGTTTCCCGGAGACTGTATCTGGTAGAGCGGATAGCGGCGATCGGATACACCCATCTTCCCTGGAGACTGTTCGGATGTGGAAAGACGACGCATGCCGCCTCGTGCTGGCATATATCGGCGCGCTTTTTAGGCATGGTTGTCCCCGATCGCGCAAGTGGACGGGTTATTGCTTTCGGCCCTTTTCGCAATACTTTGCTGTGATTTCTGCCGTCCTGGTTTAATCTGAAGGTGTGAGGCCGGGTTCAGACGGGGATGTTAAATTAAGGCTCTCTCATACAATCATAACATCAGGTTATTGCCTTCCCCTAATAGCACAAACTATTTTCCTTAAAAAGGTTTTATTGAGCTATCCGGAAATATTACAATTTTTTTTTTCTTCGAGAAATGCGTTCTTGACAGGTTCCAAAAATTGCCTTAGATACAGGGATCTAGTCTCTCTTCTCGCCCCTTGTCCTTAGAAGCCATCATCAGTCTGCGACGCCTCCTGCGAAAAATTGTGAGCACGTGACGCACTCAGGTTCCAGTCTCCGATCTCTGAACACGGGTCGCTCATCCTTAAGCCCTTCTCCCTTTTTTCTCCCCGTCTTCCGTTTAACCTCCGAGAGGGCGAGGCTGGCACGATGGGGCTTTCAACGACGGAAAGGTTGAGGGGGTTGTTTTTAAGAACCCTTCCCGCTGGTCGGAACAAGGCTGCAGGCTCGTTTAATCCGGCTCCTCAGCAGCCCGGGGGCCACTATCTGCAGCATCTGTGATCCAGAGAGAGGCCAAGGAAAGGAGACTGAAAAATGTTAGGTCTGCAGCCTCGTACGCGAATGGAGCCGCTTGAACTTAAATATTTCGTGCTATTGCTGTGTGAATTATGTGCAAGTACTAACTATAATGAAGTTCGAGTTTTAGCCAGACACAGTATTTAATTGAATAGCTATTAATTCCTTAAGGCATAGATGGTAATTCGGAAGCTCATGCCATTTGCCTTCGGGAGGTGGTAGGTTACACCATATGAACCCCTCTCCCCCCACTACTTCTTATACGTTGGCTTCAGGTCCCGGTTAGCCTTATTGTAGAAAAAACTACTAGAGACTAGCTTTATATTACATTATATTTGCATTATTATAAGTATAAAATTATATTGTTATAATATGCGCAAGCACAAATCGATGACATTGAAATTTAATTATTAAGAAATTACTGTTGCACTTGTTTAGAAATGCGATGAAAAAAACTCTCGTTTTGAAGAAACCGTGCCCATTTGATCTGTTCGAACTCAATCCCACACATAACAATGAAATGTGCTATATTCTTTTAAACACCGGTGGATAGGAACCATTCGGGTAATGGTAGAAGAGCTAATTTACCCAAACGACTTCTTTCTAAATGAAATTGCTCATAAAGGTACGCCTTACTCCGGATTGGATGTCAAAAACTATAGCAGATTACAAGCCAGCGAGAAGGTAAATAAGCCAAAAAGTGTGAATTTGTATGGCGTATCAGTATAGACCTGCAAAACTCGTGTTGTTATTTGGAGCCAGGTTAAAATTTTTAAATTTAAACACATGCACGTTTCTAATAACATTGTCATTGAACCAAACTTTATTTGACACGCCCTGAATAACTCTGCGCTAATAGATCAACACTTCACTAATAGATGAACACGTCAGGTGCAGTTCAATCAAAAAGGGTGTGACTTCACACATATGCAGTAGCCAATCGAGAAACGACGCCTGCTCGGTTATATACAGCACTATGAAGTTTAGCTTGATTCCATATAATAATGCAAATTTTGCACGTCTGTACCTATCAGTAGGGACAGGTGTTTTTCAATATTTATGGCCATGTAAGACTTCAATATCCTACGTCCCAACCACAACTTACTATAGCTATTGGCCGCGTGTTTACGTGAGAAGACATGTCCCTATTTGACTGGTGTGACGTCTGTTATGTGACGCATCTGATTTACAAATAATATAATACTTATTCTGCACAATACCTTTGTTGTGATGTATCCTAGCATTATCAGATATTTATTTAATATTTTTATTTGATATGTTTACGTAGGATACACGCAATAAGCTTAGGTTCATACAATAATATGTTTAATGTCATGTATTTTTAATATTGTTAAGTTTTCGAATACCATCCCAATGAGTTTAAGTTGGCAATATCAGCTGATAACACTTACTTTATACACTTAAGGAATACACCCGTAGTAATTTCATATGCCTGTAAGTTAAATTTGAATTTGTAACTGACACTGAATTGGAATGGCACACAAAGATTCCGTTCTCCATCTTGTCTCTGTTGGGTCCTTATCGTAGCTGGCCAGGAGGGCCTGAGCTTCGCCTTAAAAGGCGAATTTTAAGTGTGTAAAGTGAATTTACTCCAACGGAAATGTTACGTTCAGTGGTTTTGAACGTAGGCGTAAGTGTTAAACGCCTAATAAAGGTTGCTGAGTACAATTTTAACTAATATACAGCTTCTAAATAAGGTATTCTACATCGTCATGTATGCATTTGTTTTCCCACACTTCTACACACATATTTACTAGTCCACAATAAGCTGCTGCTAGCTCAAGGAACTGAAGCGCCACACCGGGCCAATCGTAATAATGTACCCCGACACTGAACGTCCATGATTCGCGGACAAACACTCGAGGCACGTGACATTTAAAATCTTCCAACCACGAAATTGCATATGAACAACAGGTCTTGAAATCTTTTCGCGAAACCCACATCCTGTCCCTACCTATAAGTAGAGGTCCGAGTATTTCGCGAATTCATTTGGTGGCGAGGTAGACTTCAAACACTTGGTATTTTCTCCCTACATTGTGATTGGACGGCAGTTGTTTACACGCGCCCCGTTTGATTGTGAGCCGGTAGTACGCTGGAAGCAGTAGTTTGAGCGAGTGTTGAACCGCGCTGCACGAAGGTCACGCACTTGATCGCAGCAACCAATGAGCAAACGATAGTGTCTCGAGTGTATAGAGGACTGTCGAGTCCAGCCTGCTGCCAACTCAATCCGCGAAATACTCGTGGCGCTACCTATCAGCAATGAACGGTGTTGGCGGATGGTGGGAAGGTTCGGGCGTCATTTGACACGAGGGTTTTAAGAGCCGGTGTGGGTGAAGCGAGGAGAGTATGGAGCGGCACCAGAACGCAAGGGCGGCCGAAATGGAAGCGCCGCGAGAAAACACGCCGACCAGTGGCATCGTCCGACAAGATACGCACATGCAGAAATCCGGGAACGGCTCCTCCGGGAATGGAGTGCGGTTCGCCTATGTTGGAGGTAAACTCTCTGGCCCATGCGCCAACCCAATAAATAGTGCGGCTCAACAGAAATTCTTGAAATATTTGCTTATACTGTCGAGGGAAATTTCAGGATAAAAGTCACACCCCGAAGCTGTATTTTCCCCAACTTACATGTGAGAACAATAGTACATATAACAAGCATGTATCAAATATTCATGGGAAACCCTACATTTCTGAGATATCAAAGATTTGTGTAACACTGCCGTATATGCAATTTATGAATTTTTAAATATTTACTAACCAGTTTACCTGTGGCGAATTGTGCAAAGTAAATAATTATGTACTATAATTATACAGTTGCAAGAAAACTGAATTGACAATTTTATATTCTAAAGGCCTCAATAGTGGCCACAGCTGAATCAGATGCGTTACAGACTTCTCTAAAGTGAACTCAGATCTAAACTGAGTTTTTTTTTTTTTTTTTTTTAACTTTAGCTTCACGAATCACAACTTGTGCCTTTTGCCTGAGAAACACTTCTCGGCCTTTTTTTTTTTTTGAGAGAGAGAGAGGAGGGGAGGGGGGAGATATGAGCGATTGTAGAACGAACGGAATTCTATTTTATAAACCTCAAAACCTCAGGCCACAACAAAGGCAGCTAGCGTTGTCGGAGTGAAGGGCTTACCGGAAAACTTTGAAGGGGGGGGGGGGGGGAGGAGGAACAAATACCGGACAGCTTTATGTGATCAGCACCGGCGATTATGCAAATAAAACCTAGTGGCAAGAGATGCTACTATTACTATATTTCCAGAAATACTACAAAAATTTATAACAATAAACATTTGTTAGTCAATATTCCCCACTTTTAAAATATTTGACATATTATTAATTAAATTGCGTCGTTTAAATTCTAACCACGCTAAAAAAAAAAAAAACACTCTAGAAACGAACGGAAATTTCGTCTTCATATCCACCGAGTTCGTATTGTATCATATAATTGGAATGCACTATTGAACTGCTGACTGGAGCGGACAACACCGCTACGTTTTCTCGCAGGAACCTTCAAGCTGCCCGGTATTGGTTTTTAGCTTAGGTACCGTTATCATTCTACACTGTTGTGCTCATGTAGCGTGGAACTAACCGAGAACTCTTGGTACCCATCCCTCTTTGCCCCACCCACCTCGCCCACTTAACTGGAGTGTCCAGCCGGATGTGGGGTCAGGAAGGTAAACTGAGAACAATGTATAGCTAAGTCAATTTCACGAGCAGATAATTCACCAATTTAAAGCAGATTATATGACGCTATTTTTACAATAACACTATGACGAACTACTTTATTTTTATAATATGCTGCTAGTTACTTGCATGAAAAGTTAAACAAGTTAAGTAAATGTTGGTGTAAGCATTTATCTTCAGACAACCAGTATTGCGGTTTGGTTACTTATAAATATAAATTGGGTTTTAATGTTTATAAATACACTTTCGATATGTATGGCAGGTATTTAAAAAATACGCAGTGAAATATGTTCAAATAATACTAAAATATTTTTAACTTTAATTTGAATGTAAAAATATTTTTGTATAAAATTTTAGGAAACAAATCTTGTAGTAAAAAACTTTAGGATACTCTTTAAGACTTTTCTATGTGTCTACAGTTACCCATCAGCCTTCATAACTATTATGAAAGTCTTGAAATGACTACTTACCTCTTCTTCCTGCACCTAATGTGGTCTTCTGTGACATTAAAGAATTAAGATTGCACTCGTATCCTTGCGTCCAAGTGTGACTAAGATTTGTAGGAACATAAAAATATTTCTGTACCAAATCTTTCTTTAGCATGTACAAAACTAAACAAACAATTCCCAATAACTACCAAGTTAGAAATTTTATTAAAAATAAGACAGTTACAGTGTTATGTTATTCAAAGAACTCTACTACCAGTTTTATGTGTGGGTTCCCGTCCCTGAGTGGTAAAAATTAATATTCGTTGTCCTAACAAGATTATGTATCAAAATAAATGTAAATTTACGGATACAAATCTTTGGTAACATCACGCATTTTTGTAGAATTTGTAAAAACAATTACAGTACGTGTAATGTTATACAAATAATCTTAAGAAATAAGAGAGTACTACAACTTTCTGGTGTAAATACATGAATGTCTGGCTTAGTAAGCGAAATTTTGGTGTTAATTTACGCATTTTGAAGTATATGTTAAAACATTCCCCTCCCTTTTCTAAAGCATTAAATTGTACATTTTTACTGATGTAAGGTCGTTGTATAAACACTAAATGTCTGTGTAGTTGTAAGTACATCTCCCGCTGTGCAATTTTCCAATGACCATAAATGTCTTAAACTTGAATTACATTCTGGGTTATCTATGAGCATATAGTTTGGTTTTACTTTTCTTTAAGTGAAAAAAAAGACACATCCACTGTGATGAAATAATACAATTGCTATGTCCGTGGAAATTTACTTGCAGTGGAGAAAAATTACGTAATGACTACAGTTTATTTTCTGCTGCATAGTAATTATAATTTTACTCCATTGTATGTAAAAATAACAATACATTGTATATGTTATTTAATTATTATTAGGATAAATTTACTTGCTCGTAAAGTAAAGGAATATTTTTATGTAGGTGTAAATATACACTGATTTGAGTAGAGTCACTGCTGCCACATATATTTGTGTAAAACTACACAATGTTTTTACAGTGTATGCACGAGACTTGAAGTTGATTTCCATATGTATATGCGTTTCTACGTTGAAACACAATTAAGGTTCTGAAGTAAAGTAATTTTTGCATCCACTCATTGCGTACCAGAGTGTAAAATGAGACTTTTTTTTTTTAACTTCCTGCCTCATTCTTTTTACTGTTGTTCGGACAGAATACGATGTTGGGTATAAATTAGCATTTTAGAAAGGTGGTTGATGATTAAGAATTGCTCCATTTAGACTGAACGAAATAAAAACTTGTTCGGCGAAAATGCTAACGTTTAGCATAATCGAATAAGTAAATTCAGAAACTAAACTGAATTTAATAATGTCGCGGTATTTCCAGTACAGTAACGTGAGTACGTTTACCTCTCTCTCTCTCTCTCTCTCTCTCTCTCTCTCTCTCTCTCTCTCTCTCTCTCTCTCTCTCTCTCTCTCTCTCTCTCTCTCTCTCTCTCTCTCTCTCTCTCTCTCTCTTACACACACACACACACACACACACACTTAAAACGTCGAGATCTGGCTTGCATTCTTAATATAACTTCCTACCATGTTTTTATATTTCATAAACAGATGCGAAAATTTATACCAGTTACCAATTGTCTCTAGTATGTAAGTTTCGTCGCGTTTCACTGGGAAACTGATGAGCTCTACTAATTTTTATTTTATTTTATTTACACACACATGAATTTCCGAAACATGCCAGTGTGAATAATGTATCTGTATATCACGTCATAAGGTAGTTTAAAGAAGCGCCAGGAAGTGAACAAGTAACCGATTCTATCGATGAGATTATATATTGGCTTTATCAAGTTAAGGATTTAAAAACGTTTCTAATTTTTGCGCCAATCGTATTTGAAGAATAAAAATATTATTTGCGTCATAAGTTTCTTAAATTGACTGTTATGTGCCTAATCAATAGATTAGAAGCGTGGAATGGTGTACATGTCCCACGAAATAATTTGGTTCAGACATTCCATTTGAAAATTCCCGCGGTTTTTCCATAGCAAGTTTAAAATTAAATATCCAAAATACATGATTTCGATTTTATTTACCTATATTTTCTAGGAAGGAGGCACGTAATGTGACGGGTTCAACAAGGGTCCGAGAAAATCGTTTGCTGGGAAACATATGATTAAAATATATAATAATAGGACCGGTCAAAAAAGCTTAAAATGCCTCAATATGGTGGGTCTAATACTCGAATTCATCGTTGAGTAAGTAACCAACCACTGCATAAACTGACCAAGGGCTAGTGATTGTACGAATTAAAACATCAGCACGAACTCGATTTACAAGTACCGAGTCATTAATTCTTCTTTCAGGGTCCTCTGAGGTGGTAGTCTATACGCGTATAACGTGATTTAACACTACAACTGTAAACGTTTTATCGTAATGATTTCTTCAATTCCGGTGAACATTTTTGATATACTGTTCTGCATAACAAACCTAATAGTTCACTGGGGTTCCTCATAACCTAAATTAAACCAAAATATCTTGGAACTTACTTCAAACTAACATACTGTATGTGAATTAATATCGCGAGCTTTTATCAGCGGTGAGTTCGGTATAATAGGACGAGGATCCCATAGTAGGTGTGTGAATGTTTTCTGCGAGCGTTAGAACAGTTACAATAAGTCCACTAAGTTAAAAAAACAAAAACGGCAAACCACATTTTCCTCTTACACGGCTTTCTACGAAATTTGAGTTAAAAAAAAAAAAAAGCATGCGCCAGAAAATTAGATTTGTGTACGTGGCGAGGCTTAAAAAAAAAAAAAAAATACGAAAGACCTCTCTTCATCTAGAAATTTAATTTCCCTTACTACCGGAAAATATTTTTTTTGTCTTGAAAAACTGGGAGTTTTTAGCTCCCAAACAGAGTTTACAGAAAAAGAACTAAGGAATTTTGCGAGCCAAGATCAGTTTTCAAGAAATATAACCGCAATGGAAGAAAGCAAAAAAATATATATATAATAATAATAATATAAGAACTTTTACGGCTTGATTTAATATTAGGACATTTAGAATGACTGCCAATCGCTAGTGACACAAACGTATTTTTTTTTCAAATCTGTGTTTTCAGTAAAATAATAATTTATGTTAATATAACGTGATGTGTACATTGGGGAAACCAGACAAGTCGCATATTATGCTTACGCATCTGGCACAGAAGTCCACAAATATGCAGCCCATTATGAAGTTCGTGTGTATATGTGAGTTAATAGGTGGAAACATTTTTCACTTGCGATTTGGGTAACTATCAGGCGGAAGGTAGAATACCGCCTTCCTCAGACTGACGAACAATTACAGTTAGTTCACGTCAATTATTGCTCTTGCGTATTAAACAAAAATAAACTGGTGTTGGTTATAGTCTATTCACGGTAAAGTGAGCACTTTTGAAGGCCCGGCATAGGATATACTTGTATGCACGTTGCGTATTCCTCCGCCTTATGTAAAATTAACATTTCCATGGGTCTCATAGCTTTATTTATGCGTCGGTCAAGCGAAACCATGGAATTATTATAAAAGTAAATATGTTAGAAATATGGTCGTTTTTGCACTTCGATGCATAAAAAAAAACATAAAGCAAAATAAATAATTTAAGTTATCTTAAATGACTAACACTTTTTATTCGATGTTCAGGTATGGAACTACTTTCCTTCCATCGTTACCAACTTTACTAAGCGCATATCACTCAGTGCGCCCGTTAAATATATATGCAGGCAGGGCCAGCGATTTTTTTTTTCCAAGGTTGATTTCAAAAGTGCTCACTTTATCGTTAACAGGCTTTACCGAAGCTCATTTGGTTTTCTAAGGACGGGTTTTAAATGAATACGTAAAAATTTACGGAAAAATTCGCCTGGCCTCATCACTCTAAACAACACTGTTTGCGAGGGATTCATTACTGAATGTCTAGATCATTGTTTTAATGCACCTGGCAGGCAAATGATACGCGTCATTAAGACGTTACTATTCATTAAATGAGTTTTCCAAAAATGCCCCCCCCCCCCCCCCCAATCAACTTAAATACGCAAGTTACAGCGTCGATATCGTAGATGCCCGTGTTCCATTTCAGATACTTTCTGTAACATTTACAATAAGTTTCGACTCCATCTTCGACGCGTACCGCCCTCAGGAAGCATCGCCGACCACATGTCGCGTATATGTTCTCGACTTATTTCCTTAATAACTTAGGAATATGCAGGCGGAGTTGGTTGGTTTTTTGCAGACCGGAAATGGAGACAGGAATCTATTCGGAAGAAGCCACCCACATGTTTCCGACGGAATGCGAATGCGAGCCAGGCATGCCAGCGCGTGAACAAAATTTTCCGTCACGTTGTAAAAACTCCTCGCACCTCGAATGGACTCGTCCGAAAAGAGAACTCCTTCGAGGGTTTCAAAGTGGCTGTCGTGATAACTGTCAGAAGACAAGATCTCATTTAGTAAATATTCTAGCCGGCGTAAAGGAGAGCAAGAGCTATAATTCCCTCGGTATGGTTATAGTATTGCGTCTCCTATAATTTTTCAGTGAAATGCACTTTTTTCGTGCAAGCCAGGGAGATAAATTTTATACAGGACAATGTCTTTACGAATGATATTTGCTCACCGCTAAACACGCGTGAATTTTTTTTCTCCCATGCTGTTCCTAGTAATCCGTGGTCTTTTAGTTTCTATGAAAAATCCAATGAATTCTAACTTCGTAATAGCTACATAACTTGCGCAGCATCTGGCAAAGAAAACGAACGTCTAAAATTCAAACCCGGTTACTGGTGCAATACAAAATTATAATTTTCCATTATTTAAATGCTCGATAGCTCGCGTATAGTAATTATTTCCTATATTATATATTTAAAAAAAACGAAGTGGGGGAGGGTCTCAACGTAGCTCCTTGCGAATTTTAGCAAAGCTATTTTGAAAATGCATTCCGTCTACTAACGAGATAATACAGGGTAAAGAAGGACTCAAGCCTGCTCCGGGTTCGCGATAACAGTGCTTAATGAAATCGGCGGGAACAAATGAGCAACGAGCAAGCGAGCGAAACAGGACGAGACCTTATTACGAATTCGCGAATCGCGTTCTGTTGAATATGCGACTACCATCCAGATGCGGGAAAGTACAATCAGTGAACGGAATTCACAGATATAGTCCATCTCACGAGCGAGTTCGCTTTTAAGACAGACGGTGTGTAGCAACACATCACAAACGAAACAAACGACGTCACACGCCCGAAAGCCGTCATCGTCTGAGTGATGATGAAAATCACGTTGCCATTTCTGACATCTCTGGCCGACCCACAACAGGCTACGGAGAAATTGTGACTGGGGGAGATTTCGTCAGTAAATTATTAAAATATTTGATTTTAAATCGTCACAAAGCAAATTTCGGAGCAACTAACCACGTATTTTTGTTTAAATCACAACATATAAGTGTTTAGAATTAAAACGTAAATATGCCGAGACGTTAAAATGCAAAATTGCCGCTACTTTGCTTTCCAACCGACGTCGTCATGGCCATTAGGACGTTAATGGCCATGACATCTAGGCAATTCTTACATAATGAACACCTATAACTGTAGTATTAAAAGTTCACCATGGTGCTGAAGTTAGGAGAGATACATCAAAATTACTCAAATGAGAAAAAAAAATCTCTGCTTTTCAGTTCGTCTTCCAAAAAAAATTTCACCAGTAAAATTTCCAACCCTCCACAAGAATTCTACAAATATTCCAAACAGAGAAATAAAAGAAATAAAGGTTGTGGAAAAGCTATCGATAAACATGCCGATTATGACATGGATACAGAGAGATAACAAAAAAAAAATAGTTTTTCTTTTAATTTTGAACGTTTGGTCGCCATAACAGCTACGAAATTTGTCCCCCCTCACATTCCTGATATTTTTTTCGTAAATTGTTACCAAAATTTAGTGCATGTGGGAGAAATGCCAAATGGATTCACAATCTTCAATCAGTGTACGTACGTACTAATACAAGTTGAACACTGCCTCTATGAAGGCTGTTCACGATAAAGTGACCTCTTGGGAAATCAACCTTAGAAAGAAGTCACTGCCCCTGCCTGCGTATATTTTAACTGACGCGCTATGTGACATGCGCCCAGTAAAGTTGGTAACGACGGAGAGAAAATAGTTCCATATCTTAACGACGAATAAAAAGTGTTAGGTAACAATTTGTGATAACGTAAATTATTTCTTAGGTCTCTGTTTTTTTTAATGCGTCTAATTGTAAAAATTAGTAGATCTGTAAAATATTTACTTTTTTTAAAATAATTTCATAGTTTCACTTGACTGACGCGTGACTAAAGGTATGAAGCACATGGCAATGTCAATTTTATCTAAGACGGAAGAATATACAACGTGCATACAGCTACACCTTAAGCAGTGCTTTCAGAAGTGCTCATTTTACCGTGAACAGCCTTTACATGCATTCATTCTCATGCACACTTATCGTATGTATATATATAAAAAAGAGTAGCGGGATAGCTCAACTTTTAACTTCAGAACGACTGAACTTTCAACAAATCAGAATATCCCTTTTTATAATAAATATATTATTTTAACTAAAACTATAAAGGTAAATACATAGTATACGAAATCCAGTTTTCTTTGCAAATGTTTTAAAAATGTGTCATGTTTTGCACAAAGCCTACAAAAACAAAACACTAAATAATCATATCGCTTCGCAAAGTTCCGTTTTTGTTTGAATGTCTGCCAACAGACATACGTATGAACGTTACGAAGAGTGAATAGGTTATGCCTTTAACATTCTTCCATCTAGATAAAAAAAAAAATGTTGTAATCAAATTGAAGTTGTCTTGCAAGTATTGTGAAACACAAGTTGAACAAACATGACTTAAAAAAAAATGGGGTGTGGCTGTGTTGGGGACACGGCCTTTTGTTTTCCATGAACAGGTCTACGTTGACGCTCTCGGACGCCTTGATTTTTTTTTGCGTTCCCGGCACCGCTTCACTCTATCATATTGGTTTTTTTTTTTTTTTGTATCATTGGGTTGCTTTTGAGATGCTCTTCCCGACCGTATACGATTTCTGTATTTCAACTTGGCTTTTTGGCGAGCATAGGCCGACATTGTGTTAAGTTTTCTTAATTTTTTATATTTAACTCTTATAATTTCACCATAACCACGCCACACAAATGTTTTTATGCACGCAATCGACGATTGACCTTGACGAGAGCTGTTGATAGAAACTTAGACGATTGTAGTAGCTTCTCCTAGTCAAAAGTTATACTACGCGAAACGAACTCAAAATTGCCCCCCTCCCCCCTTTGTCGCCATGCTTCGCAGCCCTCACTCAAAGTAACATATTCTTCGATCCTTTGGCAATCGAGTGGTGCAATTGGATTTTTAATGTAGACGATAGATCCTGAGCTGCAAGCACAAACTGTATCCCCCGATTTTGTTATCGTTGGATTTTCTGGATTGCCTCCCACTGTGGTTGCAAATTTAAAGACGTATTCACATAAAAAAAAATTTCAAGTATTTGATATGTGTGCACTTCTATTTTCCTGCGCTAGCACCGCATGTACAATGGGCCGGCGAGGATCACGAACGAAGGGGCCGCTGGTTACCACAGGCGCTGACACAAAGGGCTACAATATCCGCAGCCTACTGTGCGCTAGGGCGGAAATTGTATCCCGAGCCCAGCTTAGAGTCTGCCCTTCGTACACAGTTTCAGGAATCCGCGAAACTTTGAGAGTAGCTGCTCGTCGCGTCGCTTCTTCGTTCAAAGCTGAAATTTTTTAACTGCGTGGAAGCCTGATCACGCCGCGCAAAGAACAAGAAGCTTTGTAAATTTCACCCTTCCTTTCTGTCCTTCGATAGGTACGGTACTTAGCTTCCTTCCCGTCTTCTAAAGCTGCATGCTAAAAGTTCCGGTGTGTTGGAAATTCGGCTGAACGCTAAGAATTATCGCTTGTTTACACTATCCGTCCTTTAACTAACTTATTTGCATTGTTTCGGCTCTTATAAAACATAAATAACTCTCTTCAGAGAGCTACAAAAGTTTTTCACTAAGCGAGTAAGATTGAATTATTTTGGTTTAATTTCTGTACGCTTTGAAAACATTGTGTGTATTCGCCATATATGCTCATAACACTTAATTTACTTTAATAAGTACGCCTTGTGTACAAGGACACGCATATTTGCTCACAAAGCAAATTACGGAGCGACTAACCACGTATTTTTGTTCAAATCACAACATATAAGTGTTTAGAATTAAAACGTAAATATGCCGAGCCGTTAAAATGCAAAATTGCCGCTACTTTGCTTTCCAACCGACGTCGTCATGGCCATTAGGACGTTAATGGCCATGACTTCTAGGCAATTCTTACATAATGAACACCTATAACTGTAGTATTAAAAGTTCACCGTGGTGCTGAAGTTAGGAGAGATACATCAAAAATACTCAAATGAGAAAAAAAAATCTCTGGTTTTCAGTTCGACGTCTTCCAAAAAAAATTTCACCAGTAAAATTTCCAACCCTCCACAAGAATTCTACAAACTATCGATAAACATGAAGATTATGACATGGATACAGAGAGATAACAAAAAAATAGTTTTTCTTTTAATTTTGAACGTTTGGACACACATATTTTGTGGCATACATAAAAAGCAGCAATTTTAAAAGTACTGAACTATAATGATAAATTACGCTCCAAAATAGAAACAGTTAAAAATACTCCAAATCAGTGAATCTGTCTGCAGATCTGTTGAAACTGCTCCATTTGGATCAGTAAATTCACGGTTATTTCACATTTTTCTGAAGCCCTGCTTAAGTTCTACTTCCAGGGATATTCCTCCGCCTCATGCAAGCTAAGATTAAATAAGTCTATAAAATCACACCAAAGGACAACCCACCAAATTCATGCGCATTCAGTTGCAAAAATATTTCGCATGAGAACTATTTCTTACTAGGCGTTACCGACACTGTTTTTATACATATTTATCAAAAATGAAACATAATTTATGAATAAAATATTGGTCAAACTTCAATTTAACGAAAAATAAGATACTTTCATGTTAACAGAGATATAATACGCTTGTTTTACATGGCATATTTATAAAATAACTAAATACAGCATACATGGGGAAATTTTTCAAAGGTTTGATTCAAAAAGTGCCAAGAAACTGCGAATAGACTATAGTTACTGAGATGCACTGATTAAAGAGTGATTTCTACTGATTCTTAGTGATTTGTACTGGCCCGGCAGTGAAACCTCAGTCTATTTCACTGATTCACCAGTAGATAATAGGAGCCGCGGTAGCGCAGTGGTTAGACTACTCGCCTTCAACCTTGGCGAACCGGGTCCGAATCCTGGAGGGGCACGATGCAGGATTTTCGCATGTGAGGATCATGCCGGACAGTGCTAGCGGGTCGGCGGGTATTATCGGGGATCTGCCGTTTCCCCCGCCCATTCATTCCGGCGCTTCTGAACTCTCGTGGCTCAGTCGGTTGGTGCGCCGCCGGCCTGAGTTGCGGGAGGTTGTGGGTGGGTTCGAATCCTGGGTAAGGCGTGAGTGTTAGTTTATGGTAGGTCGTAAGTTAGTTTGTAAGCCGTCCCCTGCTAAGCCTTCGGGCATAACACCAAGGGACGTTAACGTGCCCTTTTCAATCCAACGAATTCCGGTGCTGCTCCATGCTCACCTCACTTCACCCTCATCGGCTCTCAAAACCTCGATGTTAAGAGCCGCCCAAATCTCTTCACTCACTCTGTCATTCAGTTGATAACAGTTGATTAACTGAATATTCAGTAAAATGATTCCTGTTGATTGAAATCATTGATTCAGGTTTATATATGTAAAACTATAACAAATCTTTACTTCGCGTATGTTATTTAATTTACTAATTTTCTGTCCAGAGTCAAACATGAGCTATTTCTTGAATGTAAGAACATTTTTCTGATTGTTTCAAGTTCACACGTGTCAGCATCTTCCTCCTATCCTCGCGTGGAGTGGAGTGGATCGGCGTCTTCAGAGTCGATGAGGATGAAGCGAAGTGAGCATGGCGCGGCACCGGAATGCAAGAGCGGAGGAAACGAGAGATCCCCGAGAAGACTCGCCGACCAGCGGCATCGTCCGGCACGATTCCCACGTGCGAAAATCCGGGAGTGATCCGGCGGGCATTGAGCCCGGTTTTCCTTGGTGGGAGGCGAGCGCTCTAGACGCTGCACCACCGCGGCCCCCTCGGGGAAATGAATTTGTGTCTAAACTAAATAAACGAGATGCAATGTTGCGGGTGACAGTGATGGGGTTGACGGACATACTATGATACACCCACTGACAATTCCTACCATATTTTCTATACTCCATTCACGGTTACTTCCAACTTTTCTCAAGCCCTGTTAAAGATCTGCTTCCAAGATATTCCTCCGCCGCATGCAAATAAAGTTTAACCAAGTACGTAAAACTACACCAAAGGGACATAGCACCGGATTCGTGCTCAATCACTTTAATAATATTTTGCATAAGAACTATTTTCTACTAACCTGTTTTCTCCCTGTTGCATTGGCATTGGTTATAAATGAAATATTGTACTTCGTAGACAAAATATATGCAAAAGTTCAATTTAACCAAACAATAAGGCATTTTTGAGATTGCCGCAAGTATAAAACGTTCATGATACATAGCAGATTTGGGGAATAGCCAAGTACATACTATTATATTTTATACAATCTAAATTCGAATCAGTGGGAAACCGCATATTCGCAGTGAAATTAAACTATTCGAATATGTGAAAATGGCTCCGCTTAGAATCAGTGGGAAACCAAAGATTGTCTCAGTGAAAAAATTTCACTAATTTAATTAGTAACGTGAAATTAGTTCACTGATTGAATAAGTGACGGCCGACTACAGTGGCGAATTAAATATTATTTATTTTGAATGGAGGCCAAACAATTACGTGAAATAAACATACATACGATAATTTACTATTTATATTGCGCAATTCACCGTAATTTTAAAAAGTAAAAAAAAATTCATCGGTGGTCGGGATTGCACTCTCACGCATTTCGACTCTAGGCCGTTACCTTGCCATCTGCACTACCACGCTAACTTGACATAGTTACAAGAAAATATATGTATTATAGTTTTGCCGCGAAATCGTGAAGATTTAAACTGTATGTTCTCACTATTCATTTTTTGGTTTAATTGGCCCCGTTAGGATTGTTAAAACGTGTAGTATATACGAGTGCACTCTCTTCATCACATTACTATATGCAGTCTAAACCTTCAAACAGAGCGCTGTGGCGATTATATGAAAACGATATGAAAGACGTAAAAACTGAATGAAAGGATGCGTCTTCCTATTACCTCATAAAATGGCGTTTTGAAAGACGAAAGACATTTTAGAAAATATTTTGTATTGGTTTTATTAGTTTATTCGATGATTTTTCACTTGATACACTTTGTTTGCCGGCCATTTTAAACGTTGTTTAATGGCCATTTTCACGCGCTAACTGATCTATCAGTCAAAAATTAACCACTGAGTAAACAGTGAAAAAAAAAATGACTGATGTATCAGTGGAAAATGTCACTGAAACAATAAGTGAAGGAAATCAGGCATTTTTTCAGTGACTCATCAGTTAGATTCACTGAAGTGACTGTTGAATCAGTCAGACACGTTTGACTGATTGAAAGAGTGAAATTCTCACTTTAGAGTGTATGATTGTAGGTTTTACTTTATAGGTGATAAACTTTATGCTAACGTACAAGTTGGGGTTAAGCTTAACTCAGTGGTGAACACATGATATATCTGATCGTTTCTATATTGAAGGTATATGACTCACAACTCGTTACAAGGCCTTCTCTAAATAGTCCATAAGGAACGTCGTCACCTGACGCATGATGCCGACGGCTGACGACTAGACGCGTTTCGGAGGACGGCACATCCCCATCTCTGGACGTCTCCCTGGTGCAGTGTCGCGATAACAAAGACCTTGCCGTGTTTCCAGCCGTAATACTGGTCCGTGTTGAATAAAAACCGGCGCTGCCTTGGACTCGTTGGAGAGGGATTCGTTCCAATCGCTCAAGGCTTCGTCCCAATTCCTCACGTTATGTTTGTGCTTGCTATCAGGTTCGAGCAAGTCTGTTGCTGCGTTGCACATAATACGTCATAATTGGGGTGATTTTTCGAAGGTTTGATTCGAAAAGTGCGAGGAAACCACGAACAGACTAAACAACATAAACCCGGTGTAGGAACTTTCCTGCGATCGAGGTCACAGCCATGAGAAGCAAACGTACCAGACCGATGACCCCCGACACCCTTCGAACTCTTCTAAAATTATCCTCAAACCCCAATCTTTCCAATGTCGTAAGGAAGAACAGGGTTTACTGTTAGGAATTTTACCGCTTACTATAAAAACTTATTGCTGTTACTAGTGTCCTAAATTATGCAGTTTTCTTACGACTTGTCAGGGGAGGAATATGAACCAATTTGTTAATAATGGCTCCCCACTTTTAACGTTTCCACGTAAATCTAACAACGTTCTATAACACCGCGAATAGTTAATAAAATGAAAACCTCTTGTAGACAGAAAATAAAATCTCCATAAAAATAGTATCGTAAAATATGCTGTAAAATTTTTTCCTATGACACCAAATTACTGTTTGAGAAATTTCTCAAGACCTTTTACCACGCTATAAAATAGTATAATGCGGTGGTTTATGGGATTTGTGGTGAAGTAACAATCTCGTCCATTCTAAGAAAAATAATCTCTTTAGATAAAATAAGATCTACTTACGACTCCGCTTTGAACCATAAGATTTGATGTGGCGATTTCTGACAGTGATGATCACAAAATCCTTCCAAGGTTTCATTGCAGTTTGTTGAGTCTACTATGCAGCCATTCCTCCACCCCCCCCCCCCATTTTTTACGTAAGTGTATAAATGAACACACGACACGTTTTTGTCATTGGTGGATCTTAATTGGAAAAAAAATGTGGAAAATATATTCAAATTCAACAAGATCAGCAAGAATACCTTGTAGCGATGTTCGATAAGGCAATTCCTTGGGATGGCACTTGTGCAATCGATAAGGCTGTTACCATAGCTTAGTTATTATAGTTTTTTGCAGAACGATAGTGATGTATTGAAATGGGAACATTGTGGCAACCTACGATTTCAACCACCACCATATATAGAACAACCTGATTCTTACGCTGGTGTAGAAATGCGAACCTGAATGGTACTGAGTTTATCTAACCCATCCCCTGTAATGGTGATTGCCTGTATGTTCACATATCCACTGTAATTCGATGTGGTCAGGCACAACACAGTTCTTCTGAAGCCATCACGCTGTTGGTGCGTTGTCCACAGCTTCCGTTAGGCCCACGTATTTCAATGTGTCGGATCCCTGCAATTAATTCTTAAGGCCCTTTTCTTCACTGACTTAAAAAGCACTTAAATGATTCTGTTGAGTTCGTTTTGCAATAACTGGAATTTCTTCTCACAGACAGTCCCCACTACTTAATTCTACTGAAAACCACCATGGTGGAGCGTTGGGTGAATGAAACGCCATATAGTGGAACTTTGTTGTCTGATTTCGCCAATGTTCTTGTGAGGAAAAAAACACGCTTTACTTCGACGACGTTGCATTAAAGTGTCGTTAGAAGTATTACCAGACGGATGCATAATTTAAGTGTCGCCAAGTACGTAGCTGAGGCTTTCTGCTACCTGCGGCTTTCTGTACATTGCATATTTTTCCGTCTTATGCCAGGTTTCTTCGTCTGCGCTTGTAAGGTATTTTCATGGCGGTACTAAATAAGACTGCTTTTCAGTGAAACTATAACATGGCATGGAAATATTTGCGTTGTGACACACCGGTGTTTCTGATGCTATTCGCCGGATCGTCTCGTGCAGCCCTGTGTTGGAGGCGACATCTGGTGTACTTGCCAGGAGACGGTATTCGATGGACATGGACTACGTGTGATTGTTTATTATTATTATTATTATTGTGTGTGTAACAACAGTTGGAATATGAGTTGATCTGTTGAATTTTATTTCTTAATACCGGGTCAGTTATTCTCATGAAGAGTAAGTTTGCCTGTTTTATTATAACATCAAGAATTATGCTTAAAAGCTGCATGTACCTATATTAAACACAATATGTTGTCTCAGAAAACGTGTAAGTGATCTAAAGTTGTTTTGGTAGCTAGTTTCGGTAAAGCATATTTCAGAATTAGAGTTCCTACAAAATTCTGTAAATGCATAATCACTTCTAATATTGGTTCCACATCTATCATTCCTACTCTGTCATTATCATTCACGAACCTAAATCTAGTCGTGCAGCAAATTACAAATCCAACAATTTCACTTAAAATTTAAATAATTATTCAATACTCGACTCAATTACGGGGTCTTCGTGAGGTTGTGGATGTTTATGAAACGTACTGCTAGATTGTAAGTTCTGATTATGGAAATACGCAAATCTGTATAGTGTAGGGGCCGCGGTGGCTGAGCGGCTAACCTGCTCACCTCCCACCGAGGGGAACCGAGTTCAATCCCCGGCCGGGTCACTCCCGGATTTTCGCAAGTGGGAATCGCGATGCCACTGGCCGGCGGATTTTCTCTAGGATCTGCCTTTTCTCCCGCCCTTGCATTCCGTCGCTGCTCCGAACTCACCTCACTTCACCTTCACCGACTCTCAAGACCTCGTTGTTAAGAGCCGCCCAATTCTCTCAACTCAACTCTTACTGACTTTTAAAGTATTTTTAACAGTGAAAATTAAAATAAAAAATATTATCTTCTGGAACACATGTTAGTTTCCGTGGGAGCAATATTAGTATATAATTTAGTGTAAACATTTCCGATATTAGTCGAGACTTTTAAAAATAACAAGCAGTGCATGGAAAAGTGGGTATCATTTCTCTGTTTCTGCAGCAACGATGTGTGTGATTAATGAAGGGGCCGAAATTCCGAACTATACAACAAACGCCGACCTCCCGTGGCGCAGTCGGTTTGTGTGCCACCGATCTGGGGTACGGAAGGCTCTGGGTTCGAATCCCGGGCTAGGCATGGGTGTCAATTTAAGTTAGGTTATAAGAAACTAAGCTTTCAAGAATAAAACCGGGGGAAGTTAAAATACACTACAAACGAGTAAGTACAAAGATCATTAGACGACGTGTTCAGTGCGTAATTAGCAGCTCTGGAAAACAGTTTTCTCTGCTATGCTGGAACGTATTCGCAACCACATCGCCACAGCTAGTGTTGTCAACAGAAACACAAAACATGAGCGGTTAAACGCACTTGGCCACGTTTAGTAGTGCCTCACTAATGAGAGAAATAACTGACGGCTTAATTAATGTGACCGAAAACTGAATGTTTCATGCGTACTCTTCGCAAAAGCTGCGATTATGTAAAAGCTGCGTGTTCAGAGGCGGATCAAAGTGACAGCCAAGGGGGCTTGAGCGCCCACTCCTTCCTCCCCTCCTCACATGGAGCTTTATTTCACAATTAAGAAAATGAGATTATTCTTGGAACCAAATACAGAACGGTTCCAAAGATGATAATCGGGCTTAATGTCTCGTCGACATCGCGGTCATTAGAGACGGTGTAAATTGCACAGGGAGGGATTTCGGAAAACCGCGTAAAACTGAAATCGGGATTCGAACCCGGGTCCTCCCGAACATGAGTCCAGTGAGTTACCACTACGTCACCTCGCTGGGTACGTTTAAAGGAGTTCCGTCAGAATTTATAATGCTATATTTTTTAAGCTAAGGAACAGATAAGCATACGGTGAAGAGTGAAATGCATATCTGATAATAAAGTTTTGCTTGCAAGTATCACAAATGTTTCATTCCCCCCCTTTTTTTTATAGACTCTTAAACATTTGGATGCCAACTTGGTGCTCGATTAAGCCATGCCAGGGTCCCACACCTCAGCGAGCATGTCCGTTCACTGGTAAATAGAGGATTCAAACGTATCACTTGGTTGATGCTAGGTTCGCTGGTATGCAGACTGTGAGCAGCCAGCAGGCGAGCTTTCTCCAGTATGTATCAGTTCAACAACTGCAAGTCTGTGACAACTGTGCAGCGTGATTTTCGGCGAGAGCACGCCACTACACGCACTGCTGCTCAGATCACTCGACGTTGGCACGAGCAGTTTTTGAAAGCAGGTCGCCCCCGTGTTTCCGACGAAGATGCTGGGCGCATCTGGATGAGTTCTGTATGACGTCCAGAAAAGTATATTTGTCGTATCAGCCGAGAGCAAGCCATTCTTCTTGCGACTTCCTGGCGTGTTTTGCTGCGGCTTTTGTTATTCCAACCATACAGGATTGAACTCGTACACATCCGCCGCCAAGGTGATAAACAATGATATATCCAGTTTTGTGCAGTCATTCTCGAGAATGAAGTGGAAGATGACACTTTTCTTTCACGATTAGAGTTCAGTGATAAGGCCATGTTTCATCTCAGTGGTACGGCAAACCACCACAATGCACGTATATGAAGATCACAGCAGCCACATGCTGTAGTCGAGCATGAGAGATAATCCCATAAAGTGAATATATTCTTCGCCATTTCCCGCGAAAAGGTTTAGGGTCAGTTCTTCATTCCTGACAACACTGCCAAAGGAACTC
This sequence comes from Dryococelus australis, assembly GCA_029891345.1. Lineage (NCBI taxonomy): Eukaryota > Metazoa > Arthropoda > Insecta > Phasmatodea > Phasmatidae > Dryococelus > Dryococelus australis. The sequence continues at coordinate 46,408,898 of CM056998.1, forward strand.
ATTCCTACAAATGTTACAGAACTATGGCTTTTCCCGCGGTCACAGGCAGATCCAGCTGATATTTCATTTCCCATCAGGACGGAGCATCAATGCGCTAGGGGCCGCGGTGGCCGAGAGGTTAGCTGACTCGCCCCCCACCAAGGCGATCCGGGCCCAATCCCCGGCCGGGTCACAAGATTTTTGCATGTTGGAATCGAGCCGGACGATGCCGTTGGTCGGCGTGTCTTCGCGGGGATCTCCCGCTTCCCACGCCCCTTCATTCCGGGGCCGCCCCATACTCACCTCAGTCGCCCACATCGGCTCTGACGACCCTGCTGTTAAGAGCCGCCCAAATCTCTTCACTCACTCACCAACGCACTGACACTTGTAAGTTCGAACATACCTGAACAAAGAGCTTCCGCACCGATGGATCGGCCGTCAGGGACCTACTGATTTCGCATTACACCACCGGGCACCAAGTTTACCCCATATAAATAAATGCCTGTGTTTTTTTTTCCTTGGAGGGGTTTGTGAAGGATTCAGTTCATGTGCCGCCCCTTCCAACAACAACGGGGAACTTCGAAACTGCATAACAACAGTGGCTGCAGTAACATGAGACATACTCGCTGAAATGTAGGACGAGATGTATTATTGTGTAGATTTGTGCCGTGCGTCTACACGGGGGCATACTGAGCACTTGTTATGATTGTAAGCAAAACTTTATTGTCAGACATGAATTTCACTTTTTACCGCATAGTTCTCTGTTGCTTAGTTTAAAAGTTATAGCCTTTTTAAATCAAATGACTCTTTTTGAAACATTGTGTTTATTACTAATAAAGCAGTAAGTACTACGTACATACACTTAGTTTAGCAACAGGTAATTATAAAAGAGGATATAGATAGTTTATCCACTAAGTACTTGCATCTAAATGTAGTATTAAAACGTTATGATTTTCTCACAAGCATATGGTCTAAACGTTATTCACAGTGTGCAACTCTAGTCGCATCATTAATGAGATTCTAGATCAGCCAACGTGCGTGGTAGATGTGATCTGTCTGTGAATAAGGATAAATTGAAATGACAGGTTAATAAAGCTTCTAGCACTGAAACAATAACTGTTCGACCTAAGGTAATGTTTTGTCACGTAGGATTTTGCGTCTAGTGCATGGAATGGTAATTGGTGTTAACTCATGTGTGAACAGAGCAATGTGCGGACACATTACAGGTCAAAACACTCAAGTATTATTCTAAGGTCACAAAGCCGCTCCGATCAAAAGTCAAACTGAGTTTAATTTCGTGAGGAAGCAGTTCGTCGAACGGTGGTAACACCATATCACATGAGTATATGAATATTTCAAATAGAAATTTCAGAATACTTTACAGTTATAGAGAGAGTTGCGGAAAGTGAATTGGTCCACCTTGAAATTTTTATTTGTTCCAAAGGGAAGTTCTTTCATCACCAAAATTTTCAAGTATTTGTAAAATTGTACCTCTATAATCTGAGGATAAATTATGCACAAATCTACAAAGATAACTTACTGCCACGAGCTTCTTAAAATACGAAATTGCTATGATGTTCTTCAGATTCATTGCCCTACTGCAAGTGTTGCACTGAATCCAAAATGTAATGCCTTCAATTACTACATTTTCAAAAGCATTAAATTCAGTAAACTTATTTTCAGTTTAAAAATAATATTATTTTTTTTTATTTTAAGACTTAATCGCTTGGTCAAATACTAATCCCTACTTTTAAACTCATTAATTTTGAGATTAATTTTTAAGCTTTCCTATTTTCTCGAACCTAGTTAGGAAACGTTCCCCTGAATGCCGTTTGGTTCAATCTGCAATCACAATCACGCACAAATTGTGTTTTGGAGTCAATCTCTAGTAATACCCATGGGGAATGAGCTAAATGCTCTGTTTCGGAAACGCCAATCACATACCCATAATTCGTTGGGCGTAATTTAAATTGAGCAATATTAAAATCTATAATCTTAAGTTTTCATTTTTTACAGGAAGCTTGCGTGTTCATTGAGTATATTTCTTCACGCCTGCTATGAATGTGTTTCATTACAGAAACAGTGGGGAAATTAGCAAACAAGATGGTGCCGAATGTTTTAATGTATTGACGCAACCTGGTTGTAAGAATATTGAAGATTCTTGTAATCTATTTATAACATAGCCCTTAATGTAGGCGATTTCGTGAATTTCTGGTTGTTAAATGTAAAACTTATGCTTGTGAATGACAGTTAATAAGAAATAAAACTCCACATATTCGTATCATTTTTCATGCAGGTAGATTAATTTCCCAGCGTCGTGTAAAGGTCCGCTGACCTCTCCTGGCGCATTCGGATAGTACGCCACCGGTCTGCGGTACGGGAGGTTCTGGGTTCGAGTCCTAGGTAAGGCATGGGTGTTAGGTTAAGTAGAGTCGTAAGTTAGTGTGTAAGCCGTCCCCTGATAAGCATTCAGACATAGCACCGGGAGACTTTAATAAACCCTTTGCAATTCCAGTTGCAATTCGTGTAGATGCGGGACGATTGGGTTTGGTCGTGCTGGTGCTTATAGCGAGATGGCTGCTGTGAACTAGTGTGTGCGGGCTACAAATAACATTTTCCCTGCCCTTTCCCGCTTTCCCTGGGAGACCTCCGGAAATGTAGCGGTTTACGACGCCCAGCTTTCCGGGGCGAAAAGCGTGTGAAATTGCGTGGAGCGCAGATGTTCTCGTGGTAGAAGGGGGAAATTTTAATTCCAGCCCCGGCTCCAATGATTTCCGTTTACACCAAAGGGGACTGGCACAGGGTTGTTAATTGAGGCCTGGTCGTTACTTAACATTCCCGCAGCACCGCAGGGACGAAATACCACGTGCTGCTGAAGTAACGCGTACAACGGCGACAAACCAAAGTCCACACAAAACAACCAAAATAAAACTGATATTTATCAGGTTTGGTTCGTTGCTCCTCCAAAACTGGAGGCGATTAGAACTGTTTCCCAGCAATCAAAAAATTACTTCATCGAAAACAACAATTTCGGACTGTTTACAGAAGACTCAAATGCAACAAATGGTAACTTTGCATAACCTAATTAATGTAATTTCTCTATAAGGCTTATTAACGTCCCCCGGTGTTAGGCCTAAAGGCTTATCAGGGAAGGACTTACAAACTAACGTATTTAACCTAACACTCATTCTTTATCTGGGATTCGAACCTAGAACCTCCCGCACCCCAGATAGGCGGCCCACCAACAGACTGCGTCACGGGAGGTGAGCTAATTAATGTAATCATGTGGCAAAAGGGTCCTTAGTGAATCAATATCCCTAACTGTTTGGGTCAAATAGCACGCAAATTCTTACTTATTAGTTTTATTGTTTCAAGAAATCAAGGTATTGTATTATTATAATACTTAAAATTCTAATATTATATACTTAAAATACTCAGTTTTTTGTAAGAAATAAATTATTATAAATCGAGTTTGGCCATGCTACTGACGGAAATGTTCCTTGGCAAGAGAGAAATGCTTGTCCTTTGTAGTATTTATCGTTACATTATAATCATATTTGTTCATGATAAAAATTAGAATGTACGGTAAAAGTTAAGTATAGAGATAAGCGTATCATTCTGCGAAGCATTAGCCGTTGCTTATTATTGAAATAACACATATAAAATATATAAAAAAGTGGTAAATACCATGTACAAAATTTCAGGCTTTTCTCTCACTTAAGTGATTACATAAAATTTTATTTAAAAATTTATAGCAGTCCTTTTTTTTTTTAAAAGAAAATCAAAATTAAATGTTACTGGGCGAAAATTGCTACATTCCTGCCATATTTTTCAGTCAGTGTATGTCTGTAATTAAAACGTATTGTCCTCGCACTATATATCATGGTTTATTCGCTGTTTCTTCACACTTTTTAATCAAACCTTTGGAAAGTGACGCCATGTGTGACGTATATGGTTATTACCTTAATATGTCATGTATCACAAGCGTTCTATGCTATTGTTGGCATAAAACTACAGTGTTTTACTTAAATTGGGATTTTATTTATATTTTTCTTATAAATTTAAATATTTCATTTATAATTAATATAAATGAAAACCGTCAGAAAATAGGTGTATCGATAATGCTTAGTAAGAAATAGTTCTTATGTGAAATATTATTACACTTGGTGCGCACGAATGTGGTGCATTATCCCTTTGGTGTAATGTTCTATACTTTGTTAAGATTTGTTAGCATGAGGTGGAGGATATTTTGGAAGCAGAACTTAAGCAGAGCTTCAAAAAAGGTGGAAGTAATTGTGAATGGACTATACATAGATATATGTAATGTTTATAAAACCTTTGTACACTGATTGACAAAAAAAAAGTGAAGCGCCTAGAACAAATAGTCCCAGTTGAATATAATTTGGTGTATGTACATATACCATATACCAGACTACATTAGTAATTTTACAACGATTAGAGAGATAGTGTTGTAAGGCATGCACGGAATGTCAGAAAGTCGATAATAACAGTGATGGAAGGTCACCGCACAATGATTGAGCCTCGTAGACGCAGTATATAGCATAGATATGGGACATTACGATGTAACGATTGGCCGATGTAAGAACCGGTGGGTACATACGGGCACGCACATGTCGTGATGGTTCCGTCGACCAAAACAGAACACACTTCAAGGGAGGATCAGCAACGTGCACCAAGCATTACTCAAACCCCATGACTCCGGCACCTACAATCCAGACACAGTTGCTGAAGACCACAACACCCAGTGTCAACCCGCACCCACTTTGTCTAGGCAACTGGGCATCAGCGAGAGTACAGGTTCATCGTTCTATGCGCAGGCTACCTTTAACACCAGAGCACAGACGGCGGTATTTGAAATGATGCCGTAATTTGTAGGTTTATAGTTATGAATGGAGTCACGCCAATTTAAGCTGCTATTGTACTGTAAAGGGCTTTTTAACGTCCCCCGGTTTTACGATTGAAAGCTTAGCAGGGAACATCTTACAGACTAACTTATAACCTAACTTAAATTAACACCCATGCCTTACCCGGGATTCGAACCCAGAGCCTACCGCACCCCATATCGGTGACGCACCAACCGACTTAAGCTGCTATGAATCTCGGTTCTACATTACCACGGATGACTACGTATGCTACTATGGTGGTACTGATGTGGAAGGACATAGTCTGTCAAAAATGTGGCGGGACACACTGGCATTAAATCTACCAGCATGCAAAGGAAGCCACAAGAAAGGACTTCAAGTCACCTTTGGTAGTGGTTCGGTAAATCCTCTCCGTACAGCGTTGCGTCAGTGACATCCTACGTCATCATGGGTTAACCCTCATGATACAGCACTCTGGTACAGCCTTTCAGCAAGACAACGCTTCTCACAGATGACTCGTGTATCAGTGGAACGCCTGCGTCATGATGAGGTACTGCCACTGCCAGCAAAGTCGCCCGATCTCTCCCCGAGAGAACATGTGTGGTATCAACTTGGAATTCAGCTCAGACTCGGCGGGATATCTGGGGGGGGGGGGGGTTTACAATAGCTGTGGACCTACTTGCCTCAGGAGAGGGTGCAACGGTTGTAAGGTTTCCTTCCGAACCGAATCGGTGCATGTATCCAGACCCGAATGTGTGATACATCCTACTGCCATGTGACAAGCAGTACGACCACACTGCCAACTCTGTTGTCCGTGTGATCCGATATTGTGATCATCGTGATAAATTTACATGACTTTTGAAGGGAATGCTTTAAATTTGCAACCATAGTGGGAGACAATGCAGAAAATCCGACGATATCAAAATCGGGGATACAGTTCGGCATTGCAACTCCGAATCTATCGTCTACGTTCAAAATTCAATTACACCACTCGATTGCAAAAGGACAAAGCGTATGTTACGTTGAGTGAAGACTGCGAAGCATACGCGGCGCCGGGAGAGGGGCAATGGGGTGCCGCAATTTTGAGTTTGTTTCGCCGCGTCTCATAACATCTGTGTAGTATAACTTTGGACTAGGAGAAGCAACTACGCTCGTTTAAGTTTCAATCAACAGTTCCCATCAAGATCAATCGTCGATTGCGTGTATAAATACATTTTCGTAGCGTGGTTATGGGGAAATTGTATGAGTTCAATGTAAAAAAAATAAGAAAACTTAACACAATGTCGGCCTATGCTCGTTAAAAAGTAAAGTCGAAATACAGAAATCGTATACGGTTGGAAAAAGCATCTCAAAAGCAATCCAGTGATACCCATAAAACCCCATATGATGAGCGAAGCGGTGCCGGGAACGTAAAATAAACATCAAGGAGCCCGAACGCGTCAACGTAGACGTATTCACGCAAAACAAACGGCCGTGTCTTCCAACACAGCCAAACCCAATTTTTCCAACACATGCAGTTTCACCCCTACACTTCTTTCTAGGCCTCTATTTTTTTTTCGTGAGTGTATTTTCAGATGTTTAACGATATTTGCGTGATCACTGTTGCGGCCATTTCTTCTTTGAGATCATTTCTCACGAGACAACCAGTGTTTCTGGCCATGCGACAGTGTGCATCATTTGGCAGGTAATATGTTCGATAACGGCCGATGCTGGAGGGTGGTATTCCACAAATGTACCCTCATCACCAATATAGGTAAAGTAACCCATTCAGACCCATTACACATGACTCTGTACATTACGCACGTGTAAGTAATTTTTGGTCTGTACTGCACACTGTGAAGCACAGTGATCAAAGATCTTACCTGTGGGTAAATGATTCGCAAAAACCGTCCCGCTGGTCTAGGTTATAATTAGTTCATTAACTGCAGCCGAACAAACAGCCTACAGCCCACTCGCTGCGACACCGAAACAAGTATTGTGTACTATTTGAAACGTAGCAGTTCATAAATACAAAATAAGATTTACGTAACTACAAAATTTTGGAGTGTGGAATGAAGGAAGAAAGGCAGTTCTCCGCTGTATTTGTAATAAAAGCAACTTCGTCAAAGTGAATTTCATCATATCAAATTTATTGTGTTGGCAAATCTGCGGAATCAGTAAATTGTTCCTATTTCATTTTCAAAGTAACTAAACACAAACGATAAACCACAACATCTATTTCTCCGGCAACTATGATGAGCGTTTTAGTTATCTGCTTTTATACAACAAACACACAATCTCAAAAATATGTTTTCAGTTGTAAGAGAGTGGTGTTAGTGTTTGATGCCACGAGTAGATAGTGGTAGAGATTGGTATTTGTGGTGATCATATATAGGTTGTGACACTTAACACGAAAAATGCAAATAAGTACTAGCAAATTATAATACATGAAACACTGGACAAAACAAAATAAAACACTCTGAAATAATCTCAACTATCTACTTTAGCTACTGAAAAGAAAAAAGGATGGTGAATTTTACTCAGATTTATTAAATAGAAATATTCTTTTAAATAAAAAATATATCTAGTGACAAAATAAAGTGCTGACTCTCTACAAAGAAAATCCAAAATTGCCAAATTTAAGTTCAGAACTAGATAAGGAGTCTAATGACTCAAATTAACATCATCCTTACAAAGTTTATTCAAGTTGGTGAAAATCTGAACAATTAAAGAAAAAAGGTACAGCTGCTTTCTATCTGTTTTTTTTTTAATGAACATGTTACTAGGTAAGGCTGCCTTTAATTATCACGTTTCTGAACCAAAGCTTTAACTTCACTAGTCCATAAAAGAAAATGTCACGCGTTTCGAAATAAGCATAATCGTCAATTTAAAAATAAATATCCTTATTTCAAATAATAATTTATATGTTTCAAAACTTTCTCATGGTTAATAAAAACGAATTAAATTACTCTGGCGCTGGCTCAAGTCCGTAGGGCGTCCGGCCCACTGGATCGTATAACACAAATAATATGCGAAAAATAAAATACTCCGGAAACTGCTGGAAAGTTTAGTAAACTATCTAAACTATCCACAGAAATGTTTTGTAGGATATTAGATGCCCCTACGGCATCAAACACGGGTTGGCGTCACCTTGGTTTTAAGTCGGCGTCATCCTCATTAATATGGCGCCTGGCGCTAAGCAACGCCTTGTCGTCGGCGGCTGGAACCACTAAGAGATCCCTTCAATAACACCTGCGTCCTTTCTCAGACGCGGCGCTGAGTTCCTATCAATTAAAATGCTTCCGGGAACACACTAAAAATTATTTAATTATGCTGGCGCGGGGGATTTAACTACATTCATTCCCGGCGGAATTAAATCGCGGCAGCCTTACTCAAAAAGTCACACCAGAAGCCCTATTTCCGGCAACAACATATCGCGATAACACAAAAGTCAAAACTAAATTCCGGAAAAACGGAATAAATAAATAATTAAGTAAATAATTACAAATCTAAAAATATAATAAAAATTAAACACAATTTAAAAAACTGAAAAAGTGTTAATTACACTTGAAACAAATTAAAACAGATTACTACATAGAAACTTTTTTGGAATGCTAAATTAAAATTGTAAAGTTAAAATGGTTGAAAATCCTAAAATGGATGGGTGGTTTACAATTACTATTAAGTAATACATGAATACAAATGAAAATAATTACTTTGGGCAATCAAAGAAATTGTGCTAAAAATACAAGCATTACAAGAAACAAAACTTTCAATCAATATTTACAGCAAACATATCCTTCAATGGTAAAACTATATAATGCACTTATTAAACAGTCCGTTATATCTCATTTACTGCTCGCCAAATAGGAATACCATTTGATGCGGCGCCTTAGTTTAAATTCGGAAGTGAAACACTCGAAATGGAAGTGTATGTTTGCGTAATCTGTAAATCGGATTTATCGTTTTGCTAAATGAAATGTAAAGTTACAAAGGTAGTAATAATAAAATCATACTTGCGTTGGTGTACAGAAACCATTTTCATGCGGTTAATGAAACAGATTTACAGATTAACGCTGTTTGATGAATGACTGCAAATTTACATAACATTCCACTCAACCCGGTATTCACATGCACAGGTCTGTGTATAGCAGCTTTCGAAAAAAAAATTCAAATGTTCACGGGTCTGGGAAATTAGGGAATTACGAGCAATGCAACGCAATTTTCATTGGCGTTTGTAACATCGCGTGTGCCCGCCGTTAAATCCGCGGGTTTTCAAATACGCGCAAGGAACCATATTTACGGTTCTGCCATGCTTTTTCTGTATTCTCCAACCTCTGTAACAAAAAATAATCGTCAAGCTGAACACATGCCAATTAAAGTAAATATCGTCAAGGGTTAGCACCCGATGCATTTTACCTTAAATTATTTTCATAAACTATAATGCCTTAAATCGTACGGATGTTGCGTGTTTTAGATAACAGACCCCGTAACTTACAGTTTAACTGCGGTTACGTGGAAATTTGTACGGATGCACCGTAGTATAATTGAGTTATGCTATAGCTCGCTGATAAATGTTTGGCAGTTTTATATTAATTTTTTCTTACTTTATACAGAAGTTTTCAACGAAGTTCATTAATTATTCAGATACGTGCCATCCAGATGTTTGGTATAACTGCCCCACTCGGAGTTATCGGGTTTCAGTTGTGAGTTTAGGAACTTCATACATCAAAGGTATCAACTTCAAAACCGCGTAAATATTTGCGAACGTAGCTTGCAATAATTGGGAACTCGTGTATATTCATACAAGTAATATAAGTAACGTAATTATGATACATATATATTATACACATGTAGTAAGTTTTAAAAATGGTTACTTATTTTGCTTCTGTTCTTTGATTTAAAAACACAATACGGTTAAGCGTCAAAGCGTACAGAATACTGGCAACTGTTCGGCTAACTACGTGCGTGGAATGGAACTTTCAGTTGTGAACTTGCAAAACCGTATGTGTGTTCACGCGACTTGCTCTCGAGCAGTGAGCTGTTTGGGTCCTACAACTTGGCCTGGCAAAGGCTTTCATTGTTCCACTGTGCGACGTCTCGACTGTTCGACGGAACGCTGACTGAAACTTCTGGTGCCGCATGGTACCTCCTCTGTTCGGAGATCGCTGACGAACAACCCTTCGTGCTGAATCCTTTGCCTAAAGGCCGTTCACTATGAAGTGAGCACTTTAGAACCGAACCTTAGAAAAAAAAAGTCACTGCCCCTGCGTGCGAATATTTTAATGGGCATACTGAGTGACATTCGCCCAGTAAAGTTGGTAATGATGGTTTGATAGTAATTCCATATTTTAGCGTCGAATAAAAAGTGTCAGGTAACCATTTGTGATAACTTAAAATTATTCCTTTCGCTTTGTTTTTCTAATGCATCGAAGTGTAAAAACAAGCAGATTTACAAATTGTTTACTTTCTTAATAATTTCCCAGTTTCACTTGACCAACGCACTAATAAAGTGAGAAGGCCCATGGCAACGTTAATTTTATATAATGAGGAGGAATACACAACATGAATACAAGTAGATCATAAGTAGGGGTTTCAAAATTGCTCATTTTACCGTGAACAGCATATATCACAAGTCACCGTCCACGCTAAACCAAAGATATTGCTCCAGAACGGAACTTGTATTGGAATCAACACATGACAACTTGCATCAAAAGTTAAAACTCGCTCTGAATCATAACGAAGACAGATTGAAGTCGAGCTGAAAACAGAAACGAAGCTCTGGTTTGGCGATTGTGTACACCACAGAACAAGCAAACTACGAACTAATGGAGTTCACTTCAACATTCTGACGTATGCACACATTTACAGAGATTGAAAACAAGATACAAGTTATGCTAACCATTGTTCTTCCACATACCTCAACCTCATAATTTAGTTTTATGTCACTCTGATGCTAATGACTGAAATAAAAATACTTATTCTTATACGAGTATGTGCGCTGGAATGTTAACAAATCTCCTACTCGGTCGAACGAACACTTTTTGTACTGAGAAAAATAATTGTTCGCAACAATTTGAGAGATGTAAGTAAGCTATGCTTCAAAATTTAAACGCAACTTACAAACAGTTCCGTGTTGAGATTACATTAACGAAATTCTAAAAACTAAATACTGGACATCACGACGTAATGTTGCTACTTACATCAAAAGCAAAATATACATTTGTAAATTAGTGTGATTTTCTTTTTTCTTTTTTTTTTTTTTTTTCGATACGTGGAGTCATTTCCAAGTAGCCCTACCATAAGCGTTTTTGTGGTCAAAATAACAATTCTTGTATGTCTGAACTTCGTGAGGAAACGAAAAAATGATTCCGACTGCGTCTGTATTTTAGATCACTGTTGTATCGTCGTAGAATCTGACCCTCAGCCGTATTTATAATGATATATTTATTCATATAGTTAAAGACTTAATATTATTTTTCATTTATCATATTTTATTGCAGCAGTAATCGTTATTTGTATTAATTCACTGGTCAGATAATTTTCAGTATTACTTTTAATTGCAACAAATATTTAAAGGATTTCCAATCTGCTGATATTTGTTTTGGTTACGATGGCATTAGTTACCGTGCACGATGCTGATTTGTTACCACAGAAACGGAGTGGTGTGGTGTGTCATCTTTAGTGTAGCACTTTCGTGATTGTCTCATTAATTGAATATTTCTCAGATTAATATGTAACGGAGATTTTAGCCATGTGGATTCCAGCAGGCAGAAATAAGACCTGAGTGGGTTTGGAATGAGGTTTTATTTCGGTTTTTGATTCGATTAGTCGAGTTCGCACATGTAAAGGCTGTTCACGTTAAAGTGAGCACTTTTGAAATCAAATTTAGAAAAGTCACTACCCCAATCTGCATATATTTTAACGCGCTCCCTGAGTGGCATGCGCCCAGTAATGTTGGTAACGATGGATGGGAAGTAGTTCCGTATATTAACGCCGAATAAGAAGTTTTAGGTAACAATTTCTGATAGTTTGAATTATTTCTTTCGCTTTCTGTTTTTTTTTAATGAATGGAACTGTAAAAAGGAGCAGATTAAAAAATTATATACTTTTCTAATAATCTCACAGTTTCACTTGACCAACGCATGAATAAAGTGACGAGGCCCATTACAATGTTAATCTTACATAAGGCGTAAGAATACGCGACGTGCATGCAAGTACTAGGAGGGGAGAACGATTCCAGTGAGAAGGCCTGTACGCTTTACGCCCGCGTATATTTTCACAGGTATTTCAAGTCGATCGCGCCTTTGAAAAGTGCAGTTTCGACTGTACCTCAGCACATTAGGCCCGTGAGCCTAGAATAGGGAAGCCCTACAGCAGATGTCCCGTGGTATTCATGCCAGTACCTCCGCCCAGGACCATATCTTCGATGAGTTAAGCATCCTACAGAATATTTTTATTTCAGCTACATTTTTTAAAATATACCTTTTTTCTTAAACGCAAAAAACGCCATTCAAGTTTAATAAACATTTACTTGTCGCCACATTGGATTATTGCATGAACTCATTTCCACAAATTCAAACCACGGAGATCTTGACATGTTGCTACTGCCTGAGCTAGTTTGAAATTGAAACATTTTCAATAATTTTTCGCAATATAAATTTTCTTTTTCAAAGTGTGATGTTAAATTACAACGTTCATCACAGGAGAGGCTATCGTTGCCTAACGCTGCAGTTTAATAATTAATTTTACCTTCTGTTATAAATCGAAGCCCATCTATTCCAAGACAATTATTTTTGTTTTGCGCATATTTTCATTTTTTCAACTATCATTTAATTAATTTCTTCAATTAGATATTTCATATTTTAAACATGTCTGATGGGTTTTAATTTCAGTAGTATGTTGGTTTCTTCTGTATATGCGGTTCACGGTAAAGTGAGCACTTTTTAAGGCCCTCCCAACAGGCACTAACCACTAATAAATGTATCTTATTGCAGCATCCGGCATTAAAATTTGAGGGTGGTGAAATTAATATACTGTGTCTATTGGTCACATTACAATGTAAATATTAAAAAGCAGCAGGAAGATGCAAATTGGATGATAGGAAAAATTTAGAAGGACCTTAAAAAGTGCTCACTTTACCGTGAGCAACCTATTTGTACATTATTTGCTGAGTGTTTTCTGTGATGATGTATGTGTCTGAACTTCATGATCCATTCTTCCTGCGAGAGTTTCTGCAGCAGGTAGATGGTAAGGCGTGTGTCATTTACGCTCGTTTCCTACCATCCGTCCTTGACGAGCCTGGAGAAACAAACTTTCAAGACTGTGACTCAGTGTAACACAATTCTCAGCATATCTCAGAGCAGGAGAATACATGATTAATTTGGCAGTGGGGTGGCGACGCCACATTACTTACAAGGCAGCGATAGTGAGAAGCAGTATACATCAGTATACACACATACTACACATCACCATTGTTATTTCTCTTCATAAATGCTCTCCTCACACATCATCAATATACTGTTGTGGTCTTTACAATATAAGGCACATTGCATCGTTCAGGCTACGGTAGAATAATTACATGGAACAATGATTATCACCAATAATCACGAAAGTTTCCTACAAAACAAGGACACAGTGTATGATGATGAATGCGGTCACCCGATCAAGCATCCCTAGATTTACCGAGCGCGCCAGGGAACTAACGGTAACCGCGCATGCGCGTGCATAATACAACAAGAAATCAATGTGTATGTTAAGAAACACTGGTGCGCATTCAATTCTATTACATTTAAACTGCAAAAAACTTTTTTAACGTATATACTAAGTTTAAACTGCAGTAAAACGTATTCACCTAGTACTGTACCGTTGATTACTGTAAGTAATTTTTAACTAAACAAACCCATTTCGCATCTATTTTAGGTCTAGTTATGTGGTCATTTCAGGTTCTATACTACGTCATAAGTTGTAAGGAGAAATATCTGAATTTTGTGTATATCGTGCGTTGAGAAAAGAAGTGTTTTGCGCAATAACCAATAGTTTTCAACACTTCGGATCAGGGACGTATCCAGGGGGGAAGCTGAGGGAGCTGCACCCCCCCCCCCCCCCACCGAAAATGACACACCTTTTTTGAAACGTTATTATCAAAATGTCAATCATTATATTTATATATTTGTTATTATCCACATGACGCACATTTTTTACACCCTATATTAATATGTCAAACATTATATGTATTTATTTGTTATTAACCACACATATGATTACATTACATCTTATACATCAAAATTTCGTTTTCTGAAGAAACGGGGGACCGGGGGGGGGTCAATTGCACTGCATAGCAGTGCAGTTCTTTGACTTAATAAAATACTCAAGTGCATTTTTCATACTTTTGACCATTTTCACAGTTACTTTATTCATGTGGCTGAGGAATGTCAGTTATGTATCACAGAATTTGTAGGCCTACACTCGGACTTTAATAGACATTTAATTGACTTAAAACAGTTCTCAAAATATTTGTTGTTACCAAAAATGATACGGTACCATATATACATGTGAAATAATTATACTGTCTTACCTTCTTAGTGTAATAAAATGTGGTGGTATTTAGCTTACATATACGAAAATATTAATGCTATATTTACGTATTTAAAATGTAAGATATTTAAATGACACGATGATGCAATTGACATATGACTATTGTGTTGACCTATTTTAAATTGGCGTGTACATGTGAGCGAGTTTGCATAAATAGTTTGTATCCTCATTTCCTTTTCTATCCTTCCAATGTGACTTGTCAACGATGTACTACTAGTGACAATACTAATACTCATCACCCCCCCCCCCTCCCCTCGAAAATATTTCTGGATGCGCCCCTGCTTCGGATGTACTTATTGAACCTCAGAATCCTTCTTCGCGGCTGCAACTATCACCGTACAGACTGTCCTTTCCCTTCTGCAGTTTTCAACGCGTCTCTCGGTGTTCTTTCTTTGGGCGCAGCAGTGACCAACGTGTGAGAGTGTTCCCGCGGTATTCACGTAGCTACCTCCTTACGATTCTACTCCCATTCCAATATTCGCCTCATTTTTTGCTAGTTCTTTGCATCCCCTAGACAAATGGGAGGTGCCGAACTTGATCAATGTTTCATCTTACTAAGAAAAATCATATATGGCAAGCAACGAACCAATTTGAATGTGTTATTGCAGTGGAAAGAGGTGTTTGTAACTTAGGTTAATATTTCCACAAACTATTGGGTTACAGGAAGCCCGAGTAGCTTTAAGTAGTCTGTATAATTTTTGAATGCATATTATTGTTAGCAAACTTCATAAAATAAATGAAGGTGGTACAGAAAGCGATTTAAACGTTTTAAATATATACTCTGTAATTTTTAAATTCAACAATTAACTGCTCTATTGTACGTTATTATGCAGTTAGCATAGCTGAGTAGACGAGTCACCAACTGTACTTCGAGCTACCAAAGAGGTTTTACGAGCGAATTCTAAAATTTCCGAACACTCTAAATCGCTTAAAAATACTGTTCATTTGTATACCAACCAACGGCAGGAGTCAGTTGACCAAACTCACGCATTTCCCACTTCTATCCCCCAGAAGAAACGATTAATGTTTAGAAACGTAGCCTGAAAACCAGTGTGAACAAGTGCACTTTGGATGATGATCGATAACTATTGTGGGGCGTGTCGGAGAGTGTGTAAGAGATTTCGAGGGCGACTCTTAATAACGAGGTCTTCAGAGCAGATGAGGCTGAAGCTAGGTGAGCAGCATCGGAATGCAAGGGATGGGGAAACGGGAGATCCGCGAGAAAACCCGCTGACCAGTGGCATCGTCCGGCAATATCCCCACGTGCAAAAATCCGGGAGCGACCCCGCTGGAAGGGGCGCCTCGGAAACCGGGTTATCATCACCCAAGAGAATAAACACGAACTTGAAAATTAATTAAAACTGCAGTTTGATGAATAAAACTAAAAATCAAAACAAAAGCAATAAACAGCTGAACACAAATAAAGAAGACTTAAAATCTCATCTAAATCATGTGTAAAAGTGGAAATAAAAGAGTTTAAAAAAAACACTTCAAAAGTTATCTTAATTAAAAGACAACTCTATGTTCCCTAATAATGGGAGCACGTCGCTCACAAACGCTGCCACATCAAAGAGAAATTTCCGAAGCCTGTGAGTCACATTATGTTAAACGTAGGGCGGTGACATTAAGTAAACGAGGTGCGTTGTTGCATTTAAAGGTTTCTGGTTTTCAAGCTCGTCCACTCCATATCTCCCCCCCCCCCCCTCTTTTCAAGGGCCTCTTACTCATGCATAAGCCACGGCAGGAAAATAGAGTGGCTGCCTAGCACTGAATACTGAAAAAATACAAAATAATTGGTGAAGGAGGGAGGCAAGACGGGGTAATTAAAGTTTGAACCACTATAGTATTAAAAAAAGTAATCCTATATGCCTGAATATTTCTTTTAGATTAACATAATACCCTTTGAATACAATGTGCGCAATCAGAAGTTTAAATATCACATAAAATCTAAAGTAATATATTTTATTTCCTTAGGGATTACATTCACCCCATCTTTCCCCATAAGTGGGGTAAGATGGAGTGTGATGTGGGGCAACATGGAGTACAAAATTGCAAGTTCATTTTGAGCAATGAATGAACATATGCCCTTCGTAATCATTATTGTCATCGATACCAGTATATGAACAGTACAGCTTTTATACTTGTTTTTACTTTCAACTTTTCAGTCCTAGTTGTGTTCTTTTGCTTCTTCTTCTTTAAATCTGGAAGTCTTCCAGTTCCCTCTTGTAGGGCGACGATGTGAATATTGTAATTTTCCCACGTCTGTCATTTTTCCTTGTTGTTATTGCTGTGTTGCTAACATCTGGAATAGGTAGGATATGATGTAGTACAGTAATTGGGAATGTACTTGATTATGAATTTGTCAATACCGGCACTGCAGCATTCTCTGATGGAGATGTTGGGGGATTTTCGGGAACGTTTCTCCAGGCACGCCGATCCAGGCTGAGGATTGTCTGCAGAAATTGGTGCTGGAAGTTCCTCAGCATCTGGCCTATCTTGATTAGGAATGAATGGACTAGGTTTTCGCGTTGTCTGAGAAGTAAAATTAACCAGTGCCAGAGAAATTGGTTGGATCGTTAGGCCACACTCCAGTTGTTCCGAAACCTTTTACTGCGCAGGACATTGTAGCAGCTTTGATGAATGTGATTCCGAAGATTTCCGTCACTTGGAAGTTCGTAATCACTCTTCCTGGATGAGACCGTAGCCACGTAGTTGCAGCACTGTCATAAAATACACTGAGAAGTTTCACGAATGCTACATCAAACGGCTGCATACGGTGCGTCCAGTGCGGTGGAAAGCAGAGCAATACTACACCATTATTTCGAGCATAGTAAAAGAGTTTGATGCTGTTCGTGTGCGTGTAATGACCGTCCAATAAAAGCAATACACGACTTTCTTTAGACGCGACTCGAAAAATTTCTTTAACAATGACAAAAATGTGTCTGAATCCATGTTCCCGGCGGAGTTCCATGAAGCACTGCTTCATCCGTTGCCTTGGTAAAGTCAGCACTGGGGATATATACACTCCAGATGCACAGAAACAAATTTGCACAGTGACTGTAGTTCACCTTTCTGCAGTGAGTACACCGACCTGCTTTCTACCCTTCGAAATTATTACTTGGACTTTGATATTAGGACTGTTGGCTCCAGTTCATCACAGATGATATTTTGTCAAGGGTTAAATTATTTTCATCTACGACACTTGTAAGCAGTTTAAAAAAAACTTTGCTATAGTCCTCTTATTAAATCCCATTGCTCGTGCGATGAATTTTGGATCAGGTTTCCGCAAAGAGAAGTCAGGGAGTCTCTATTAGAAACCTTTTGCTCAGTCTAAACTGGCTACACATTTCTTACGGTCAAAATTATGTTTCTTGTGATTACTTTCGGCAAGCTGAAACGCTAATTTTCTTAGTTCTTTTATCGACAATCCAAAAAATCTGATCTCCATATCTTTAAGAACAGCTAAAAGTTCGACCTCTTCATAGTGAGTAAACGCAGATTATTTTCCGCATAACCTTTCTTTCAAGTTCACGTCCGGATTCTCCTTCGCTTTCGCCGTCCTCCTGTGGCGCAGTCGGTTGGTGCTCCGCCGCTCTGGGGCGCGGGAGGTTCTGGGTTCGAATCCTAGGCAAGGCATGGCTGTTAGTTTAAGTTAGGTCATAAGCTAGTTTGTAAGCCGTCCCCTGATAAGCCTTCAAGCATAACACCGGGGGACCCTATATAAGCACTTTCCAATCCAATTCAATCCTTCTCTTTCTTCACTCCTATCTCTAGCTAAAGCTGTCTGCGGAACAGTGAAATGTGTCACGACTCTCGTATGTTCTTCCAACCAACTCTGTCTCTCATATTTCTGTTTGTAGTTTCGAACCATGCTTCCTAAAAACGCAAACAAATACAACTTAATATAGCGCGAGGCTACAAAGGATTGTTAAACAAGTTTTACTTCATAGAAATTGACTAAGTATAAAGTAAATATGAAAGGTGAGTGGAATATATTTAATACTTAAAATACGTTTTAAGATTTGTATTCATTAAGTCTTAAAACCTCATCAGTGCAAATACACATTCCTCTCGCAGAGACATAAAATATCACCGGGAAAGTAGTCATATCCATAAACGAATTTGTTACTCGCAAGATGGGGTATCTACCATCATTCCGTCTTGCCCCAACCGTACTGCGAACAAACATGGCCAACCACCACACTCATGCGAGAGAAAGGGATTAAATAAACCTATTAGTTTTAAGTTTGATGAGACTACTTGTTAAGTCAAGTATATGTGTATGCTCTTTACATGCGCCTCTAGTGATGACACTTCAAAATAGCACTGAGATTACACCAGTTCCTTCGAGAACCAATAAAACGCCATCGCAAACACAACAAAAGAAACAATCACGCACCACTTCCTCGACCGACAAAGGAGAGAACTAACGAAGGTACCTGCATGGTTTCCACCAGGCAGCAGAACTTCACCAAGAAAGTAGAGGAGGTACCCCATCATGCCTCCCTGCGCTTTTTTTTAAATATCTCTCCCAGACGGTGAGTTCAAGATGCAAGTCGGGCTGAAGTACACTTAAATTCCCAGGGCACAGGCAGTTCATATAGCATGTCGTTTGGACCCATCTGAACTTGAGATTAGAGCATGCAGCGAACAATTCGCCTGTTCACCTACTGTACAGACACGCGTCTCTAGTAGGTGCAAAAACTGTCTTCAATTATACAAACGTATTGCATTTCTCGGCCCACATAAAATACGAGGATTGGTCACCTATGGCAATTTCCGACTGACTAGAGAGCGTGATTTCAGCAGTGGGAAAGGGTTTTTTTTTATCAACGAAAGAGACGATAAAATAACTTGAATTAATTAAACGACTGTTATACCGGTAGTACAATGTCCCCAAACTACTGTATGTTCACACCAAATAGGCCTGTGTGTTTTTCAGTGAAAACTTGGAAAAGGCGTGAGAGACAAGGAAGAGATTATGAAAACCTAATTATGTAGTAGTCTCGACACGCACAGCTAATCTCCACCCCCTGCCACCCCCCCTCCCACCCTCGGGAGATAAAAGCTCAGCGACGTGTTTGTACCCAGATATGCAAATAAGTTGGACAAGCTGTGGCGCAAGCTGTTGTTCGCAAGAAATTTGTTCATCCTTCATTCATATGGATGTGGACTCCAAGAATTTTTTTTTTTTTTCACGTCTTTCGCTCGTTGGTGTAAACTGCCAATTGGCAATTCAAAACTATTAAAAACTATAAAGGCGACTTTTTGTTATGTCGATACACTACCTAGCATTACTTCATTATTTTAACAATAATAATCAAATATTTAATGAAATCACTATATATTTTCGTTTTCATTTTCTCTCCCTTTTAAAGGGATGTATACAACAGGCATTTAATTTACAGCGACATCGAAGCTCCGTAAGTCCTATTAAAAAATGGCGACTTGATCAATTCAGGAGGTAAGGGATCTCTTGAAAGACAAACTGTTTTACATCAAAATTTCTGCACAAAAAGTTAATTAAGGTGGTATTAAGTTATTACAGAGATTCTTCATTACATTTTGTTTCATAAATTAATGGCTACGGTAAATTAATAAATTTTATGACTTCAAATTCCAAAAAAAAAAATAAGAAAATGAACGTTATTAAATTTAAAAATACTGCATTATATTATTTTGGGAACAAGCTTTCGTTTCAGCCTTTTTCGTCTTAGTTTTTAATCTGTGGGAGCGAAAGCTGCTCTTTTCTTGGCAAACCTGTTTAATTTTTTTGTGAATGCGATTGAGGTAAATAGATATCCTTTATTTGGGGTGCCTACCCATGTAAAGAAAAGCACTAACAATCAAACGGGTGGTTGGGAAAACGTTCCATTTTAGTTTTCGGGCCTTAACTTTTTTGGCGGAAAAGAAGTGTTTAACGTAACTCGCTGGATCAATTTGTATTCTTAGTTAGTTTTCATAAGATCCCGTAAATAGTGTAAAGATCTTTAGAAAGTCACGACTCACGTGTTGCGTTCTCGTAAAAAACGTAGCATGTTTTAAGTCGGACGTTCGCTGCACTGCGTAAAAACTAGTGTATTCTGACTGGAAGACTATCATTGCTAATGTCAAGATGAGGAGACCTTTCAATATCGTTGAAATGAGCCCGCCTGACTTCGAAGATCAAGTTCTCCCGAAAAAAAATATGAAGAGAAAATTGCAGATCGCCAAGTATCTTTGGATGAATATGAACGTTGGTGATTGTGTCACATTCTGGAAGAGAATCGCACAATGTTCTTAGCACCTTGGGTCTCAGCCGGTATTTTCCTCGCAAACCCGATTAAGATTGATTTCAGTCATCTACCACGTTTGTATGCAACACTTCTGCTTATTTATAAGGGAGTAGAAAGAAAAATATGAGTTTGGCACAAGGGCGTGGGACGTCGGAGCGCCGGAGCTGTTCATGCTGTCATTCCGGTCCCCCAGCTGCCGTTCATCATCCATTTTTGATGTATGTGACCTTGACCTTTGACCTTGACTCGGTGACATTTGACCTTAAAAACAAAAACCCCAAATGTTTGTTTTAATTTAGAAAATAAAAAAAAATTACAATACAAAATGTATTATTAAAAATTTATCTAAAGAAAATTACATTTCCGGAGGTCCCTCCGCTCCTCTGTTTGTTAATTACTCATCCCAGCACCAATTATTCGTAGGAGACAGTCCCGTATGTCTTAGTCCTACTGTAGCTAGGCCGACAAATACTTGAATACAGTCGACATTTCTTGAGGTGCGTAGACGAGGAGAAATTATTTTGGCAGATATGGCAACTAGTCCCATTTGTCCAAGGCACTAAGGAAAAACACTCTTCCAAACGCTAAAATGGCCGAAGAGATTTTATGGCCGCTCGGACAACACACGTAAATTTTTATTTTTTAAGAGCGAGAAATAGACTGCTTTTCCGAGGGGGCTCGGTATGCGCCTTATAAATAGTCTAGGGGAATAAAATATGCACACTCTTGCGACTAAATTAGGCCACTGATTGGTCGGAATGAAGGTTTACTAAAATGCACGAGTAATTAGCCAATGAGAAATATGGTCACGTGATGTGGTTAGCCAATGAGGAACATAAGTAGGGTTGGAGTAATTGGTGGATTGAACGAAGTGAGTAATCAGCCAATGCGAATCATTGATAGAGGTATTAAATTTATTGGAAGGGGGTGGAGCGAATGCGACTAATTGGTCAAACGAAAATGAGTAATTAGACAAAGAGAATCATTGGTGTGGGTGGAGTATTCCCGACTAATTGGCCGAACGAACGTGAGTAATTAGCCCTTGAGAAACATTGGTGGCCTGCCGACTAATTGTTCGAACGAAGGTTTCCGAAAACACACGATAAATTAGCCAATGGGAATCATGGGTGGGGGTCGAGCGAACACATTTAATTGGCCGAATGAAGGTGAGTAATTATCAGTGAGAAACATAGGTGGGATGGGGTAGTTGGGTAATTAAATATATTGGAAGGGGTCAGTGGTAGGGGTAAGTTGTATGGTGGGCGTTGCGATGGGGAGGACATCCAGAAATGTAAGTTATTTAAAATAAATTTTGTAGTAATTTTCTAATAATAATTTTTTTAGTTGTTTTAATAACAAAATTTTAATAATGATTTTTAAAATAATATTTTATAATTTTTTGTGATTTCTATGGGGTTTCAAGGTCAGAGGTCCTCGGATCAAAGTAAAATATTCAGGCCAGGGTCACCTACATCCAACATGGTGGACAAGATGGCCGTCGGGGAACCGGAATTACAGCATGAATAGCTCCGGCGCTCCGATACCCCACACCCTTGTACCAAACTCATATATTTCCTTTTACTTAAGAAGAATAGAGAAATGACTCGTGGACATGGCACAGTACCTATCGAAATCAGAGCATCGGGAGTTGTATGAAAATATTCCGAGTCACTTTTTCATGCCTCTCAGGGCGAATTTTCTGTGTTCGTTCTAAAGTAGTTGTCCTTTAACTTTGGTGTTGCCTCACATACAACCTTTCTCCAGCCACCCATACAATTGGGTAAAATTATGTTTGTGAAACGTAAAAGAGATTTCACATACGTATCACTAACACAAAAAGTATGATAACATTACAATATTTCTAATTTTTCAAACGCAAATATTTTTGTTTTGTAGCACTAGTTTTCATTGTATTGAAATGTTTCAGTGTTAACTCATATAAACTTGATGGCCATATTTTAATTGTTCTTAAAGGGATCGATACAACTGCCGTTGTAAAATTACTTGTTAAACATTTCCAGAAAAATATTAATTTGTCAGTACGAAATTGTGGTAAGACTAAATTACTATGAGGTATTAGTAGTATTAACGATACGTTTTAAACGACGTGGTATGGTTACACTGATTTAAAGTAAATTTGTGTAGAAATATACGGAGAAACTATGGTACCTAAATATTATTATCGTCCAAAATGAGGTCGACAGTAAAGGAAAATGCTAATCGCAAACTGCTACCATACCCGACGGACATACTGCCACGTTGCTTATAGTGTCTGGTGAAATACTAATGGAAAATGAAAAATTTAACACCACTAAAGCGGGGACGTAGAAACACAATACGCGCATGGGGCACTGATAGAGGGCAGTGCATACAATGATTAACAGTGGTGTGCTGTGGACAGAGTAAAAATCGCGCACTAGGCATAACACCGCAAAACTCAACTCAGTACAACTGTAGTTGACTCGGAGAAAGGGTAATATTTTGTTTCAAGTATCCGGCTGTGTGTGGTAAGCATTGTAGACATGCCACGGAGGCATAGACGACCACACTTCGTGCAATTAAGGCGCTTGGTTTCCCTGGCGGCCGGCAGGTAGATTTGGCAAGTGTCGCACCTGTTGACAGATATCAGAGACGAAGCATGGACATTCTCCTGTTATTTCAGCCTTTCGACAAGAGATGGCGACAGCAGCGATACGTATTGGCAACAAAACCCAATCGCCATTCATTGGAAGGCAGGTGCCTCGCTTCTAAGAAACACGGACCAGTCCGTTGAATTAGACGCTAGCAGGTAGTCTGTGACCAATGATGAGTAAAGCGCGAAAGGTGGAGGTAAGTGCTTATCCTCCTGCAGCGACACACAACACGATGGTTCGTAGGAAATGCTTGTTGAGGATGACCTTCGCATGTCTTCCAACTCTCCCCCTACCAGATATCAGCAACTGTAGCTACAGGAAACAACGGGTATTGCCCATGAATTCTTTGGGCATGAATTTGCTTCCTTCCTGAACTGTGCCATAAGAAATAATTGTTATAAGAAAAGCTAGAGAAATTACGGCACACCTCACAAACGTAATATTAATTTGTGGTACACTTAAAACATTGAAGAAGGCCTAAATGTTATATTCAATTTGAGTCGACGTTATTTTATGGCAGGTAGTAGGCCTACAAAGTGAAAAATAAAAATGATGTCTGACATTGATATTTATGTTTGATCATTATTCAGCATAAAAGTTTGCTCAATGGATCTCTCGCATTGAAATAATTATGTTATAGAAAATCAGCAAGTTTTTAATATATTTTTTCACATGATGGTGGTTTGATCAGAATGGGGAATTGATTATGATCAACATACAATTCTGCATATACTGCAAAGGTATTAGAGACTGTAATTCTGGAACTCAAATCGAACTATTGGTCCACCTGGATTGTTTGTGTTTAATAACGTTATATTATGTCTGATTATTATCTAAGATTATATACAAAAATATTAAATCATAAATCTGTGCCATTCAACACTTTTAAATAATATATATTGTAATATGTATTCGGGAAATAAGTAATTTTAATTTACACCAGTTTCATAACTCGTTAATTAACTCGTTAAATTTCGTTTGTAGGGACACATGATGTAGTAGTCAGAGCGCTTTCATTCCACAAGGGCGATCCAAGTACCTGCCGGATTTCCGCATGTGGAACACCTGGCGGAATTTGCCATTGTTCGTGCGTTTTCTCGCGGTAATCCCATTTCCTCCAGCAAAGTATTATCTATATAATATGTTGTAATATTATGGCCAGAAGTAACTCGTGCAATAGTATTGCAACCTAAGATATGCGACAGTAGAATAAATTTGGGAAGTGGTAACCAAATTTAAAATCGAAATTTGTTACATTACTATACGTATTGGTTATATCAGTGAGAGAGGCCATGTTCGCAACGGATTTGGAAATATTTCGCGTTTAGTAATATGTAAGGTTTTAATTGTAATACATCGACATTCATCTGTTTAGAATGCGATACTGCCATTTTGTTGTACTCCATTTCTTAACATTTATACTAATATTATAAAGAGGTAATGAGAGTTTGTTTATTTGTTTACTAGGTGTAAACCCGTGACCGTGTTTTCATAATGCTCACGTGCCTTGAATAGTTACGATGTTACAAACTTTTGTTATTATAAAAATACTGGACAAAAATTATGTGAAATTAACTCGACATTGGATATAGTTCTATCCACTACGCCACTGTGGCCCCACTTGGAATCGTTCTTACCCAATGAGCCACTAAGGTCCCATTTGATATATATCTATCCACTGCGCCACTGCGGCCCCACTTGGAATCACTCTACCCAATGAACCACTGTGGCCCCATTTGATATATATCTATCTACTGGGCCACTGCGGCCCCACTTGATATACTTCTATCCACTAAGCCACTGCGGCCCCACTTCGAATCGCTCTATCCACTAGGCCACTAATGCCCCACTTGGAATCGCTCTATAACTGAGCCACTAAGGCCCCACTTGGAATCGCTCTATCCACTAGGCCACTAATGCCCCACTTGGAATCGCTCTATCCACTTTGCCTCTGTAGCCCCACTTAGAATAGCTATAATCACCAAGCCACATGCGGTCCCACTAGATGATATCTCTATCCACTGGGCCACTACGGCCCCACTTGATATAGTTCTATCCACTAAGCCACTGTGGCCCTACTTGGAATCACTCTATCCACTGGGCCACTAATACCCCACTTGGAACCGCTCTAGCTACTTTGCCACTGCAGCCCCACTTGGAATCGCTCTTACCACTAAGCCACTGCGGCCCCATTTGGAATCGCTATATCCACTGAGCCACTAAGATCCCACTTGGAATCGCTCTAGCCACTTGGCCACTGCGGCCACACTAGATGATATCTCTATCCACTGGACCACTGCGACTCCCCTTGATATAGTTCTTTCCTCTGGGCCACTGCGGCCCCACTTGGTATAATTCTTTCTACTAAGCCACTGAGGCCCCACTTGAAATCGCTCTATCCACTGAGCCACTAAGGTCCCATTTATAATCGCTCTAACGACTTGGCCACTGCGATCCCACTTGATATAGTTCTATCCTCTGGACCACTGCGGCCCCACTTGATATAGTTCTATCTACTAAGCCACTGCGGTCCCACTTGAAATCGCTCTATCCACTGAGCCACTAAGGTCCCATTTGGAATCGCTCTAACCACTTGGTCAGTGCGGCCCGTTTCGATATATATCTATCCACTGCTCCACGGTGGCCCCACTTGATATTGTTCTATCCACTAAGCCACTGCGGCCCCACTTGGAATCGCTCTATCCACTGGGCCTCTGCGGCCCCACTTGGAATCGCTCTATCCACTGAGCCACTGCAGCCCCACCTGGAATCGCTCTATCCACTGAGCCATCAAGGTCCCACTGGGAAACACTCTAGCCACTAAGCCACTGTGGCCCCACTAGATGATATCTGTATCCACTGCGCCACTGCGGCCCCACTTGATATAGTTCTAACCACTAAGCCACTGCGGCCCCATTTGGAATCGCTCTATATACTGAGCCACTATCGCCCCACTTTATGTGAAATTAACCCAACAATGAAGCGAGACATTTAGAGTGAAAAAAAATTATTTCCCATTACCTTCATATCTCTATGCAATAATATATATATATACACATTTATACATAATTTTTATAGGAAAAAGTAATAAAAAATTGGTTTTTAAGGTCAAAAGTCATGATTGCGTAATCTGATCTTGCTGGAATTTGAAAATTACCTGTATTAGACCCTGAGGATTTGCTCTGCAAAATTCAAATAACTTTTGTTGAGTTTCAAGGGACTTAGAATTATTAAAGACGGATAGAGATCGTCTCCTTATATAGTAAGATATGTCTTGGGTAACCTCGGAAACTACACGGCCGATTATTATAATACTTTCGCTATTAGAAAGCTATATTCTCCCAGATGGCCATATGCTATGTTAAATTAAAATACAAAGTCTGTGAGAAATTTCAAAATTTGTTAACCAAGTCGGAGAAAAATTAGCTACTTAGCTGCTTTCTAAGCATACTCTACCAAAACTACAGGGCCGATTATTATAATTCTTTCACTGTTAGAAAGCTACATTCTTCCTGGTGGACATAGGCATATATCAAGTGGGGCCACAGAGGCCCAGTGGGTAGAGTAATGCCAAGTGCAGCCGCAGTGGCTCAGTTGCTAGAGCAATCCCAAGTGGGACACAGTGGCTCAGTAGACAAATATATATCAAGTGGGGCCACAGTTGCTCAGTGGATTTTAATTTTATCTAAATGTTACGAATTCGCAAGTAGCTCGCAAGTTGTTGCAGGTAGTCGCACGTAGTCGCAGATAGTCACAGGTAGTAGCAAGTAGTCGTAGGTTGTCGCAGGTAGTCACGGTTAGTCGCAAGTAGTCACGGGTAGTCGTAAGTAGTCGCAGGTTGTCGCAGGTAGTCACGGTTAGTCGCAAGTAGTCGCAGGTAGTCGCAAGTAGTCACGGGTAGTCGCAAGTAGTCGCAGGCAGTCATAGGTATTCACAGGTAGTCGCGAAGATATAGGTATGTATTTTAATAACTCCATAAAACGTGAGCGAAGCTATGCCGGGCTGCTAGTTTTCTATATAATGACAAGTAATGAACTATTAAATTAAAAATCCAAAAAATTCGAAAAATAACTTACGTTTTGATACAAAACTTTTTATGATACTATTTTTCTTTAAATTAGCAAATAAAAATAAGCGAGACTTTTGATATACGACGTGTATCCGAACAACGCCGACGAACTTCAGCATGTTATTCGTGATAAAAAAAAAAAAAAAGGAAATGTCAGTACTGCTTTTTCCCTAATGTGATTATTAAGGGAGCTACGCATCCCTGAAAACCATGGCGGTGAAATAATTGAGTAAAATAATCAGGAATTACTCGCGATTAAGCAACAAATCGGTCAATTGTAAAACGGAGATTTTACACCTATGAAAATGGGGTTGGTAATATTATCCCCCGTCATCATGAAAATAGGGGTTGCCACCAAGTTTTTGCACAAAATATATGAGCAGTAAGCTGTAAGCGATCTGTTGGCATGACCTAATAGTCAGCACATCGTAACTTACCAAAATAGGTCGTCTTGTCAGAATACTCTCATGTGAACCGCTTTCGCGAAATCCATTCGTGAAGTATTGCTTACCTCGCTGGCCAATCACCTTCACGGTGCTGAAGAGTGGTTAGGTGGTCAGGTGCCAGCCTTCGAGATACCAAGTTCATTGCCAAACCATTACAATTATCTAATGATTCAGTGTTATTATTTTGTGCGAATGGTGAGTCGAACAGACTCTGTTTTGTTAAAATAGTGATGTTTAAATTAGTGGCAAATCAGATCACTTTGTTTCTTGTGTGTGTTGGTGCGTGTGTGAGCGCGCACGCGTGTGTGTGTTGGTGTACCTGCATGCATATAATAGATCAGAAGAAAGAATTCGCATACTAGAAACATATTTATGTTTCTAAAAATGTTTTCGTGCCTCTTTCATTTATGCTTGTTTATGCCTTTTCGGTAGGCCTATCAGGTACATGGCAATATTAATTGTTACCTTAGGTTTGGAAGGTTGCACAATGGGGCTTGAAATTAAACAGAGCAGAGCTACTAAAATCGTTTAGCCAATTGTTTACCATTTTTAAAATGTTGTGAACAAAGTAGATTTTTTCCTCTTTCCGGTCACACACCACTTCTCATCAATACTGCAATTAAAAATTTTCTTCCCACTTTGTTGTTGTTATAATAAATAAACTTGCCTGTAATTTGTACTGCCATAAGATATAATATGCTTTATTTTAATAGCATCCAAAGCCATAATTTATTGCTTCATACGAAATACATGCAAATGCCTTATATCAGCTACCACAATTTAAAAAACATACATATCAAACAATGTAGTTTATCGTTCCTTAACTAATTTTAATGCAAAATACATATTTCTATATTTTAAATTACCTACAAAAACACTAGTTATGGAGAATACAATTTTATCGAATGACTAAAATAATTTTTTATTTACAAAAATACCAGTTCTTTTCAGGGTATGGTATTAATTGCATTTCTAAGCTAGGCGACCTAAAAAAAATGTTTTACAGTGTAACAGTTTTATTTTCTACTTGTTTCTTTTCTTTGGCTCTTTCCTGTGTCTCCAGTATGTACGGTGGCTCCCGTACAAGCATTCCTCTGTTTATTCGACTGTCTGCCAATTCCGGTAACAAGCATTCTATATCAAATTTACGCAGCTTCTTGGGGAACATATTTTCTCTCTAGAATTCGTCTTCTCTTAGTTATCTGATTATTTGGATCCCACGATCACAATATATTACTATATCACACAAGTTCCTGTCTGCTATGTGAAGCTGGTATTTGGTACCAATACTTGTGCAATTTTTAAAATTGTAGTTTCCCATTTTTTCCTCAATAAAGATGTTTCTTAGACTTAGCTGCTTCGCGAATAGGCACACAATCTATCAGCAAAATATGCATTAGTAGTGTGACAGAGCATGTCATGTGAATTACGTCCGCCTTTATACGAGAAAGGTTAATTTACGCGATAGGTAAATCGTACAGGCACTCGACTTTCCTGATATCGTTATCATTGAATGAATATGTATGTAGACACAGATTCGATACATTTTTTTTTTCCCCTTTGTGGTCGAAATGGTCGTATTCGTTGTATTTTGTTATACTAATATTGTATCAGTGTTCGTAAACTAGGCATTATTATATACCACATTTCACAGACGTGCTCTGATTCGAAAACAAAAAAAAAAATGTCTGCTGAAATGTGCGCAACCTATTTCTCATTATTAGCAACTATTTTCTTTGCATAGGCTACTTTATCACACATTTTCTATTTTGGAAAAAATTGTAGGCCTAAGTTTTTTTTTTTGTTTTGTATACTGAATACGTAAACAAAATAAAAAAGATCAGTTACTCTAGACGACTTGTAAATAAAACATACTTTTGTCTGTTAATTGAGATTCAGCACAGTAATAAAAAAGTTTCATTAATTTTATTACATGTATTTAGATGTCTGTGTCAACAGTTTTGTTTGAGATGATAGCTAAACAGCATATCACTTTACAATATTTTTTATTTACACGCTGAACACTCATCTTACAATTATTCGAATTATCTTGGCAAATGAAAACACAAGATTATGACATATAATACAGATAAAAACACTACTCCAAATGCCGTCATTTGTTTAACCGGTCTAAAGGTATAGTTAAATTAATTTAGAAATTTGAAAAGATTGTTTAGTGTTTTCAAGGCTTTCGAAAAATTGGAAGTATGGAGACAACGTTTACCAAATACTGGAAACGCAGGGAATATTTGGAGCGTTGGTCGGTTCCGAGAACTGTCAGGTATGACGGTAGCAGTTTCTCCATCACTTCCATACAAGCAAGCTACCTGGCTCTGTAACCGTAGGTGGCCTACCTTTAGGCAATTTGGTCCCTACCCACCACACCTCACTGCCTTGTTTTTCTCCGCGAGCCCACGTAGTTCCACGACAAGCCACACTGGCGAGGAGAGCGCCATTTCTGAGGAACTATTTGCCAATTAATAGTTTCTCAGTCGTATTCCAGTTATATGTTATTTGAGCTCGATGATCAAATATGTTATGAAATACATAAGGTTTTTCCAGTGTTACTGTACCTTTGTTTCTCTGTAATCTATTTCCATTACTTTGCAGCCGCTACTTTTAGAAAAGCATAAATCCTACGATTTAAGGGGTATGGAAATATAGATTTTCTAAAGTATTCTGGACGAAATTTAAAAAAATGCCTGAAGTACTGCAAAGAACATAGTTTCAAAGTTTACAGAAAACTAAAATTCACGAGGAAACATGTTATTAATTCATGTTTAAGTTGAAAAAATCGGCATAATTTTTTTCTAAACCATTAAAAAACTTGTTTAAGGGCTGATAAATGCAATTTTTAACCTTCAACTATCAAGTTGTTGTGAATTTAATGAAGCTAATAAGCAGAACCCTTCAATTATGAGAAAAACAATTGAGGAAACTGCCGCCTTAACTGACTTTGAACGAGGTCGTATAGTGGACCTGAGGCAGGCTGGATGGAGCTTCCGAAGAATTGCCCAACGCGTAGGGCGTGAAGTTTCTGCTGTACATCATTGGTGGTGCCGGTGGTCCAACGATGGTGCACATAACTGCGACGATTGGCCACTTTTGTTAAGAACACAGGGCTATGATTATTTGTAACTAGTTTAAGTACTGTCTTCAGTGCCAGACAAGCGTGTACATTTATGTTACTGTCCATGAAAAGTACTTTTGTGATAATTATCTTTACGTAAAAATCTTCAGTTGAGTTACGGAAAGTAAGCTAGCTCTACGAGGTATTCTCGGAAATTTTAGTCATGCGTTGTTTTCCTTTACCCAACCCTCGGGAGCTAAAATTTTTGCAATGGTAGGAAAACTAAAAAAAAAAAATTATTCAAAATTATCTGCTATTCCAAGGACTGTAGTGGTTGGGCCAAGACGCCATGTATTCTAGGGTAGCCCACTGTATTCTGCAGAAACTGTGTTCGTATTTTTGTGCCACTTTATCGAGTACGTTATTTGAATACATGCAACGAAAAGCGGGCGTCAATGGAATGCCAAGTTAACAGCATGCTTTGAGCAAGAACAGCAATAGAAGGCGCAGAATTTTCTATTTTTTTTTTTTTAAGAACGCGAATTCTTGCTGATTGTATGACAGCGCGCTGTGCAGAATGTGCTGCTTTAAATAAAGACAATGAATCTCTATGGCGTTTGTAATCTGATGGATCGATCTTAACTACACGTAAGATAGTATTGGTAAATCTACCACATTAGTGTAAACGCAAATTGAAAAATTACGAATGGTAGATCTTATTTTTATTTCATGAAACCAACATTTGTTTAGAAAATAGTCAAATGCGTTGTGAAATTCCAAGTTTTGTTTAGTATAATGTTTACATTTGCAGCATGGCGTATTTTCAGTTGCCCAGACTATGTATAGGTTAAAAAATTTCCATTACTGTTCAGGAACTACAACGTGTTACCGAAAATCGCTGACAAACTAAGGCAGGTTGTTCCTGGCGAAAATGTAAAACGAAAATATAAAAACTACTTTCCCTTAAAATGTTTCTAATGGAGCTAGACGCCACCAAAAATCGAGTTTTGAAATTATGCTCATTGCAAACTACTTGCGATTAAGCAACAGAAAGGTAAATAATGTTTTGTAGAACGGAGCTCTTACAAGTGTGAAAATGCGGTTGGTAATGTCATCCCCCTCCCCCAAATCATTAAACTAGGGGTTGCCCCCTGTGTTTTGTAATGAATCAGCACCCGTATTTTCCTGATGAAGGGGGATGATATTATCAACCATATTTTCGCAGGTGTAAGATCTCCGACCTACAGAACACTATTCACTTAATTGTTGCTTAGCCTCTATTAAGTTTCCAATATTTCTAACGGAAATCATTTCGAAACTCGGATTTTGAGGACGCATATTGATAATCAATTTAAGGAAATGTGGTTCACACATTTCCGTCTTACATTTTCGACAGGAATAACCAGCCGAAATGTGTCGGTGTTGTTTGGAAACATGGTGTAAATTGGGAAAAATGTTTGTAGTGTATAGCGCAGAACAGGTGGAGCATCGTGATTATCTGACACAATATTCAGAGTAGAGCAGGACCAGCTGTTATCTGGATGGTTGTAAATCCTGTCTCCAGCCTCTGACGTCACTGATCTAATTTCCGGTCACTGTGTTTCCGGAGCAGTACTCCAATGGCGGGGATTTTTTTTTTTTTTTTTTTACGCGTTGTGATGCCACATAACAGGTATAGGCTTTTCATGATTATCTGAGCACTTTTCAAACCAACCTTTGGAAAATCTCACTGCCCCTACCTGCATGTATTTAAACGAACAACGCTGACGGGTATACGCCCGGTAAAGTTGGCAATGACGGAGTTGAAGTAGTTCCGTTTCTAAACATTCAATAAGTATTCTTCGGGATAGTTCATTTTTCTTTCTGATTCTTTTTCAGTACATGGAGGTACACATTCGTTAAGCATTTACATTTCTGATAATTCTACAGCTTCACATGACCGGCCCGTGAATAATGTGGCCAGACCCATGGCAATATTAAATTGTACGTAAGGTGGTAGAATACACAACGCGTATGTAAGTAGATCTTAAGCAGGGCTTTCAAAAGTGCTCAGTTTACCGTGAACGTCCTGTCGTGATGCCGCGTCTTTCCAGCTACAGACTTGACCGGTTTCTATTCATTTTTAATTTGTCTCTGCCAATATGCCTCGCATTCTCATGACCTTAGTAGAACATCAAGTAACTAATAATAGGGCGTAAACAAGATCTCGGGGCATATTTTCGTGACCAAGTCGTTGGGGGTCAGAGAAGCACTCCATCCTCGACGTCGTGCATGTACTGGGATTTTCACCGGTCAGCGTGTCTAGAGTGTATCGCGAGTTCATGGATCCCGACAAAACTACCGCTGGCACGGGAAACTGTCGTGGCGCACGACGTATCGACGGCGGAGTTTGCCGTCGGCTGCAGTTAGAGACCTGAAGAGTTCGCGGATTCACTATGGGACAAGCTGGAATTCAAAACTCGCGTGTTTATTTAGCTTTAGATATTGGTCCACACGGCGTTTGACGCCTCCTGGAGAACGGTGGCCCAATCGTCGCCTTCCACTGTGACAGCAGACAACCAATGCACTGTTGACATCGACATATCTGTACATACGACTGTAGAGTCTAGCATGCAGGTCATTGAACTAGCCAATTTTTCAGGTTTCTAGCTGTAGTGTATAAACTGGAACACTACTTAAGAAACCGTATCCATTTTCAATAACATGCCTGTAATAATAACTGCATTTATTTAACTTAATGGAAATAAGCTGATTCAGATGTCAAGAAAATGGACGAGGATCGACAAAGTTCTCATAGAGATTGCTCATTTTTCGCAAGTAATAAACGTTGTGAAAACCGATAAGTAAAATTATGTTGAGTTGAGAGATTTGGGAGGCTCTTAAAATCGAGGTCTTAAGAGTCGATGAGGGTGAAATGAGTTGAGAATGGAGTAACGCCTGAATGCAAAGGCAGGAGAAACGGGATATGCCCGAGAAAACCCGCCGATGAACGGTATCGTCCGGCACGATTCCCACTTGCGAAAATCTAGGAGTGACCCGGACGGGGATTGGACCCGGTGCGCCTTGGTGGGAGGCGAGTGGTCTAACCGCTCAGCTACTACGGCCCCACCGATAAGTTAAGTACGTTCCAGTTCAGTCAAACGGGCGAGATCGGGCAAGTAACCACCCGTATAAGAGACAAACGTCCTACTCCATTAATATAACCTTTATCTTAGTGATACGTCTTGTGCTTCAGGAAATTGTATAGCCTTCTCGCAAACTTCGTCATTTTCAAATGCTCTTCTTCTTGTTTCTAGTGGACGCATCTTCATCGTTGGAAAAACCAGCAGCATTAAGACAAGATAAGAATACCCACAACTCCAAGTAACTGTCCTGCCATGAAAGAAATCTGTTGCATCTTCTTTCGAGTTGCTGTTTTCATAAACCCTCCGCTTTCACCCAGAGTCTTATTCACTCATTTCGTGTTATTTAGAATTCATTCTTCCTGTCATTCTCAGTTTCTCACTCTTCATGCTTAATTTCTCCGCTCTGACGTTGGTTGGCAACTTGCATGAGCAAGATCTTTACTGTCAGATTACTTGAAGCATGGATAACTTAGAAACTTTAGAACAAATAGTGTTTATTTGCAGCTTCGCTATGCTAAATGCTAAGAAGGGCCATGGGGAGGTACTAACCTCCATTCTCCTGCCCATCCTTTCTCAAACCAGCAATCACTTTGCCTAGGGCCGCGGTGGTGTAGCGATCAGACAACACCCATCCTCCTCCTACGGCGAACCGGGTTCGATTCCCGACGGAGCCAAACTTGCATTTTAGCATGTGGGAAACATGACGGATATTGCCTCGGCCAGATGGTTTTCTCGAAATTCTCCCATTTCCCCATCAACTGCATTCCATAGCTGCTATACCCCCACTTCACTTCCTCCCCTTCAGCGCTAAATATCTCAGCTCTGAGTTATTTACGTAAAAGGTGAGTGGATTTCACTTGAGAAACGCACACAACTGCACAACTAAACGACTCATTAAAATGTGAACTCACACAACCAATATTGTTGGAAAAGTACGTACGATATACGTTGTATGTGAAAGAAGAATACTTATATTTTGTATCGTGCTCAAACTCCAGACGTAGTTACTTTGGACCAATAGTAACATAAAACTCTATATACTTACCCTACATTAGGAAACGTATTTTTACTCAAATAATTGTGTTCAAAGTTGCGGTGTACTACACCTGGAGTCTCAAGTATGTATATCAAGTTGAGTATACGCTATTCACAGTAAAATGTGCACTTTTCAAAGCCCTGCTTAAATCTACTTGTATGCATGTGTATTCTTCCACCTTATGTAATATTAACATTGTCATGGGCTTCATCACTTTATTCATGCATCGGTGAAATTATTAGAAAATTAAATATTTAATAAATTTGCTCATTTTTACACTTAGATGGATTAAAAAGCACAGAAAGCGAAAGGAATAATTTAAGTTATTAGAAATGGTTGCCTAACACATTTTATTCGACAATAATATATGGAACTACTTCCCATCTATCGTTACCAACTTTACTGGGCACATGCCACTCAGTGCGCCCGCGCCCGTTAAAACATATGCAGGCAGGGGCAGCAACTTTTTTGTAAGGTTGATTTCAATAGTGCACAATTTATCTTGAACAGTCTTTAGGCGCCCCGACACTAAATTATTCCCCGCGCGCCTGCTTCCTATGCAACTTGCCCTACGAGCGTGATCGCACTGTCTTGTTCTACAGGCGTTGTACCCCGCAACTGGCAGTCGAACATCACCATCTCGTATTTGGAATTACAATCTGATCGGAAATATACACATTTATGGCGACGCCTTCATGCGCGTGGGGACAATTCAATGAAATGGATAATAAATTAAGGCTCCGGGGTCATTTTTTTTTACTGTACTGTGTACCATTTTATTGTACTGATCTCTAGCGGTGTGGTATTCGGCCAGTCATGGAAGTTGTTGGAATTACTAATTTATCAGAGGCTAACCTATAAACACGGCAATTTAATGAGTGTCTTTTAACAGTTGGAGCAGTGTAAAGCGCTCCAAATCACACACTAAAGATGAGGTAGACCGATCTCGCTGCCTAAGCACAACTATTCTCCGTGTCCCAAAATTAAACTGTTTTTCTGCCAACAGGCCTAGCGAAAACGGCATGATTTGGATTTTATGTTAGAACACTAATTTGTAAGCAAGTTCTTCGAGATGTGTGTATACTTCCTCTAACCAATTTTTTATGCAGTTTTATTAAATTAAAATTGGTAATAGTGCTTGTCATTAAAAATTAAGATATAAACAAACACGTTCTTCCCTGTTGACCATGTGACTTCGACAGTTGTGTTCCTTCAGGGTAGGTTAATGGTGGGTACATGCGCAGAAGACGAATAATAGGCCAATCTCACATTTAGTATATGCTCCAAATCACTGAAATCCGGTTTGCAGTTCGATGGAACACGGAATAATCGCGGCTCAGACAGCGGCAAATGATGAGGTTTCGTTCTCTCGTCACTCTCTGCATATCAGTGAAGACTTGTCCATTCGATCTAGTGATTAATTCAATGTCTGTAAGCTTTAAAGCGGATTTCGCTATTCGAGGCAACCAGTAGTGTGCATTTCGTGAGTTCACCGGACAAAAGCAGTCTACCAGCTGCGTTTACAGTGAACAGCATTCTTCAATTGAGGAGTGTCTTTCATACAGGCTTATTTCCACCTTAGTGGGTTTTTCAGCAACTACGAAAAACTAATTTCAGCAGACCAGTAGAGGTACGTTTTTCCTTACATGTCCATATATACTACATTGTTCTACGTCGTTAGGATGTTTGTTAATTGTAGTGTTTGTCGAAGTTTGTAAATAAGCCTCTTTGTCACGCATATCAGTAAATACGCTCGTTTGTCACGAACGCTGTGGAAATAAGGCGTTCTAATGTGTGCTTCGTGGAAATATGACTGTTGTATAGTACACAAAAGACAACTACACAGTTTACTAGTTACACAACATACTAACTTTATCAAGTAGTTATTAAAGAGACCAAAACCATCTTCTGCACAGAATACAACACTAACTCGAGTTTACTAGTTACACAACATACTAACTTTATCATGTAGTTATTAAAGAGACCAAAACCATCTTCTGCACAGAATACAACACTAACTCCTTAAATACGTATTTCTGTAACGTCTTCTTCAATGAATTCTCGCCCCTCGTCTCTTTCAGGCTGAACATTAGGGACTAATCGTGTTGGCCCAGCAACTTGCTTTATACAAAGCAAGTTCTTCCAGCTTACACCAGTCATCACCAAGTTGTTTATTAAGCAATTTGTTTACATCCTTATTTGTATTCATGTTTAGTTCATGATGCACAATCTGTAGATCAATAATATCCATCGGAATTGATTTTCCTTTTTTAATAACTTCTGACATTCCTCTTTATCCTCACATCTGTAACACTGGAAACCTTTTACAGTGCACCTCTTAGGCTTGCCGTTGCTTCCGCTGATTTTACATATTTCTTTTCGTTTCACACACTGAATTCTATCTAGCTTCATAAAGGCGACTTCCAAACGTTTAATGTTTTTCATTTTACAATCCTGACCCAGTTCTTTGACTTCTCCTTGCGTAATATCTGGTTGCAGTCTGGTTGTATTTTTTCGAACCGGCCAAATCCTCTGTCAGCGGATATTTCCTAGAAATGATCCAGCGACTTTGAAAACAACCCCCAAAGTACGTGGCTGTTTTTATTTTGTTCGCCACATCCATTACAAAATAGTTCTGTTTGAGATTACGTTACGGCTTGCAAAATTGGGAGCCGTGTCGATTGAACAAGCGATTTCATGGACGTTCGATTATTCAGATATGGAAATACGACATTTTAAACAGTATTAATAATAATGTAATTGGCAATGTAATAGGAAATAAAGCATTTTGTTGTGGACTGTGAATATTCCTGGAAGTAATCCGTTTTGTGAGGAATATCGTTTTTCAATACTAATTTTCATTGGAAAATACATCGATTTGACTTGAAGTATTCAAGGAGCAGTTATATATGAGCTTCCATAGCCAATGCCAATGAAATATGCCATTTTAATCGAAAATGGAAATAGTTGTATTGAAAAGACACTCCTCGACTGAAATATCTTATTATGAATTAGTGTAAACGCCCTTAGATCTTTAGCAGAGTTTTGAACGAAATATTAGTGTATGTGAGTTTACTGTATCATTATATTGCTTTTGTGGAAGAGGCTTTGTAGTTAATTAATATGACTTCCCTTTATAGCAGACTAAATTTAATGATTAACGCATTAGGCGTTAAAGGTTTTTTTGGAAACGCAGCTGGAGCGACAATATGAAAATGGTGTTCAGCCAGAATTCAGATGAACAATAGAGACATGACAGATACAGAACAATACACTCATCACAGCAAAAATCACACAGAATCACAGAATTCGGGCTTGGAAGATTACTTTATTGAGAGTAAATCATGCTAATTTTGTATGATATCGCCTTCCTAATCACTTTTCTACAGTATCATTAAATATAGCGTATTGCAATAAGAAACTTGGTAATTTCCAATACAACGTTTAACAGAATAAGGGGCTCAGTCAAGAGAGGATATATATTATTTCATCTATGCGAAACCTAAAAGTGTTATACTGTCATATTAGCGAGCAATGAAAACCACAAGGAATTAAATGGTGGAAATTTGAACGGTTTACTTGCAATTAATATCTCCTAATCCACCTTTATTACAAACTTCAATTAACAAACATATGGTTTTTCCAAATAAAATATTCCTGAAAAACTGCATTTGAAAAAAAAAACATGGTTTGCGGGCACTTCTAACCTATTTAGAATTCGTGAAACAATTTCTATAAAGTTGTGCCTGAAAAATAATCTTTCTCAGAACATAAGATATTTCTAGGCATTTTATCGGCCTCCGGTTTACATACAGAACAGCCAGGAAGGAAATAAAATTTAAGATTTGCATTTTCATAAGATTTTCCTATTATAAGCTGTTCACGCTAAAATGAACACTTTTTAAACCCCCGCTTAAGATCTGCTTGCATACACGTTGTGTATTCTTCCGCCTTATGTAAAATTAACATTGTCATAGACCTCATCACTTTATTCATGCATTGGTCAAGTGAAACTGTGAAATTATTAGAAAAGTAAATATTGTACAAATTTGCTAATTTTCACACTTCAAAGCATAGAATAAACAGAAAGCGAGAGAATTAATTTAAGTTATCATGAATGGTTCACTAACACCTTTTATTCGATTTTAATATATGGAACTATTTTCCCGTCCATCGTTACCAACTTTACTGGGCACATGTCACTCCATTGCGCCCGTTTAGAGTATAGGTAGGGGCAGTGATATTTTTTTAAGGTTGATTTTTAAAAAATGCTCACTTTATCGTGAAGAGCCTTTATCAAAATTTTCAAAAAATTAAAGAGTCCAAAGTAAGGAAAAGTTATGAAACTCGCTGATCGCAGGGTTGATTGGCGTCATCCCAGCGCCAAGATACTTCATGCCGAAATACTCAAAATAAATAATTGAAACCAGAGTTTCAGAACCCCTTCATTTAGTCCACGTTTAAAGGCTGTCCATGGTAAAGTGCGCACTTCTGAAAGCCTTCCTTAAGATCTACTTGTATACACATTGTGTATTCTTCCACCATATGTGGGTACAATTAACACTGCCATAGGCCTGATCACTTTATTCTCGCGTCGATCGCATGAAACTGTAATATTATAGTAGAAGTAAATATTTTAAAAATTTGCTAAAACTTACACAAACGTGCGTTAAAAAAAAAAGAGCACATAATAGAAACAATTACCAGTATTCGCAGATGTTTACCAGACACTTATAATTCAACGCCGAGATATGGAACTACTTTCTCTCCATCGTTACCAACTTTACTGGGAGCGTGCCAGTCATTATGCCCGTTAAAACATACGCAGGTATGGGCAGTGACATTTTTCAAAGGTTGATTTGTCCTCACTTTACTGTGAACAGCCTATATTATTACATGCTGCCCCTATTGGTTCGCCGATATATACCTCAGGGGGGTGACACTAGATAGGCCCTTCGTTCTTCTGAGACACTATTTTCTCGAGTCGCAGCAGTGTCGCCAACACAAAAAATACAGTGGAAACTTATTCATATCTAAGAAATATGAACTAGAAACAACCTAAATACCTGTGCTCAGTCTGTAACTACGAGATAATTAGAATTTTAAATATATAGCATATTATACAAGGACAGTTTTGTAACTTCACTCGAGAATCGCACAGTTGTTGCACTGTCCTTCTTGATGCATTGTGAAGCGCTGTGTTATGTTTACAGAGATGAGATCATTGATTTTCGATTTGCTTTTTTAGAAGGAAGTTTAAAATACCTACAAAGGCCTTTGCAAAATGAGGAACGCCAGTCTTTAATACCTAATTCTAAAACGAATTGAAAGTCAACCCACGAAATAATGTATACCACTTTGAGCAGTAGGAAAAATAACATAAGAAAAATGGGGCTAAAGGCTGTTCACGATAAAGTGAATACTTTAGAATTCAACCTTAGAAAAAGTCACCGCCCCTACCTGCATACATTTTAATGACCACCCTGAGTGATATACGCCCAGTAGAGTTAGTAAAGATGTATAGGAAGTAATTCTGTATATTAACGTCGAATAAAAAGATTTAGGTAGCCATTTGTGATAACTTAAATTATTTCTTTCGCTTACGGTTTTTTAAATGCATCGAATGTAAAAAGAGCATATTAGTTAGATATTTACGCATGAATAAAGTGATGAAGCCCATGGCAATGTTAAACGTGTAGATATTAAGCAGTGCTTTAAAAAGTGCTTATTTTACCGTAAATAGTCAATACCTAAACTATTTCTTCCTTGACGAATATGAGTTCCCTAGATTGCCTCTTCAGTGTAGCCAACATCTGAATTCGTAGCTCTTCATTCGTGTTGTAGTGCATTGAAGATTGTTCTTATGTTGACTATATAACTGCGGCCTGTTTACATTCTGGAACTCAAAATAAGAGCTCTACGTAATACATGAAAGTGTCGCCTCTCATCTTTACTTGATCTGTGGCATACCTTTAACCATGGCGCAGCCCCACCAAAAGCATAGCAATCTCGGAGCTTCCTGCAGATTCGTCGGGCTGAGATCAGAACTAAACCAAAACCATGACAGTAAAATCATATACATCAGCGTATTTGGTAAAAAAAATCATAGACTAAAGATGAGGTAGACCGATTCTTCGTCTTTTGCGCATGTGCCAAAATTTAATCTACCCCAAAGCAACACAACTTTCAAAGTCACATCTAGTTAACAGTGACGAACGTGTTTGTTTTATATCATAATATTCAAAATACATGCCTGTTTATATGGATAAAATACTTTTACCGATTTGAATTTAATCAAACAGCAGTAAAAATTGGCCAGAGTTGTTTTCTATGCAGTGCGTTCTCACCTCAAATCTTAACCAGTTCAGTGTCGGGACACGGGCACGGGTTTTACGCAGCAGCTAACGTGATCACTCTACCTCATATTCACTTACAGCAACAAAAGCGAAAACCACAGACAACTATCAGAAAACAATACAAACCTAGTAATAAAACCAAAACGAGTCTGGCATTACCCATGCTCTGAAGAAGTCTCGCAAATATCGCCATAACAGTGCAGCTTCCAAGTAACACAGAACATGGGCCGATTTTCCTCATATGCGCATCTACCCAACGTTGACTCAGCTATCGCTAATAAAACTGTCGAAATCACATGGTCAACAATGGTGAATGTGTTTACGTTTGAATTTTCAACGTGCTCGCCCTTTGTTATACGAATAAAATACTTTGAATTGAATAGGTATACGTATTCTAGTTTCATTAAAACTAAGTTAGATGAAGTTTACAAAGATCTCAAAGCTATCACTATAATAAACCGTGTTCTAACCTCAACTCCTATCCTCACCGTTTTTGCTAGTCTTGTTGGCAGAGAATCAGTTCAGTGTTGGGACATGGAGATTGGTTGTGCGCAGCCAGCGAGATCGGTCTACCTCATCTTTAGTCTATGGTTGGAACACGGAGAGTGGTACTGCGCAACTTGCATGTGCACTCTGACTGATACTCCGTCTACGACAGATCAATACATTTCCGAGAATACTTCGAATTGAGGAGAAATAATTTTAATATACAGTAATTGAGAGCCTGAAAAATCTAAAGGTTGTTTTTTAACTTGAACATTCTATAAATAACTTGAGACAGTTTCAAAATATAATTTAAAAGTTTAATACAGTACACAAACAAATAGGCGTCATCTGACAAGAGTCAGGCTGTGTTTGTTTTATTTCCGTTAACACCTACCGTCTAATGAATTACGTACATACGACTGACCTGGGTAAGAAGACTTGGCAATAAAGTATAGTGAAGTCCTGATTCTATAAAGTTGGGGAATGAAGATTTGCATGCAGGTTCTCTATCGAAGGAACATCGACATAAATGGTACTAGGTGAAGCCGGTTAAGTTATTTGATTTACATTTACAACGTATTTCAAAATATGGGGACAAACGTTGGCAGGCAATGCCTTCCCGAAAATAAGACGAAAACGTATGTACAACTTATCCCCTAAAAATATTATTAGGGGAGCTACGCGCCTCCAAAATTTGAGTTTTATAATGCTTTTATTTGATAATATCAGAAACCACTTGTGATTAAGCAAAACAAATAGGTGAATAGTGTTTTGTATAAGTGAGATCTTACACCTCTGAAAACGTGGTTGGTAATATCATCAACCTTTCTTTTGGAAATGGCTGTTGGCACACAGTTTGCCTCAAACTTTGTAACACTATGTTGAAAGCAACCTGTGAATCAGCGTACCTAAATTAACAAAAAAGAAGGTCGTTTAGTCTGGACATCTCAGGTGAACCATTTGTGAG
Organism: Dryococelus australis; assembly: GCA_029891345.1. Lineage (NCBI taxonomy): Eukaryota > Metazoa > Arthropoda > Insecta > Phasmatodea > Phasmatidae > Dryococelus > Dryococelus australis. Next base: position 46,451,799 of record CM056998.1, read on the forward strand.
ATTATTCATGTCGAACATACGAAATATAACGTGTGGTGCATACCAAGCAGTCAAACCACAATACGAAGTAAGGCAATTTGAATGAGGACTTTTGAGGGCGCACAGGTCCGTTGGAAATCATTTGACGAGGAAAGTGGTGCTAACATTTTAGTCTTATATTTTCGTGAACGACACACTGCCGGAGTTTGTCGCCGTGTTTTAGAAACGCGTTGTGTATCTTGTTCTTGGCGACAAGGGAAACCAGCGCCAGTGATTTAGTGGCAAGGAGGGGAAGATGAATATCAAGATGCAACGTTAGTTGTTCACTCGTAAGTGCAAAAAAATGCTTTGTTTATTTATAAGCTAAAGACTAAATTTAAGTCAAAATTTAGCTGTAAACGTCTGAGTTTAAGTGTAGACACGACTCAGCCAACTTATAATATCAAGTTACGATGTTTTCAAAATACTGCAAAACACCAAACGAAAGCCTGGCTTTAGGGGAGGTGTCATCCCCCTACCCCACCTAAATAGTCTGATAACTGGGAATGATGGCGTGAGAATTGGCGAGAGAGAAGCAAAAAATTTTAAAACGGCAGCACCCTGAGAGAAAACTCGCTGGTTCAGCAGAAATATGGTGGAAGCCAAGCAGTATAACTGCAATACTAAAATATTCGATCTATGCATACCGCGGTAGGTATATATTCCTCTATTTAATAAACGGATTAAAAATTTACTGATTCCCTTAAGAACTCAACAGCACAGCGAAAATCAACTAGAGAAAATAACATATGCTGAGGTATAAGATAGATGGCTGCAAAGTGTACATTTTCTGGCAGTCAAGTACTTCTGGAAGCTATAAAGTTCTTACAACTTGAACTGACACTGAAACTTTCACACACACACCACAAACTGGCAACTCAACGAAAATAAAGTCTGTCACTGGGTCAGCGTCAATGCGCAATCTAAGAGCTTCTCTGGAGAGATTGATAATACAAATGAGCTAAGCACAACAGTATGGTAAGCCAACACAATCGTTCGTAACATACGTACAGGGTCTTAGGTGCAAGTGATATGGTTGGAACAAATAGCATTCTACAATTCTTTTTATTTCATTAATAGTTAATACACACACACTCGTTACTGCTGTTGCTGACTTCGCAAAATACGTCTACTTTAAAGCAGAGTAATTATGCTAATGGAAAAGAGGGACATCAAAAGCAATAATCATAAATGGTTCATCCCGTAAAGGATGCTTTGAAGCCATTACATTTATTTTACTGATATGAAAAAACAATGATAAACGCTTCGGACTTACATTGGCGTGATATTTTATAGCATAAAACAAAAATCCTTTTTATAACACTCCGAATTTGTGTATTAATATGAATTTTATATTATATATATTATTCATTTTATATTTTTAATATCTAATGCCGTCTACGATTGGCATTCTCCTGATGTTTGTTCTTTGCTTCTTGGAAAATATTATTTTCCAGGAAAACAGTTAGTTTTCTACTGGTGTTTGTTCTTTGCTTCCTAAAAAAAATTTATAAAAATAATGTTTATGCTGGTGTGTACTTATTGTGTGATTTTTATGGTTACTTTTCATTTGAGGTTAACGTGTTGGTGTTAATGTGTTGGTAGTTGTTTTACTCTCCAGAATGGTTTTTACACGTTCTCAGACCCAGTATCTTAAATCACACAGAAAATAAACTAAATTACGTTCAAGTACGTCTATGATAGGAAAAGAGCATCCGTACTTAAACGCGATATGTATTCTTCTATGATTTACTTACATGTTCGTTTTATTGTGTGTATGAGTCGGGCCTTGGTTTGCCATTGAGGCTGACACAGGTTAACGAGCGTCCTTTAAAAAAAAACATTGTCAGTGTGATAAAGTGATGTTTTTCGTAGTTAACAAATGAAGAAAAGACGCAAAAATAGTGGACCAAAATCCACCAAGAGAGCGCAAGAAGCTAAAGAACACGATGAATATCTTGAGCATGCAAGAGAAGAATTCAAGAAGACATACTGCACGATGCCTCCTTTCTTGGGCTCCTTGAGGACTTTGAAAGCGATGAAGGTGATCGGGAGTGGCACCTTTGGCACGGTGCAGCTGGCCATCAACGAGGTGAGCGGCGAGTACGTCGCCATCAAGATCATGACGAAGGAGTTCCTGGTGCGCACGGGCCAGGTGCGGCACGCGCACAACGAGCTCAAGATCTCTTACGCTCTCAACTTCCCCTTCGTGCTGAACACGGTGCAGTTCCACCACGACAACAGCTACCTGTACTTTGTGATGCCGTTCATCTCCGGCGGGGACATGTTCTCGCACCTGCGCCGCCAGGGCCAGTTCAGCGAGGACTTGGCTCGCTTCTACGCCGCCCAGGTCACGCTCACTCTAGAGTACATGCACTTCCTGCAGCTCGTACATCGCGACGTCAAGCCGGAGAACATACTCATCGACGAGCGCGGCTACCTCAAGGTCATGGACTTTGGCTTCACCAAGTACTTCAAAGGGCGCGGGTTCACGACGGTGGGCACGCCGGAGTACATGGCGCCCGAGCTGTTCCTCAGCAGCGGCTACAGCTTCAGCGTCGACTGGTGGGCCATGGGCGTCCTCATCTTCGAGATGTGCGCCGGGTACACTCCCTTCTCGGACCGCTACAAGGCGCGCCTGCACGAGCGAATCGCGAGCGGCGTTTACGAGTCGCCCAAGACGTTCAGCCCCAGCCTCGAGCACCTGCTGCGCAACCTCATCCAGATCGACGTGACCAAGCGTTACGGCACGCTCAAGAACGGCGCCAGCGACATCAAGAACCACAGGTGGTTCCGCGCCATCAACTGGCCCGACATCCTCCACAGGAGGGTGAAGCCGTTATTCGTGCCCGAGGTACTCGCCCCTGGAGACGTCAGCCACTTCTTGCCCGAGTCGCAGGACCTCAAGCTCGAAATATCGGACGTGGACAAGTACCGCGAGTTTTTCAGGGATTTCTGACGACTTTCTTTCTCAAATCGTTATGCTCTTTAATAATAAAACTTATCACAAAGGACGTTATGTTCCATATCATTCATTCTATTCTGACATCTATGTTTTTCATTGACCCATACTTTTGAAGGAAAGAAAGTTTTATGTGATAACTTTCCTGTTTATGTGTGTACATGTCTGTGTATGTTTGAATGTGTCACCGAACCCTCCCCCCCCCCACCCAACTAACTATTGAACGCGTAAATCGAATTACACCAAACTCTCGGTACATATATAGCACTTGGAAAGGACACCTAACTTAGTAGTTTTAGACCACGCTAGGCACTTATTGCGGCGATTATAATATGCACGGTGATACGTTATATCTCGGGAAACATTCAACCTATTTAAACTAATGTTTGTATGTTGGCAGTGTACTATCATGTAAGCATTAAAATTAGACGTATATTGTTGCTGGTCCGATATTTTAGAAGATGACACCACACGAAAAAATAAAGCCGTTTAGATGATATCTTGAAAAATACTCTACCGATTCTCGCCAAATTTATGAACTAAGTAATACCACGGTAGACCATGTTAACGTATGCGATTTAAGTTGATTACACATCTATTTTAATAATGGTGGACATACAAATATTTTTGGTTTATTTGGTATATCTACCAAACTTTATATGCTGAAAGTATAGTATATATTACTACCACCATATATGCCAACACATAACCCCTTTTGTCCGCATTGTTGTAAGTAGCGACACAGGAAAAAATAAAGTTTTATGTTATACCCAGGAGAAAGTTAACCGATTCCTTCCAGATTTGGCAAACAAGTATACTGCAGCACGTAGGGTAGTAGGGCAAGACACTTATATCGTCGAAACCATGAACTTAATTCCATCTTAACTTTGTACAATGGCAATACGTATTACAACCATCAAATATGTCCACACGAAGTCCCTTTTGAGCGCCATTTTAAAGATAGAATAAAATGAGAAATTAAGATTTTTATGTCATATTTCCGGAGAAAACCAACAGATTCCCACCACATTAGGCAAAGATGTAACACTACGGCAGGCCTATATCTTATGTGCTATATCTTCGAAATAATATAACCGATTTCAGCTTAACTTTGTATACTGTATTTTTTTACAATCAACGAATGAGCTAATACATAAAATTGTTTTCAATTTACGAAGATCGTCTCATAAAAAAATTGATGTTTTATTATGCCATATCACGAGGACCAATCAACCCATTCTCACGGAATTTTATATGCAAGCAGTGTTACATTAGGGTATGTAAACTAACATGTTTTAGGCGCAGCAGGCTATTTTAAATGGCGTTAATATAATTATTTATTTTAGTATTTTGTATATTGAACTACTCAGGAAAATTTAATTAAAATGTATACATTAACAGTACTGGTTAGAGCAATAAATTATGCGTAGAGAGATCCTCTTTTGCCGGACTTTTTGCAAAGTAATGCCAGGTGAGAAAGCTGAATATTCTGCCATATTTCCGAAACTGTTTTTAATTTCTACCAAATTTTGCACACAATTAGTTCTACAGAATTCCATGTAAACTTACATTATTTCAGTGGGGTCAGACATCGATTTTCAAAATGGCACCTATATAAATATTTTGATAAATTTGTCATATCTATTTAAAAATTTAACCAAATTCAGCCAAGAATTTTATGCTGGCAGTATATGTTTAAAAAATCGTATACAGAACATTTTTTTAAGGCAATTTTGTAAGATAGCGTTAATTTTTAAAAATTAAGTTTTTATGCCATATTTCAGGGACCAATCAACCGATTTCCATAAGATTCTTCACACAGGTGGCATTACGGTAGGCTATGTAAACTTAAATGTTATAAGTGGCATAGAGACTTATTTTCAAAATGATAGCCCTGTAAATACACTGCGCAAAAAAGTTTTACATCACATTGTACCTGCAGTATTTGTTTAACGTCTTTTAGTTATGTTATATCCGGAGCATACGTCGTTCACCAGCAGTGTTGTTTGTTCCCGACACTGTTATGTACTGCCAATCACGACAGCAGTGTCGCAGTGTGAGCGTAAGCTTGCGGTAATATGAGCACTTTTGAAAACCCTTCTTAAGATCTACTTGTATGCACGTTGTGTATTCTTCCACCTTATGTATGATTAACGTTGCCATGGGCCTCATCACTTTATTCATGCGTCGGTCAAGTGAAAGAGTGAATTCATTAGAAAAGTGAATATTTTACAAATCTGCACATTTTTGACACTTGGGTGCAGTAAGAAAACGGAATGCGAAAGAAACTGTTTAAATTATCATAAATGGTTACCTAACACTTTTTATTCGACGTTGAGATACGGAAATATTTCCCATACATCGTTATCAACTTTACTGGGCGCATATCACCCAGGGCGCCCGTTAAAATATATGCAGGTGGCGGAAGTGGCATTTTTCCAAGGTTGATTTCAAAAGTGCTCACTTTATATCGTGAACAGTATTTGCCGTGTCGAACCGCCGATGCCTGGCAGTGACGTCAGAGCATCTGAAGCAGTCACATATGGCTCGCACGCCACTTGCAACGTTCCAAGGATCGCAGACTGTAACCCTGGTGGAGGCGGGACGTCCACAAAAAGGGGGGGGGGGGGGGTTGTGGCCGTCCCGCTCGGAGTCAACCAAAGTGATATTAGTCGCATGTGGAAAAAAAAATGGGGTGTGGCTGTGTTGGAGACGCGGCCGTTTGTTTTGTATCAATACGTCCACGTTGACGCGCTAGGATGGCTAGGACGCTTTGATGTTTTTTTTTTTCTGCTTTCCCGGCACCGCTTCACTCGATCCCATGGGGTTTTATGGGTATCACTGGATTGCTTTTGAGATGCTATTTCCAGACGTTTACGATTTCTGTATTTCGACTTGGCTTTTTAACGCGTCGACAATTCTGTTAAGTTTTCTTAGTTTTTTTTTACATTAAACGCATACAATTTCACCGTAACCACGCAACACAAATGTTTTTACACACGCAATCGATTGATCTGGACGAGAGCTTTCGATTGAAACCCAAACTAGCGTCGTAGTTTCTCATAGTCGAAAGTTATACTACGCGCAGTTTATGAGACGCGGCGAAACGAACTCAAAATTGTGCCCCCCCCCCCCCCTACGCGATGCTTCACAGTCCTCTTTCAACGTAAAATTTTCTTTGATCCTTTGGCAATCGAATGGTGTAGTTGAATTTTGAATGTATATTAATAAATTCGGAGCTGCGATGGCAAGCTCCATCCCCCGATTTTGTTATCATCGGATTTTCTGGATTGCCTCCCATTATGGTTGCAAATTTAAAGACGTATTCATGTCTAAATTACCGATAAATGCAATCTTTGGCCCACGCACCTAGTCGTGGTGACCCCCGTGCCACTACAGCGGCGCAGGATGGATTGGTAAAGGCTGTTCACGATCGAGTGAGCACTTTAGAAATGAACCTTAGAAAAAAGTCACTGCCCCTGCGCATATATATATTTTAATGGGCGCACTGAGTGACTTTCACCCAGTAAAGTTGGTAACGATGAATGGAAAGTAGTTCCATATCTTAACGTCAAATAAAACATGTTATGTAACCATTTGTGATAGCTTATAATTATTTATTTCGCTTTTTTGTATTTTTTTAATGCATCGAAGTGTAAAAACGAGCAGATTTGTAAAGTATTTAGTTTCTTAATAATTTCAGTTTAACTTGACTGACGCTTGTATAACGTGATGAGACCCATGGCAATGTTAGTTTTATATAAGACGGAGGAATTACACACCGTGTATACAAGTAGATCTTAAGCAGGGCTTTCAAAAATGCTCATTTTACCGTGAACAGCCTATAGTGGTCAGGGCCAGGAGACGACCGTTTTGCACAGCAGCTGACCTGCGGCGAGATCTTCGTCGAGCGACTGGAGTACAGGTACCCACGCAGACTTTCCGGAACAAGCTTCAACAGGATCACAAACATGCCTACATGTCCATGCATCCATCTCTTATCACACCATCACTCAACTGAGAGATAATATCCTGTAGCCGGGGGAGGGGGGGGGGGTGCACACCTCGACTGGGAGCTTACCTCATGGAGGAATGTCATGTTCACAGACGAGATCCGTGTCTGTCTACATCTTGATTCGCAGTATATGATGGTGTGGCGTGATCATGTATCTACAGCGAGCAGCAGTCCGTCCGCAACGGGGTCGCGCTGGCCGAGCGGTTAGCCCGCTCGCCTCCCACCATGGCGAACCTGATTCAATCCCTGGCCGGGTCACCGGATTTTCGCATGTAGAATCGTGCCAGACGATAAAGTTGGTCGGTGGGTTTTCTCGGGGATCTCCCGTTTCCCCCGCCCTTTCATTCCGGCGCTGCTACATACGCCCCTCAATCACCCTCATCGGCTCTCAAGACCTCGCTGTTAAGGGCCGCCCAAATCTCTTCACTCATTCATGTCCGGGACGTCCATCCATATGACGGTGGCAGTGTGATGTTCAAGGCAGGAATAAAGCTTGGTATAGACCGTTCACGGTAAACTGAGCATTTTGATGCCCAAATCACTTTTTTTTTCCAACCGTTTCTTATCCTTGAACCACCTTTTTGAAATAAATATTATCACGTTAGTAATAAACACAGCGTGCATATTCCACCGCACTCGGAAGTTAACGTCTAACTCTAAAGTAAAAAATATTTATTGATTATTATGATAAATGAAAGGGCTTCCAAAAAGTGTTCATTTTACCGTGAACAGCCTGTAGAAATACGCTATTAGTGCACATCGACAACACACTAACAGGCCAGCGAAGGTTCTTGAGCCTCTTGTCCATGCTTTCCGCGCTAACATTGGTGACCAGTTCATCTTCATGGACAATAATGTTCGTCCACATTAAAGCGCGGATCGTGCAGAACTTCTTGCAGGAAGCATCCATCACACGACTACCTTGGCCAGTTAGTTCATCCGATATGAATTGCCTGGAACATGTATGGGGGATGTCAAAACGGGTGATCGTCAATGTCCGAAACCACCAGGAACACCCAGAGGGATAATTCAGGATGTTGTTGAGGAGTTGGACCTCATTCCTCAAGAAATGTTGGACAGCCTCGTTTGCAGCACGCCACGGCGTGTCCACGACCTCATCACTGCACGGGGAGGCCATACTCGGCAATAACGATATGACAGGACTGTTTCATGAATATGCCACTGACATGCCGAAGTGATTTCCGGTGCTGTGAGCTGTTCGTGGCGACGAAATGCATTATAATCTTATTTGCTTGTGGCATACGTGTTCAGCCATTTATTCAGCGAAATTTTCTTTATCTAAAACTCCCCCAATACAACAACTCAAGTGATGCAAAACTTTTTTTTGCGCAGTTTATTTCAGGTTAGTAAACCCATTTATTAGAAACATTAAACTGCTTACATCCAAAGTCGATGCTCCGAATACGTCCTCCGTAATGCAGTTGATTGCACGCTAACTTATGGTATAGGCTATTCACAGTAATGTGAGCACTTTTTAAGGCCCTCCCAATATGCATTAACCACTAATAAACATATTTTATTGCAACCTCAGGCATGAGCATTTGGCGTGGTGAAACTATACACTCTATCTATATGTCACATGTGAATGTTGATATTAAAAAGTGGATGTAAGATAAAAAAAAGTTGGCTAGAAGATAAATTTATAAAGACTTTAAAGAGTGCTCACTTTACCGTGAATAGCCTATAAGAGGTTTTCTGGGCTCGAGTCCCGGGTAAGGCGCGCGTGTATTTGTATTTGTCTCACTACCGTTGCATGTAGTTTCTGGTTTCATCTCTAATGACATATATGTCAACGAGATGTCTAGGCTTACCTATAAGTTTTTAGACACCTAATTAAAAATTACTTTTCACCCATGTTGAGAAAAGTAGGTTCACTAGTTATATTAGTAACTTCTTGTATACTATAGGATATTCGTGAGTTAGCCTCATATTCGTGTTCTCCTACAAAGACAAGACTAACCCAATTTTGGCTCAGTGCCATTCTAAATTTAAGTCTGGGAATATTCGCATTAACGTACGTCATCGCACAACTACGCAGCTGGAATATAAAATCCAGGAAGGTAAATCTATACGAAAATTTAGCAACTGTATTGTATACACAAACACTATATACTTAGCTGATTGTACTAGAACTAAACCGTATACGATTATCATCCCGTTGCCTTGCACAACTAGCTACATTTCGACTTAATGTTAGTCCAGTTATGGAAAGAGATAGAGTCGACTGTTTCATTCTGCAAACGAGAACTGTCTGCTGATAATTACACTGTGATGGTTCTGTCCGCATCGAAATTCGATTCCCTTCAGAGTCCCAGCCCTTTGTTAAGAAATCACATAATGAGAAAAAACATTCTGGCTGCATTCTCCTTGTGTAATACTTAGGAACCGTAGGGGAAATTGTGGGGTAGAAATCACATGCCAATTACGCAAAAACCACTTTCCGTGTGTTTCACGATTTATTTTTCGCCAATATCGCTATCAGAATAAACGTGGATGGGATGCGAGGTTAGACCACTGTCTATTTAAGTGCTTTCAAGAGTTTTTGCACTTCTTCTAGCCTGTTTCAAATGCAAATAGAATATACTCAAGTTAGTCAACATACACTCATATTTGTGAAAAATTGAACACAATGAAGGCACCATCAGAAAGGAAATTTATAACAAAAATTACTCATATGTACTGATATTATAAAGAGGTAATGTGTGTTTATTTGTTTGTATGTCTCGGGTAATCTCGGGACCTACACGGCCGATTCTTATAAATATACTATGTTTAACTTAAAAAAAAAAACCCCTTAAAAAAATTCAAAATTTGTAAAACATGTCCGAAAAAAATGAGCTACTTGGTTGCTTTATAAGCATGCTCTACCAAAACTACAGTGCCGATTCTTATAATTATTTCACTGTTAAAAAGTAGCCTATCCACATGAATAGGCTACGTTTAATTTTTAAAAAATCCTTGATAAATTTCAAAATTTGTAAATCATGTTGGAAAAAAATGAGCTACTTGACTGCTTTCTAAGCATGCTTTACCAAAACCATTAAAGACAAATTGAAACAATTTAGAATAAATTGTGTAATCACAAGTAGTCGCAGGTAGTCACGGGTAGTCGCAAGTAGTCGGTAGTGGTCGCAAGTAGTCACGGATAGTCACAGGTTGTCGCACGTAGTTGCTTGTAGTCGCAGGTAGTCGCGGGTATTCGCAGGTTGCCGCAAGTTGTTGCAAGCAGTAGCAGGCAGTCACGGGTAGTCGCAGGTAGTCACGGATAGTCGCAGGTAGTCATAGGTAGTCACGGGTAGTGGCAGGAGTGGCAGGTAGTCGCGGGTAGTCGCAGGTAGTCGCGTATACAGCTACGTATTTCATTAACTCCGTAAAACCTGAGCGAAGCGATGGCAGGCTGCTAGTAGTATTATATAAAAAAACTATTCCAGAGCAATGTAATAACATTACTTGCAAAACATCAGTATGTTGCAAAGCCTCCGTGAGTGAAACTCCTCCTCGAAGGAACGCATACACGCAGTTCTCTGCGAAGTAGGCGCCGTCAAACAGTCAACGTCAGACATGTTGCAGTGTTCCAACGTTCTGCTTAACACACACTCGTCATGGAGCTGAACGGTCCGCCACTGCCAATGCGTATGAGGTCAGTCAACCTGCGGTGTAATATCATTTCGTGGTCCAGTTTAGGATTTTCGTCTCGTCTTATTTCTTCCGCCCACTGCTTCTACACTCGCATCACTGTCACGGCGTTATGCTACGAATGAGCAGAAATTTCGAGATATAAAAATCTTTCACGCGAGCTGACAATTCGGTCCATTAAAACTCTGCAAAGTGCTTCAAAATGTGCCCGTTCACACCAATAAAGTTATTCTAACTCCAATAGGAACGTTTACTGCGCAATAACGATTAACAACTTTACTGGTCCGGATCTCTGCTACGCCCTTGACCCCAAGGACGCGGCAAGGTGGACTTTCAAAACGTCCAGTAAGACAAATTTTCCAAAAGAAAGAAATCTCACTGAAAAAGGCACTGATGACTTATACACTGAAAGAACTATCCACAATTCTACACAAAGAACACATGAATTATGATTGAGTGCTCTTTTAATTGTTTTCTGTTTTCAAAATTTTCATGCATAGCTACAAGCATATTGTTATGAGTATTTTGACATCTATTTAAACTATATTTTTCATTACAAAATATAATCTCAATTGTCTTCCCTTTTAATATGAATTGGGAATACTATTTTCCAGATTTTAATTCTTTATCTTTTCTGAAAATCCTCAAAATAGGCCTACTCAGTTACTAACGAACACGGCTTATAAAACAATATCCCTTCAATAGCATAACATAATTAGGCATTATATATATATCTTTATTGTATTTTCACATGCTCATGCTGGCCACTTACAATTATGTGATAAAATTTTTCTTGGCCGATACTAAGGGAAAAACTTGGATAAATAGTATTTGGTACTAATAACTTCGAAACTAACCTGGAATAAACTACGCAAAAAAAGTTTCGCATCACTTGAGTTGTTGTATTGGGGGAGTTTTAGCCAAAGAAAATTGCGCTGAATAAATGGCTGAACACGTACGTCACTATAAAATAAGCTTCTAATGCATTTCGTCGCCACAGACAGCTCACGGCACCGGAAATCACTTCAGCATGTCAGTGGCACATTCATGAACCAGTCCTGTCATATCGTTATTGCCGAATATGGCCTCCTCGTGCAGTGATGAGGTCGTGGACACGCCGTGGCATGCTTGCAAACGAGGCTGTCCCAACATTTCTTGAGGAATGAGGTCCAACTCCTCAACAATATCCTGAATTAACCCTCTGAGTGTTTCTGGTGAGTTCGGGCATTGACGATTGCCCGTTTTCACATCCCCCATGCATGTTACAGGCACTTCATATCGGATGAACTAGCTGGCCAATGTATTCGTGTGGTGGATGCTTCCTGCAAGAAGTTCTGCACTATCCGTGCTTTGTTCCACCAAATTTGCAGGTGACCAATACTATGGTAGGTATGTCAACAAATGCGACATAAATGGATAAGACAATTATTTTTTAACATGGCGGTCATATAAATACACTATTGACCAAAAAGTAATTGGGCACCCGCGTTTTTATGGAATTGATCCGTGCTACTTCCAGGATGACAATGCCAGGTGCCATGTTTCAAGGGCTACTATACAGTAGTACACCGAGAACAATGTTCACCGATTGGACTGGCCCGCCCAGAGCCCCGACCGCAACCGTATAGAACATCTTTGGGACGAATTGGATCGCCGGGTGAGGGCTCTGCCAGACAGGGTGGCTGCTGTTATAGCCGCAAGAGATGGCCCTACGAGATTCTAACGGGGTGACAACTGTCGAGCAAATATTGTGGACAGGTGCTCAATTACTTTTTGGTAAGTAGTGTATTTATGGTAGTTTGGTATATATACCAATAAGTTTGACCAATTTAGACCAAACTTTGTATGCTTAAAGTATCATCTACAAGCATCAAATATACATTTACACAACCTCCTTGTCTTCAATTTATTAAGATAGCACCACATGAAACAATAAACCGATTCCTATCAAATTTGGCAAACAAGAAATACTACGTTATGTCATGTAAACTTACATGTTTTTTAAAGTGGTTAAGACGCTTATTTTTAAAATGGCAGTTGAATAAACAATTTTGCTAAGGGTGGGTTATTTGTTTGTGTTTAGTAAGGGTAGGTTATATGTTTGTGTTTCGTGCTAGTTTTAAAAAAAAATGCATGTGATCATGCAGACGTGATTAACTGCACTTACCGAATTGGTGAATCGGTTGTTTTCCGAGACATGACATAAAAGTTGAGCTATCTGCACTCTATTCCATATTATAGACTATTTACAGTAAAGTGCGCTTCTTTGAAACCCTTCTCATTTCGAGCCACGGTGGCTGAGCGACTAGAACGCTTGCCTCCCACCAAGGCGAACCGCGTTCAATCCCCGGCCGGGTCGCCAGACCCTTGCAAGTACGAATCGTGCCGGACGATGCCGTTGGTCGGCGGGTCTTCTAAGGGATCTCCCGTTTCCCCTCCCCTTTGTTCCGGCCCCGCACCCTACTCACTTCAATCGCCCTCTACGGCTCTCAAGACCTCGCTGTTAAGAGCCGCCCAAATCTCTTCACACACTCCTCATTCGGAATAATAGTCAATAAATATATTTTATCTCGGCCTTAGACGTTAACTTCCGAGTGCGGTAGAATGTCCTCACTGTGTTTGTTACTTACATGGAAATATTTATTTTTAAAATGTTGTTAAATGTTAAAAATGGCTTAAAGTAAAAACTAACTAGGGCCTCAGAAGTGCTCACTACCGTGAACATCCTACCACCACACTTACGCCACTCGCCCAACTTGCTAAAGTGCAGCGCTGGTGGCTGTCGTAGATTTATCTCGGCACTAGATGGCTCGCGGCGACGAGGGGGAAAAAAAACGATTCATTTAATTTTGGTGGTCGTGTCATGGTGAAATCCAAATAGATGGCCGACGTATGGAGAGTAAGGGGCAAAGAGAGAAAGGTTTGCCATAAACTACACGTGTGTGGGGGTGGATTTGCTTTTTACGGGCAGCTTAATTGATGTAGTCGTAATAAACAG